>CAJVGC010000592.1:8159449-8219281 GCA_910822075.1 Senecio squalidus
TATGCTTAGAGCATGCGTAGTTGACTTCGGAGGAAGATGGGATACTTACCTTCCCCTGGTCGAGTTTTCCTACAACAACAGCTACCACACTATCATCAAGTGTGCTCCGTTCGAGGCCTTATATGGACGTAAGTGCCGGTCGCCGCTTTGTTGGCTAGAAGCCGGTGATCGACAACTCACAGGGCTCGACATCGTTCAGGAAACCATCGACAAGATCACCACTATCAGAGAACGACTGAAGACGTCCCGTACTCGGCAAAAGAGCTACGCCGACAACCGAAGGAAACCCCTTGAGTTCCAAGTTGGCGATCGGGTGCTTCTTAAAGTATCGCCATGGAAGGGGGTAGTTCGCTTCGGGAAGCGCGACAAGCTAAGCCCAAGGTATACCGGACCATTCGAAGTTATCGAGCGTATTGGCCCAGTAGCATACCGACTCCAAATCCCGCAAGTTCTTTCTAATGTTCACAACGTGTTCCATGTCTCGCACTTGAAAAGGTGCTTATCTGATGAGACCATCGTCATCCCACTCGACGAGGTCAAGATCGACCACAAGCTCAACTTTGTAGAGGAGCCGCTTGAAGTTGTGGACCGCGAGGTCAAACAACTCAGACAAAGCCGGGTTCCTATTGTCAAGGTTCGTTGGAACTCCCGACGTGGTCATGAATTCACATGGGAACGTGAAGACCAAATACGTCAAAAGTATCCGCATTTGTTCAAAGATACTTCCACCTGATGGGACGAGTCAAATTTCGGGACGAAATTTCTTTCAACCCGGGGATGATGTGACAACCGTCCAAAATTCAGGTGATTCTCAGTTAAACTTATCGGTTCGAATCTCTAGTTACTTTTTATCGTGTTCATATTGTTCGAGTTCGTAATTGTTGTGTCTTTATTTTGTCGGAACCAAAGTCGGAATCAACTTATAAATCCTAACACCAAATAAACTATACAAGAACTTGACTAAGTTCGTAACAGAAGCTAATGAAATGCTAGTCCACACAAACAATAACGGAAAACATAAAACGTCACCGAGCTGGAAAATGCCATCCAACCGATGGCTGGAAGCTGTCAGCCAGCGGCTGGATATGGCCAGCCGGCGGCTGAAAGGCCGCTGACTGTGTTTTGGTGACTCATTTTTGCATGAATGGTGATTGGACCAACACCATTAAACAGGATTGGACCCTAATTACTGCCAAAATACTTCCCTAGGGCAGTAACACCCCCTTTCCCACCTTCCCATTCACTCTTCTTTTCATTTTTAAAAACAAAACACACCTACAATCTCTCTCTCTAAAATCTCTCTAGAAATTTCTCTCAAGAACACTATACCAAAACAGAAAAATAACACCATTTCACAGCAAGAAAACACATAAAAATCACCATCAAAACCCATACAAATCGTCCATAAAGAAAGGAGTAACAAAAGGAAGCTTTAAATCGGGTTTTTGAGGAAGTTTTCATCCACCTTGAAGCTATCTATCATCCAAACTGTTCAACAACTTTTTCCCTCGGTAAAAATCTTTAAACTCACTGTTATGTTATAAATCTTAACTTGCATGGATGATCTAAAGGTTGGAAAATGGTTTATAAAAGTTTAAAAACGTTTTCTTGCTTAAAAACGGGTTTTTCTCATAGATCTACATTTTTATGATATAAATCTAAAAGAAACTGTGACTTTTGCTTAAAAATGTATATATTTGAATAATAACAGTTTGCATGTAAGAATCTAACACTAAAACGGGCTAAAAATCGAAAAAACAACAAAAAACTAGAAACTGGCCGAAGGCCTCCGGCCGGCGGCTGAAGATATCCACCCGACGGCTAAGGTCCAGGCGGTGGCTGAATATCTCCAGCCGCTGTCTGGATCTCGCTGTTCACTTTAATCGTCGTTTTGAGAACTTTAAACGTTAAAATAAGCTCAAATAAGTTACCACAGATTATATAACTTTGAAAACTTACTGTTTTTAATAAAGAAATGGTTTGGTAAAGTTTGAGGATTTGAAACACTTGTATTATACTCTATATTGGCTTAAAATAGTTGTTTAAAGCGGGAAAGTGGTTTGAAAAATGGATTAAAATTTTATAGCGCGGAAGCGCTGTCCCAATTTCACCGTAAACTATTACCCAAACTCAGCGACTTAACATTTTTATAACTTATACACATTGACCTTGGACATTGACTCTTGTTGGACATAAATGGACTAATCGGACCCTAAATCGTACACGAACACGTATAATCATTTAACATTTCCGTAATAAAACTTTGGGACAGAATCTAAGGTATAAGGATTTAAGCTTAAAAATGTTAAAATGGAACTTTAACATAACTTAAATCATACTAATAATACTTATACAATATTCCGGTGTTTTAGGTCATCCTTGATTTCCGACGCGTTCCGCTTCATCCGTGCTTACTCGTATCTTTCTCTGCAACCCGTTAGTTACAACCCCACTATGTTTTACTATTTTAAATACTTATTTGGGGGAAACATGAGATTGTATGTTTATGTAACTTTTGAAACTATTTGCAACTCTTTTGAAACTTATGAAACTTTGAAACTTTCAAAACTTATGGAACATGTGAAACTCGTGAAACTTTGGAAACTTATGAAACTTGTGAAACTTTGGAAACTAGTGAAACTTGTGAAACTATTATGCATAAAATGTATTAATGCCCCTTAAATTGGCTAAACTAATTTAGGGTACTTGTAGGCGAAACCAATCCTTGATGAAAATATAAACTCCGTAAGTGCTTACTACTATTTTTAGAAACAGAATCCAAATTGCCCCGTTTTAGTTCGCAAACTTTGTACACTATTAGCAATAGCCGTTAGTATTATGGGTATCGATACTTAGGAGAGGTCACTCCTTGCTTGTGGTTCGCGTCCTAAGCACATATTACTAAGAATCAGATGGAAACTCAATTATTGTGAAACTTTGGGGCTAGATCTGACCAGACAATCGGTTTAGTGTAGACTTACTTTTATATTATGCCAAGTGATTGATACAAGTTACTAATTTAGTTAAGCACATATTACTTACGCATATACTTTATTTTAGCGATTGATTCCGCTACAACTCTCATGATACGAGTTCAACTTTACTTGCGTACGTTCGAAACTTTTATAAATATATATGCTTTAGCGCCGTTCCGCTTTTTTTCATTTATGACATTCTTCGTTCATATACATTTTTTTACTGTGGAAACTTCTATCGAGAAAACTCTAAAACTGTAACTCACTCACTACTTTATGTAGTTGACACTTTATCTTATGTTTCAGAAAACTAGTGTAAGTGTAGAAGTGCATGGCAAGGAAGGGTCGGTATGGTCACGTGAGGCGAATCTTGGGAAAGACCCTTTTATTTTGGGAATTTATTTTGAAACTTTGTATTGTGTACTGGTGTGAACAATTAAACTGCTTGGTTGATTTCGAATTGTGAACTATTTTATTTTAAATGCAATGACTTGAATCGTTTACTTTGCTTATAACCGTGTAATGATATTCCAGCTCTCACATCTCGTGTTTCCGCTATACCGGGGTGTGACAGTAACAAAGAGCTAAAAAGACCTAATCTTTTCCTGTTTCGTTTTGAATTCGAAGATTATTAGAATTAAAGCCTCAGATTTCTATTTATATTAGGACATGCGACACTAGCCGAAGAAACGACACCAACCAATGTCGTGCGATTAACTAGTTGATACGCCAAAATTGTACCCTCTCAAATCAGAGTGTATTAACTCGACAACATCGGTGATTTAAATTTATAACGTCAGACCTACTTTAACAAACCACTAAGTTAATAATAACTACTGGTAAGTTGGTCAGGGTGTCGTTATATACGATAACTGAATTAGAAACAAACGTTTATTAAATGATTTTACCTGAGTTTATCGGTGGTTGGAAAAGTGGTCTGGTTTTGTTTTTCTTCCAGCTTTAAGACTAAGATAAATAATAACAAATTAAACTAAGTTAGTTAGTAGACAAGCAGGTTAACTAGTGAAGTATTTGTCATGATTTGTAAATCTAAAAGTAATTGGATAATGTGGTTTATGTACTTGATGTGTAAAATGTTGTTTAATTTTAAATAAAGAAGTAATGATACTAAAGATTTGGTTGTTTTGTGACCGAATTGTCACGTTTCTTAACTAATTTTAGAAAAGTGATTTACTGTAATCATACGTTTGAAAGTTGTTTGTTTATCAATTTACTAAAAAGACACTGGTTAGGATAGTTCACTATTACTTTAAATTAACTTAAGCAATTGAATGTTATTTAACTTCTAAATTATAACTAAGTTCCTCTCGAATACCTAGTTAACTTTAATTACCTAAAACAATATCGTTCCTCTCGAATACAGTATTTGCCCAAAATAACTAAGCTTTAATAGTCAATCCGATGTGAATGATTTAATTTTATAAAGCTTCCGCTCGAATAGCTTTTCTAGTTTTCTAATTCAATCAATTGTAATTATTAACTAGCGATCTCGTTTTAATCTAATTATTTAAGTTCCAATTACCAATGTCTCTCGAATATTAACAATTCTAAATCAATTTAAGACCGATTGATTATTTCTTTCAATGTTTTAACTTAATTATAAATTCCTCTGAAATACCTAGAATATCAATTAATCAAGTGAATATAAGAAACTTTAACAATATTAAGATTGCAATAAGAACTGGCTATCGATTAACATAAAACATCTAAACATTCAATTAACAGAAAGCTAAAAAATGTTTAAGTAGTTTTGCTACTCATGGTGAATGAGAAAAATGACATAAACAAAGTAATAAACATAGTACCGATCAAATAATGAAAGTATAAGAGATGGAAAATCCATAATAATGAAGATAAATTTTCAAAATTGTGTTTTCTCCTTGCCTCTAGCTTCAAAAGTTGATCTTCTATCTCCAAAACCGTCATCCAAAAACTGATTCTTAATTTGTGAAGTTTACGTTTCTATTTATATGACAAAATCCGGATCCCAAAAATATTCCGTTGCGTCGCATGCCCAGTGCGTCGCAATGATCAACCAAACCACTATTTTTCATTTTTTTCGACCATTTGCTTGCGTTTCCTCGTCTAAATATCCACTTATCGATCATATAAAACCTGTACCTGAATAAAACATTTTCACATGATTAAATGCAAAAACCTATTCTATCCATCATGATTTTAATACGAAAACGATCGAATAGCGCAAATAATATAAATACAAATATGCGATATCAAATCCCCCCAAACTTACCGTTTTGCTTGCCCTTAAGCAAAAACTATGTTTCAAGTTACTTACCAAGCCATATTTTAAAAGCATAACCAAACAACTCATAAATTTTGGGGAGTAAATCACACAATCTCTCAAAGCTAATCTAAAGGTGTGTCTAATATCTGAAAATCCGCTCAATTGCTCAGTCGTGATGAGTTTTCTATCATAGGATTGATAAATTATCACTTCTCCACCATTAGAGTCTAGGTACAACTACACGGGGACTTTTATTAAGTTATAACGTATAAGGTAAATGCAGGTGAAAATATATAATGGGGTGTAAAGGGTAAATAAAGAAAAAGTATACAAAATTTAACGTAGTATACAACTAACTTAGACTAAATCCGAACTCCTAAAACAATTAACGAACCGAATTGCTACTTATTTCTTTAACCTTCTCCAAGTTTACATATTAATTCTTCAATACGACTCAAAATACATTAAAATTGCTTTACTTTTAATTCTATGACTCTTTTTTTCTACTTTTCTATTTTTTTTTTTTTTTTTTTTGTCTTGTACATGTCTTACAGTAACTTTTGGTAAGATGGTATGCTCAAAAGACTTACCTAACTAACTAATTTTTTTTTTTTCTGATTTCTATTTTCTTCGAAATACAAATATAATAAAAAAATACTTCGATATTTGATCACTTAAATTCCAATAAACCTTCAAAACTTAAAATCTTCATATCTCTACTACTATATAAAGCATTTGGCTTTTTGTTAACTTTAAATTTTAAGTAGTTTGACTTTAAGAGTTTTAAGAAAAACATTTTAAGGGATGAATTTTGACCATTCATTTTTCTCTAGATTGAATCTTGGCCATTCATTTTTCAACACACACATAATACACAATACACACCCTCTCATAAGTAGTTTCCCCCTCTCTCTCTCTCTCTCTCTCTCAAAAAACACACACAAAACCCTAGCTCTTTCTTTATCTCTAAGCATCACCACCACGGATTAGGTGGTTGCCGGTTTTTAGAGATTAATGTTTTGAGGTCCTAAACATCTCTTTTCTTCTCCCTCTCTCTCTCTCTGTTGTGAGAAAAATCAAACGCCACCGTCACCGTAAGATTTTTGGATGTGATTATCTAGATCTTTTCAGATCCGGTAAATCCCTAAGAAATCCGGTTGTTTTCTACGGTGATTTTTTGTTTTTCTCGGTCAGATTTCTCATAGATCTATATGATCTTGTTGGATTTATTGTTGGAACCCTAAATTGACATTTGGGTGGGTTTCTTTGTCGATCTATACCACCAACATCTTGAATCACCACTTACGTCTAAAGTTTGGTTTTGATTTTGGTGGTTTAATATGGTTTATGATTTTCGTGGGTTTGTTATGTTCCAAAACTATGTTTTTATTTATTTATCTTGGTTATTATGGTGTGGTTTGTATTTTTTTGTTCCATTTTATGTTGTTTATATTAAACTGTTCTTGTTGGCTTTTCATGAATCTAGGTCATATGTAGATTTTGGTTTCATTTTAGAAGGGTTGTTTTGTTTACTAAAAAAAAGGTAGGTAAGTTGTATGTACTGTCTTTTGATTTGGATCTAACCTACTTGGTGGTAGTTTTTGGATATTTATTTCAGGTAAATATTATTATATTTTTTTTATTAGCTCTTGAAAATTTAAATCTCACATATTTGATCACAAATCCTTAGTTCTTGTTCAAATTCCTTTGTTAGTTGAAATGTTTTAGATTTGATGTGGCAAATGCTTCTTTTGATTTTGTTTATTTGTAGGACTTGTTATGGTTATTGGTGGTTTTAGGATTACCGTCCGTCGAACGAATACTTACCCATTTCGAGTTTATTGTGGTTTCAATTTAATTTGCGGTTTCAAATGGTTTCAATATTCTTACCCATTTCGAGGTTATTACTGGCTTCGAGAATATTATTAATCCGCAGATGATTAAATGAGATTGATGATTATCTTAATATATGAGCAAAATAGTTAAGAAAAAAACTTATTACCTATTTATTACCTTACTTTATGAACAAATGAAATTTAAACATACTAATTGTCAATTTATATTTATAGTGGTAAAAATATAAATGTTGGACTTTAAGATAAAATAAAATGGGAACACCAATGACAATTGATTTAAAGATTTGGAGTGTAAAGTATGAAATAATTTACATAATATGTTATTTTAAACTTTGAATATTGATAGTTTAAACCTACTAAATATAGAAACTGGATGGTGTTTAAAAAATACATGTGTACTACTTATAAGTTAAAACATAATCTTATTCAAACACTTAACATTGTTTTATATGTTTTTTAAAACACTAATATACGATATACACTTAAATATTAACCCTGTTACAAAAGTATAATTTAGTATTTTTATTTTATTCTAGAAATATACTTGAACTTGTTGGTCAAACTCATCTATCTATGACTAAAATCCATTAGATATTATATTCATTGATTATTATCTTTTAGGTTATGTTAAATTTGGGCAAACTATAATTTTTTACCCACATTGTTGTTCGAAATTAGAGTTTTTTTTGTGAAGCATATGACTTTATGCGGAAATGTATGGGTTTTTCATTGTAAAATATCAAATGATAAAAAATATTAATAACAATCGGGTTTTGTAAAGATAGAATGATAAATTATTAGAAGCTTTTAATACTAAGAGATTTATTATGCTCTTGTCCTATATTTTTTAAACTTAAATAGTTTGATTTTTAAGAGATTATTTTAAAAAATGAAAGGGTTACGGGTTACGAAACACAAAATACAAGACTATAATGTATACACACCACAACACTACATACCACATAACACACCACACACAACTCTTGTCATGTTGTTACTATCTCAACTTTAGGAAATGGGCTTAACATATCGCCATAACAAACATATGTATCTGAGGACAACTATAATATGTTTATACTTTAATTGCTTAGAATTTTTGAACTTAGTTGATATAATATATTTCCGCCATTTATTTTGTTGTTGATTTTCAACTTAGTTGTTATAGTATGATGTAAGTGTTTTTATTTATATTTAGAATAATAATATATTGAATTATTCATAAAACTAAATTGACGCCGTCAAACATTTGACGCGAGAACCCTTCATGTGTACTGAACTTTGAGCTTGGTTTCATTGACCTAAGATATATAGACCTGTGTAAGAATCTTTTGTAAAGCATAGAATTTAGATAACATGTAATGACCCTCAATGAACTTGGTGAGTCAAATGGCTTAATCGACTTGGTAAAATTTGTTTTTAAATTATTTTCAAGGTTGCGATTAACATTAAATTGCATATTATAGTTAATCAAATTGTACTTGAATTACCGATTATATATAATCACTTCTGTACATACAAAATAGAAAAATTTTAAATATATTTAAAGCGGGAATTAAAATTTTTAAATATATTCAAAGAGTTTGAAATTTTTTAAAATTTTCATAAACTTTTTGAAAATTTTGAGAAATTTCAAACGTTTTGAATTTTTTTAAAAATTTTAATTTTTCCCGCTTTAATTTTTTTTATAAATAACAATCTTATACTCACTTTTTTCAACACCAACTAAAAATATTCTCTACTTTTATTTACCTCAAAGGAGTTTTATATCGGTTTTCTCTCAACCTTTTTATATTGGTTTTCAACCTTTTACACATCAAGACATTGTGGGGGTGAGACTCCCATTTGGTGGAAAGATAATGATTTTGGGAGGTGATTTCAGACAGGTTTTGCCCGTCATTAAACGCGGTACTCGAGCGCAAATTGTAGACTCCAGTTTTCGAATGTCACCTCTCTGGTTGTTGACTAAAAAGATGCGGTTGAGCTTAAATATGAGAGCACTAACAGATCCGTGGTTTTCAGATTTTCTTTTAAGAGTAGGTGACGGAAATGAAGAATCGATTGAAGGAAACTTTATCCGCATACCCGATGACATGACAATTCCTTACACCGATAAAGAAAACTCTAAAAAGATTTGATAAATGCAATCTTCCCTTCAATGCACAACAACGCATATTCTTCGGATTATATAATTTCTAGAGCAATATTATCAACAAAAAACGAGAGTGTTGACGAGATTAATAATCAAATGATTGAAAACTTTCATGGAGAGGAAAAAGTTTACTATAGTTTTGACGAAGCCGAAGATGATACTAACAACTTCTATCCAGTGGAATTCTTAAACTCTCTAACTATTAGTGGTTTGCCCCCTCACAAACTTCGACTTAAAATTGGATGCCCCATAATACTATTACGTAATATTGATCCATCACATGGTTTATGTAATGGCACAATATTAATATGCAAAGGTTTCCAACGCAATGTCATCGATGCAGAAATAGTTGTTGGCTAACATAGTGGAAAGAGAGTATTCTTGCCAAAAATTCCTCTGTGTCCGTCTGACGACGACATGTTCCCTTTTAAACAAAAGCGAAAACAGTTTCCCATTCGACTTAGTTTTACCATGACAATCAATAAAGCACAGGGTCAAACAATTCCGCATTTGGTGTTTACCTATCGGACTCCGTGTTTTCACATGGACAACTTTGTGTGGCTTTGTCAAGAGGGATATCACGTGAAAATACAAATGTATTAGTTAATCATGTTAAAGACTTTAAACGAGACGGAGTATTCACCTCAAATGTTGTGTATCGAGAAGTTTTACGTGATGAATGAAGTACATGTTTAGTCTAATAGATTAGAGAGATTGTTGGTTGAATGCTATTCTTTTGTTTCGATTTTGTAATTTTATTTTCTACATTTTCAATATAAATCCAATACAATTTTATATTATATATGTTTCTATATTCATATCACATGACGACTGAAAAACAACCGAAAGTGTTATACTTAACATATTGATCACGAGACGGATTAAAAACTACTGAAAACTGTAGCCGCAAAACCATTTTACGAAATCAACTTCATCGCCGCCGCCGCATCGCGCGGGTACTAGACTATAATACAATAAATAGCAATCAAAATCTAAGTTCCGATTCATCTAATTATGAAAAAAGGCCAATGTACAAAATATATAGTGGATTTAAAAGAAAATAAAATTTTTGGCTCAAATTGTTTCTCTAGGGTATTGGTTGAGCAAAGATCGACGGACTCACTAACTTTGTTTGGGGTGATCACTCTCTTGGCCTCCTGCTCAAGCAGTGCAAACCTAACAAACTCTTAACAAGTCTAAGGTGCTCAATAAATTGATCGGGAAAAATGATTGGAATGTGATTACGACAATGAGTAAGTATTCCGGTGAGTATGTGAGTGGAGAAGATGATGAAGGGAGGCTACAAGCATAGAGTGTTGGGTATTTATACCAACACTCTCAGGTATAATCAACGCGTAGTCATAAAGACTATTAATGGCTCATCATTAGTATTTATGGGATTCTAAAGTAGGAGGGTTTATGATAGGAGTAACGCTCCTCTTAATCATTATGTCCTCATCTACATTAAAGTCTTGGCAGTTGAGATTCAGAGTGTCAGACAGGATCGCTGGGAGACGGGGCGCAAGCGCCAAGACGCGGGGCCCGAGTGTCGGGACACAAGTGTCGGGCACGAGACCCAAGTGCCGAGCCACAAGTGCAGGATATCAGGATGACGAAGCACAAGTGCAGGATGTTAGGTCACCACTGCAGGATGCGAGGCACAAGTGTCAGGACGCGGGTCCTGAGTGCCGGGACGCGGGCCATAAGTGTCGGATCACAGGGCCACATGTGTCGGGTCACGGGGCACGAGTTTCGGGCTAAAAGTACCGGGTGCCGGACCACATGTGCCGGGTCATGGGGCACGAGTGTCGGGCTCAAAGTGACGGACACGAGTGGCGGGTCACTAATTCCGAAAACGGGGCCACTTTTGTCGGGCCACAAGTGTCGGCCACGGGGCCTTTTGTGCTTGATCGCAAGTGCAGGCCACGGGGCAATTTGTGCTGGGAAACGAGGCACGAGGTGGTTTGTTGGGTCACATGTGCTAGGACACGGGGCTGAGAGCTGAGGAGCTGAGGAGCTGAGGTTTCTTGTGGGGGCGGGCCATGTGTTAGGAGGTTTAATAGGCTATAAATATAAGCCATTACCTACTAACACTACCATTTCCCCTAGTTAGATTTTAAAAATAAGGTTCTGAGCCTAACTTTTCTGGTTTTCTTGCTCCCATCGATCAATTGGTTTTTTTTTTTTTTTTTTTTTCGTTTTTCTTTGGCCGGCGCTGAGGTTCGTCTAGCGGTGCCTAGGTATGTAGCCGACATACAGCCGGCAATTTTTGTCGGCAAGTTTATTTGTTAGCCGACAGTTTGTGCCGACGACTCTTGACTGGCAGCCAACATATAGCCGATGATTTTTTTTTCTTTTTGGTTTGATGAAAACTTCTTCTTGCAAACAGGTTTATTCAAGGTTTCTCTGCTAGTTCGGAAGCTTCTTCTTTGCGGTAAGTTATTAACACTTCACCTTCTCTTTTTTTTTGGTAGTTAAATCCCATATCCAACTTATACGATATTTTACTATTTGATTGTAACAATACTGTGACAATGGTAAAAAAAAAAAGAAGGCGAAATCTGTTTCCCAAGTGAAAGGGAAAGAGGAGGTTAAACCCCTATTAGAGAAAAGGGAGAAAAGGGTTAGGAACTGCAGTAGTGACATTAATGATGCCAAGCTATCAGATTTATTAGATAGGTTTCCTTTTCTTAGGCCTCTGAATCCCATAGTGCCTACCTCTGACCAACGTGCCAACCAGCCTCCCTCAGGCAAGGTTACTCTATATACCTATCTGCTCACCCATTCAAACCTCGGGTTGCCCTATATTACTTTCTACATAAGACTTCTAAATTGGATTTTCCCAAATGCATCTAGTAGGTGCTGCTACGATTCTAATGTTTGAATTGTTATTGCGTGGGATGAAAATTGATTGCTCGATGGAGTTATTTAGGAAGTTTTATAAAGTATGCAAAACTGGAGAGATTGGTTTACCATCAAGCAGAGAGATAGAGATAAGGAGTGGAAGCTAGTTGATAATCCCCCTGTGAGTATTAAGAATTGGCGATTCGACTTTATATTTGTGGATAGATCGTCTATTAAGCTATGGACAAGTGCCCTATTTGGTTGGAAATCCAAGGCACCTAAAGAAGTGAATAAGCTCCCGGATCTTTTAGTGTCTATGGTGGGGGAATATGCACGCCTCCCTCGCATGTCTGTTAGATATAGGATATGCCCAGAAGGGGTTTTGGTGATTGTTAGGATTAGTAAGGATGTTGAAAAGTAGAAAGTTCAAGTTTTTGTGTCGAAATCATCGAAAAACGTGGGTCCCCTTTACAAATTTCTTTTATCTGACTGTATTATATACCTTGATTAACATCCATATGTTTTATTTGTTGCATTTATGGGATTGCTAGGTTTTTTGGTGGACGATGATGAGTGTGAGGTAGAGACTCATCCACTTTCCACATCTTGTCAGATGTACAAAGTAGCTGGTGTGGACTACCCTGCCAGTCCTCCTACAGGGAAAGAGGGGCAAGGTTTGGAGGTTAGGGGTTCTCCTGGAGAGGACTCTGATGGTCAAGATACCTTAGGATCCACTGATGGTACCATTAAAAACCTTCTAGTTTGTATATTTATGTAATGGTTAAATGCTAACCAATGTTTCCCTTCGTGTAGTTGACGGACTTGATCCCACTAATTATATAATAGAAGATGAAAGTTATCGTCGTCAACAGGAAGGTAACATTTTCGTTATGAGTCAAAGATATTTTGTTTGATTTGTAATGGCTAACCAAATGTTGTTATGTCGGTGAGCATGATGACATTGGATCGGACAATGGCCTAGATCTTGATCGTAGTCCCGAAGATAGGGTTATGCTAGGAAAAAGGCCCTTAGACATTGATGATTATGATCTTCCTTTATCCAAATCTCAAAAGATATTGTTCCCCTCTTCCTTGCCACTTGCAGCATGTCTTGTGAGGCGTTATGGGGGCCTTTAGATGGCACCCTATGGATCCACTAGTATGTCTTCCTATCAGAGCCTCAGCCAAGCTCCTGCCAGCACTCTTCCATCTTTTGGAAATGCCTTACTACCTTATGCTCGTGTTGGCACTCCTTCCGACCAACGTTTTGTACTTGCTTGGTCATATTTTGTGGGTGATGATGGACATGGTGTTGAATTTGTCAAGGATTTTATGATTAATGTTGTTCCACCTCATCTTGGTACTCAGTCAAAATTGCAAGGTACCTCTCAATTGTTGGATGTTGCTGATATGAGCCGCACATGTGAAGAGCATGAAAAATTGAAGATTGTTTGCTTAGATCTGAGGTCTCACTTAGAGAAAGAGACAGGGAGTTTGGCTATGGTTAGGAAAGAGCTTGAGGTCCAACGTGCGATTGTTTCTACTCGTGATGAGGAGATTAGTTCTCTTACCGCCAAATATTCTGAGTTCGAGATGGATAGGCATGGATTGTTGGCCATGTCTCAGGATCATGCGAACATCCTAGCTGCAAAGGATCGTGAGTTGGCCTTAGTGACAAAAGACCTAGAGGCTGAAAGACATGTTGTTGAGCCTCTGCGTCTTCAGCTAGATACGACCCTTTAGAGTTGAAAGGACTTACTTGCTACTTTCCTTACTTTTTTCATGGGGGTGATTGATCATCCTGATGTGATGAGTTTAATATTGGAGATTAATCGAGCTACTCATGTGTTGGAGCATAAAAGATTGATGACTGAAGCGTCCAAAGATCTTTATGAAAGTGTATAACGTTAGATATTTAGTTTGGGTGAACATTGTTCATCACTCGAACTAAATTTTAGTTAGGAATATCATGAAGACTTTAGGTCAGGTGAACTAAATCTTCACCAGAGTTAAGTTCAAGTTCACCTAAACTAAAGTTAAATGATGTTATTTATTATTTCACCCGAAGTGTTTTTAAATAAACATAAGGGTTGTTATAATGTAATAGATATATAGTTTAGCCTATAAATAGTGATGGGAGGAGTTTAGATGTAAGAGCTTGAGTGACAAAATATTTGTAACAAACTTTCCCGCCATTTAAGGCTTTTGAAAGAAAACTTCCATTATTGAATTCGTTGTGTTTAACTGTTCTTATTACAATACCTTAATAATTAACTTGTGATTCCGCAACCTGTTATTGAATGTAGACATAGAGTGTTTGCTTTGAAGATTGATCAGACCTAACAAGTGGTATCAGAGCTGGAAATCCAATCAAATTTGATTCATCTTTTTTATGAGATGATTGTAAGCTACATTCGAAGTGTTTAGAAGAGTTATAAGGATTAGAGCAGTAAGATCAATGATTTTCTGGTTTTCATAAGTTTGAAATTTATCGGTAAAAGTCGTTATTGAGGTGTTTTAGTATTAATCATTAGTATTAAGTGTGATTCTGTTTGTTAGTGAGTTTTGATAAGGATTAGTTGATAAGATTTCTGCAAAATTTGATTGAATTAGAATCAATTCAGTTTTAGCTAGTTCATCCGAGTTATAGTTTGTTCATCCGATTTAAAATCAAAATCTCTCAAATCATATGTCTGCAATAGCTATGGCTGCTCCAGTTGTGAATTATGATAACGAGACAAGTACCAAGATCTGATTTCATGATGTAGAACCTTCGATTCAAGGCTTTTGTCTACTACAGTGATCGCAACTATGAAGTTCAATTGTTAATGGTCCTCATCGACCTATGATACAAGAAACTGGTGGAGCTGGTATGATAGATGGAGATCCATAGAGGTATACTGAAGCTGACAATAAGCTGATTGATAGGGATTTCAGAGCACTTGGAGCTGTTATTCTTGTTCTTCCTACTGAGATTTACAACAACTTCGTTGACTGTGCTTCAGCTAAAGATATGATGGATGCTATGGAACTAAGATATGAAGGAAGTTTGGAACTGAAGGAAAGCAAGAGAGACATGTTGAAGAAGTTGTATGAAGCGTTTGAATATGTGAAGGATGAGAGTTTTTGTGATCAAATCAGTAGGTATACACTGCTTGTGAGTGATTTGAAGAGTTCTGGAGTTATAATGAAAGATAGTGATGTATGCAAGAAGCTGTTGGGATCTCTACCTACAAAATGGTCAGTGCAACTGATGATCATTAAGATAACTGCAAACTTGAATGCAATGACACTGGTAGAGTTGGTTGGAGTTCTACAGTCATATGAAGTTGATATGCAGATTGATGAGAAGAAACAAACTGGAAACTCTTATGGATGTGCTTTAAAAGCTCATACTTCTATGAATTTAACTTATTATCCTAATCAAGCCCAACCTCAACCTCAGTCATATGCAAGTTATCAATCTAGAAGATGTTGTCCATCAAATCATTCATCTGCTGGTTTTAATTCAAGTGGTTATGGAAGATATTCCAGTCAGAATGTTGAATCAAATATGTATTATTCACCCTCTACAAATTATGGATCTATTGGGTTAAGAGATAAGGAGATTTTGTATAGGGCATTTGTTGCAAGTTATGAAGCATTTGTTGTTGGAAGCTTGTAAGGGAGGATCTTGAAGAACTCCATCCTGATGATCTGGAGGAAACTGATCTAAAATGGCAAATGGCCATGGGGAGTGTTAGAGGCAACAAATTCTTTAAGAAGACTGGAAGAAACAACTTCAGGAAGGAGTTCACAAAATGGGTTTTGACAAGTCAAATGTCAAGTGCTTCAACTGTGAAGACTATGGACACTTTGCAAGAGAGTGCAGGGCCCCAAGAAGGATGAATAACAACAGTAATCAAAGGAACAAATATGAAACAAAGGATGATCAAAAGAAGCTGACTGTTGCAGAAGGAAAGAATGGAAAAGAGGAAGCAAGCTCAAGTGGAAAAGCTTGATTACCTTTTGGAAAGTGGGATGAGGTGCTGGAAGAAGATTTCAAAAAAAAAAAATGTCTCTGCTCTCATGAGTAAGATAAATACAGTTTTCACTGATTAGGTACTTTCTATAGCTTGCTGTGTTGATTTCTTAAATACTCTGAAGTACACTAGAGAAAACAATTTGAGTTTGATAAAAGAAATTGATTTAATTAAATTTCATCAAAGAGAATTTTTGAAAACTGAAAAGGTTTATAAAGATAAAATTGATTCTCTATTAAAGGATGTGGATGTGTATAAGGGTAAATTGGAAAGGTTGAAAATTCAACATGAAAACTTATTTGAAAGATTTGAAAAAGTAACAAATGAATTTGAAAATGCTAAAATTCATGTTGAGAAGTTAATCTTTGATCTAAGACTTTGAATGAGATTATTGAACATCAATTTGTGCAAAAAGATAAGGTTGGTATTGGATTTAAATCAGTACCACCTCCATTCAATGATAAATACTCAATTAAACCTGAATCAACATATTTTAAGAGTGGTTTATCTGTTGAAAATTCGTTTGATGATGTTTATGCTTTATAGTCTAAAGTTGATCTGAATGAAACTTGTTCTTCTGTGAATAATTTAATTAATTTGAATGCTATTACTAGTCTAAATAAAACTTTTCATTTTGTAGCAGGTCAAAATATAGAAAAGTCAAGTAATCATGAAGAATTATTTGAAGAAAAGATTATCAATTTTGAAATTTTTAATAACATAGAACTGACTGAAATTGAGGGAGAATTTGTAGAACATATTCATAATTGTTTGCATGAAAAATATTATTTGTTTCATAATATGAATGCTTCTGAGTTGTCAATGAATGAATTGATTGTGAATGAAATTGCTGTGAATGAATCTATGATTGTTAAACCTAAGAAAGTCAAATCTAAAAAGTCAAAGAGGAAACCAAAATGCAATACATGCAAGAAGAAGCACAAATTACAAGAATGATGGTTGAAATATAAAGATAAATGTGTTTCTGAATGTGTTTTTAAAATCCGAAAAATTGGAATTTGGTAGAATAAACTTTAAAAAATGCATGATTAATTATGAAACATCCAAGAATGTGAATGTGATGAAATTTGGTAGAATTAATCTTGTATTGTTGACTGGTTTCCATTTACCCAAGGTAAAATATTCTATATCCGAGTTAAAAAGCTTGAAAATTGATGATAACATGTTTAAATCGGGTAAAATGAAAATTAACCCGGGTAAACATATTTTCAAGAATAACTCTGGTGAACAAAATTTTAAGTCGGAGGAACAAATGTTTAAGTCGGAGGATATTTTGGGTTCTCAATTTAACTCGGATGTAGAAAGTTTTAATTCGGGTGATGAAAAATTTAATACGGATTATGAAGCTTGTATTCCAGAAAGGAAATTGCATGATCATTTTAGATTTAGCAAGTTTAAAAGATTAAATTCAAAGTTTACAAGAACTTGGATACCAAAATCTCATTGAACCATGATTATGTGCAGAAGCAATCCATTGATCCTAAAGAGAACATATGGGTAGTGGATAGTGGATGCTCTAGACATATGACTGGGAATATCAAGTTACTTCAAGACTTCATTGCTTTCATTGGTGGTAATGTCTCATTTGGTGGAGATATGGGTGGAAGTATTACCAAACAAGGAAAAGTTTCAAATGGCCCATTGACTCTGGAGCAGGTTAAGTTTGTAAAAGAACTGAGTCTCTCAGGTATGTGATAATGAGTACACTACTACTTTCACTTCATAATTTTCTACATACTCAAACGTGAATATGTCATACCTCAAGACATGATTGTTTTGAAAACCCCAAGATGTGAGGACATGTACATTTTGGATATTAACAATGTTTGATCTTCTGAATCCTCAAATTGTTTCATATCTAAGACTACTGCAAAAGAGTCGGATTAATGGCACATAAGGCTTTGTCATGTGAATCTTAAAAGCATGAATAAGTTGGTCACAGATAATCTAGCGTCTGGATTACCTAAAAAGAATTTTCAATTACTTGACCACTGTATTTCATGTTTTAAAGGTAAACCACACAAATCAAGTTTTAAACTTAAGCCTCAAAATTCAGTAGAGACTGTCCTTCACCTTCTACACCTTTTACAAATGGATCTATTTGGTCCAATAAGTGTAAAGAGTCTTGGCATGAAATCTTATTGTTTGGTTATCACTGATGACTCTTCAAGATTCTCATGGGTCTTTTTCCTTGCTCATAAACATGAGACATCTGAGATTATAAAAGATTTTGTTCTTCAAATTGAAAATTTCTGTGATAAAAATGGTGAAAGTATTTAGATGTGATAATGGCATTGAGTTTAAGAATGCAACCATGAATGAATTTTGTGCTCATAAGGGAATTTCTAGGAAATATAGCTCACCCATAACACCTCAACAAAATGGAGTTGCTGAGAGGAAAAATAGGACATTAATTGCGGGAGCTAAAGCCATGTTGGGTGCATCTTCTTTACCTGTTACCTTTTGGGCAGAGGCTGTGAACACTATTTGATTTAGATACATTTGTGAATTCTTTTAATGGTTTCTGTCAAGAACATGTTTCGGAAGAAGTGCAGGTATCTCCAGAAGATGTTTCTAATGTTGAAGACAATGATTAGTTTGAAATTGGTAATCAAGCAAATACAAGTGTAAGACCTTCATCTTTAGTTCATGATCACACCCTTTCATCAAAAGATACAACATCAGTGAGTCAAGATATTTCAGAAAGTCAAACTGATGTAGAAATTCTTCAAGGAGAATACATTCCAGTAACATTTGAAAATCAAGACAATGTTGTACAAGATCAAGATATAAATTATGGTTAAAATAAAATCAATTCGGGTGGAGTCATTGAAAATCAAGTTAACTCGGGTGCACAAAATGGAATTGAAGAAAACTCTAGTGGGTCACAAATTAATTCGTGTGCACAAAATGGAATAGAAGAAAACTTTGGTGGGTCACAATTAATTCGGGTGCACAAAATGGTATTGAAGAAGGCTCTGGTGAATCACATAATAACTCTAGTGTATAAGCTGAAAGTCTAAACAACTCTGGTGAAGATCAATTTAACTCTGGTGCAGAATCTGAAAATTATTTTAATGAACCAAGCCATGAACAACCCAGTGAAGCAGTTTCTGATTCTTTATTCTTTGATAATCTTGTGCCACATAAAAAAATTTGTCTGATAATATTAACGAGGAAATAAATTCATTTTTAATAGTTCACAAAACACGTCCTCTAAGTAATGTTATAGGAAATTTGTAGGATGGTGTAAAGACAAGAAGAAGTAATGCTTTGACAAATCTATGTTTGTTTTCTTGCTTTCTGTCACAACTTGAGCCTAAGAATGTAGACATTGCATTAACTATAAATAGTTGGGTAGAGGCTATGCAAGAAGAGTTACGGTTTAGGAAGTAGGGACTTTAGTGGAAATACTTACAGATGTGAATGTTTTGGGAGTTAAATGAATCTTTAAGGTTAAAAGGGATGATAGAGGAATCATTGTGAGGAATAAGGCTAGACTTGTGGTTAAGGGTTATACTCAGGAAGAGGGTATAGATTATGATGATGTCTTTGCTCCAGTTGCTAGGGTAGAGGCCATTATTTTTAGCATATGCTTATTTTAAGAACTTTAAGGTCTATTAGATGGATGTTAAATCAGTCTTGTATAGAATTCTTGAAGAGACAATGTATGTTAGTCAGCCTCCTGGTTTTCTGGATCCTCAATACCCTGATTATGTGGTCAAGTTGGACAAAGCTTTGTATGGTTTACATCAAGCTCCTAGAGGTTGGTATGACACATTGTACAAATATTTGATTGACCATGGCTATCTTAGGGGAACTATTGATAAGACTTTATTTATTAAGACAGTTGGCCAAGAGTCCGTGTTTGTTCAAATATATGTTGATGATATCATATTTGACTCAACTAATGATGCATTGTGCAAAGAATTTGAATCTGTGATGCATTCAAAATTTCAAATGAGCACTATGGGAGAGATGTTTTTCTTTTTAGGATTACATGTTAAGCAGTTGGATAATGGCATTTTTATCAATTAGTCTAAGTATGTCAAAGACATGTTGGCTAAGTTTGGATTCATTGATTGTAAATATGCTTCCACTCCTTTTGACACTAGGGCCAAACTACATCCCGATTTAGATGGCAAAAGTGTTGATAAGCATTTATATAGGTATATGATAGGGTCTTTAATGTACCTAACATCTAGCAGGCCTGGTATAATGTTTGGATTTTGTCTTTGTGCTAGGTTTCAAGATGATCCTAAGGTTTCTCATTTAATGTTGTTAAGAGAATCTTTAGATACCTTAGCGGACAACCTTCTTTAGGCCTTTGGTATCCTAAGAATTATAGCTTTGACTTTTATGCGTACACTGACAGTGATTACGGGGGATGCAATTTGAATAGGAAATCTACCACATGAGGGTGCCATTTTTTAGGAAATAGGCCAGTCTCTTGGCAATGCAAGAAACAGACCTCTGTTTCACAATCCTCTGCTGAAGCAGAATACATTGCTGCTGGTTCTTGTACTTCCCAAGTTTTATGGATTCAGAATAAGATGCTAGACTATGGCCTTAACTTTATTAACATTCCTATACACATAAAGAATACTGCTGCAATGTTCATTACTAAGAACCCTGTACAATTGGCTGACCTTTTCACAAAGGCATTTGATGTTACAAGATTTATTTTTATTATTCAAGCAATTGGTCTTCTGAATCTTAATTCAGTGTTTCTTAAAAATATATATTTGTACATATGCTTTTGCATTTTGTTTTCCTTTTATTTCAAAAGACAAAAAGAGAGGGAGAAAAATGTAAAAATGGTAATATTTTTAAGTCTTGTAAATATTTTTTAAGTCTGCTAGTGTTTTTCTTTTAAATATGCTAAATAGTTTTAGGTATGGTAGTGTTTTTCTTTTAAGTCGGGTAAATAGTTTTAAGTCTGGTAATGTTTTATTTTTAAGTCGGGTTTTGAATTTGTATAGATAAAATCTAAAAATATGTGAATTCAGTTTGTATAGATAAAATCCAAAAAATATGTGAATTCAATTTGAATAGGTAAAATCCAAAAATATGTGAATTTTGTTTGTATAGATAAAATACAACAATATGTGAATTCAATTTGTATAGATAAAATCCAAATATATGTGTTTTTAGTATGTATATAAAAAACTCAAAAAGATTTATTTCTATTCTATTTTTAAGTTTTTGAGTCTGTTTTCGAGAAAATCAAATACAAAATATGAAAAACCAATCAACAACAATATAAAATTTGAAAGTGTTTCACAAAAATAAAATTTCTAAAAAATGAGTCTGATGTGAAAAATCTAGTTTTCCGAAAATAAACCTTTACTAGATTACTACACGGGCAGTGTACCCTTGTCAGTTGTAAAATAGTATTGGCAAATATCGGGTTCGAACACAGGGACTATTTATAATTGAAAGTTTTAGTTTTATAATAACATGTAACAAGTAACAAGTGGGTTTTAGTCTTAAGAAGACTTGATTATACTAACAATGAAAATATTCTTGAATTCAAATATGGATAAAAAAGACGCTTGCTTGGACCGTTTACGAATATGTGTTATTTCTTAGGTGTGAAAATGTCGATAAACTTTTAATGTAAAATCCTAAGTTCCTTTCGAATACCGGATTTCTCCAATTACCTAACCATGCAACGATTCCTTTCGAATACCATTAACACCTCAAATAATTGTGCATAAAGTTTCAAGCCGATGTGTGAGAATTAACCTATAAGCTTCCTTTCGAATAGCTTACTAACTCCTAAACCGATTTCTCTTAATTTAGTAGCTAGCGTTCGTGTTAATACCTACTTGTTTAAATGGTTGTTAATGATTCCTTTCGAATATCATAAACTTATAATCAACTAAAGACCGGCCGATTAATTCGTTCCTATTTAAGTAAAAATTACGGATTCCTTTCGAATACCCGTTTTTAGATTACCAAACAAGAGTATAAACAATTTTAACAAGATAATTAAGATATTAACCCAAACGGATCCCCAATTAACCTCTACACATCATTCTAATTTCACACCCAAATTCTAACACATAAACGATACAAAATCCAAGCAAACGTTTAAAGAAATTAGCTACTCATAATTGTAACAAACACAATCAAATATGTAAAAGATATGATTCAATTGTAATGGAAAATAGATAAAAGTTCAATACCAAAATCTGGAAAATAGGTTCCAAGTATCTCCAAAATAACAAAGTAGAAATGAAAGTAACGATTGTTCAAACTTGAAATAACGATTATGAAAATTCCTTTGATTCTCCCTGCTAATTGATGATTATGGACTTGTAATATGAGTGTTGATGATGGTATATTTGTCCAGCAAATCGTCCCTTTGTAATAGCCCCCCACTAACTCTTGGGTTCCCACATAATTAGCATTAAAGAAACAGAATTATAACTGCCAGCACCTCTCTTGCGCCGCAGCTTTCTTTCTTGCGCCGCAAGTCAGATAAATGTCTTGACCCAGCACGTTGTTCACTTGCGCCGCAACTCATGTCTGTTGCGCCGCAAGATGTCTTCAGTACGCTCCACAAACTCTTTGTCAACCAGTTGCGGAGCAATCAGTGAAAGTGACCAAGGCAACTAGACGTTTTGCTTCCCGACTTGTTTTCCTTAGCCTCTTTTGGTCCCAAATCACCTCCTTTGACTCCAAACATAACCAAAAACCTATAAAACACACTTTACACAAAATATAAGCAATACGGGGTCTATCCATTACGTTTTGGACTCTAAACATAACAAATATCGCTATGAAATACTCGTATAAATGAGTGATATCATAGTTCAATATTTATAGAATTTCTTGAAACCAAATGTTTTCATAAATGCACATATTCTTGTATTTTTAAACCTTTAGCAATCTGTGATTTATACATTGCATAAAGTCATTTAAATTGATAACTGTCAAATGGGAGATCAGTGATTGTCAAGTAGAAAAGAAAAGAAAAGATATATTTTCAATAAATTATGGCATATGAATCTATTTATCATAAAAGCTCTTAAAGTTTTAGAGTGTTCTTTTAATTATTGACTTTTAGATCATTGATTCTAACCTGATAAACAACAAAGACATGTGAATAGGTCCAAATGTTTTAATAAACAAGTCTGTTTGTCCTCTTAGATCCTTGATGCTTATTTGATAAACGGCAGAGACATGGGAATGATTTGAACAACATAACTAAGTAAAAATTTGAACAATAAAAACATGCATATAATCACAAATATCTTGAGAGAAAAAATAGTATATACGGTTGAAGAATCATATACTGTTTGTCCTCATGTGAATTAATTTATGAAGTCCTGGAATATAAGTTTTTGATTTTTGAAATTGAAAATTTTCGTATTAAACAATTTCAAGGTTAACTATTGTATTGGAATGATTCAATGCTGGTGAACTCCTCTCATCACTATTTATAGGCTATTCTGTCTATCTATTACATTGCATGAACCCTTATGTTTATTTAAAACACTCGGTTGAACAAATAAACAAAACTTCATTTAACATTTAGTTCGGGTGAACTTGAACTTAACTTTGGTGAAGAGTTAGTTCACCCGACCTAAAATGTCTTCATGAAAGTCCTAATTAAGAATTAGTTCGGGTGATGAACAATGTTCACCCGAACTAAATATTTTTGCACCACACTTTGATAAAGGTCTTTGGAAGCTTCAGCCATCAATCCTTTTATGCTCCAACAATCTCCCCCTTGGATGATGCTTCCAAAATATTCATCTTGCTAGGTTTATCTCTATTCCCATCTTCAATTATTCATATCAGTCACTATCTTCTATCTCTTGCGCACCGGGCTGGAATTCTGGCATTTTTCGTTTTTCGTTTGCGTTATCGTTAGGCATTTGCGTTTGTTTAGAGTTTACGATTGTTTTGCAATGAACTTAGGCAAGTTAATTATATGTTTTCTTGGTATTAGGATTAATTAATTGGTTCATTTCCAATTAAGAGACACACACGTTTACGGTCTAAGTATAAATTAGAGCAATAACAGATTGTTTCGAGGATAAAAAATACGGAATTACCCTGAATTTTTGACGGTTTTCACATTCTCCCCCGGTTAAAAGGAATTTCGTCCCGAAATTAATTCGCCTCGCCGGGAGTGGAAGAATCTTTGAATAGGTGCAGATACGTTTGACGGATCTGGTCTTCACACTCCCACGTGAATTCGTGACCTCGTCGGGAATTCCACCGAACCTTGACAATTGGAATTCGGCTCTGCTTGAGTCGCTTGACCTCTCTATCTACAATCTGAAGTGGTCTTTCAATGAATTGGAGTTTGTTATCGATCTGGACCTCGTCCAGTGGGATTACAATGGTCACGTCGGACAAGCACTTCTTCAAGTGAAAGACGTGGAATACATTATGAATGCTGCTAAGTTCCTGAGGGAGTTTGAGCCGATATGCTACCGGGCCGATCCGTTCTATAACCTCGAATGGTCTGATGTACCTCGGGCTTAGCTTGCCGCGTTTCCCGAAGCGAATTACCCCCTTCCACGACGATATTTTGAGGATACTTTATCACCGACCTAGAATTCGAGGGATTTCCTTCGGTTCTCGGCGTAGCTCTTCTGCCTGCTGCGCGAAGTCTTCAGCCTTTCCCGAATGGTCGTGATCTTGTCGATGGTATCCTAAACAATATCGAGCCTTGTTAATTATCGATCACCGGCTTCTAGCCAACAAAGCGGCGATCGACACTTGCGTCCGTTCAAGGCCTCGAATGGGGCGCACTTGATGCTAGCCTTTTAGCTGTTATTGTAGGAGAACTCGACCAAAGGAAGGTGAGCGTTCCAAATTCCTTCGAAGTCAACTAGGCACGCTCTTAGCATTTCCTTAAGTGTTTGGATCATTCTTTCAGTCTGACCATCAGTTTGGGGATGGTAGGCTGTGCTGAGGTCTAGTCGGGTCTCGAGAGATTTCTGAAGTCCGTTCCAAAAATGGGACGTGAATCGACTATCCCTGTCTGATATGATGGAGAGAGGCGTTCCATGACGAGAGATGATCTCGTTGATATACACTTGAGCGAATTTTCCATCGAGTAGTTCTCTCGGACTGGAAAGAAGTGTGCGGATTTCGTTAACCTATCTACAATTACCCACATGATGTCATTTCCTTTTGTCGTGCGGGGCAATTTGGTTATGAAATCCATAGAGATTTGTTCCCACTTTCACAATGGAATCTCCGGTTGTTGAAGTAAGCCTGATGGTTTCTGCTATTCCGCCTTGACCTTCGAGCAAGTCAAGCACTTAGCTACGTACACGACAATTCCCTTTTTCATGCCCGGCCACCAGTAATACTCCCGAAGGTCTTTATACAGCTTATCGAATCCCGGATGGATAGAATATCGGGACCGGTGGCCCTCATCTAGGATAAGTTTATGGAGGCTTTCGGATCTCGGAATCCACGGTTGGTTCTTGAAATAGTGGTTTCCGTCGGGTTTAACCTCAAGTTCCTTCTCATGATTATGCAGGGTTTCGTCTTTAAGGTTTTCGGGTTTCAATGCTTCCTGCTGAGCTCTAGCAATTTGTGGTTTTAGGCTTGTCTGCACTTGAATCCCCAATGCTCTAACTCGCGATGGTTTCACCCTTTCCTTCCGACTCAGGGCATCTGATACTACGTTTGCTTTACCGAGATGGTATTTGATCTCACAATCGTAGTCGCTTAGTAGTTCTACCCATCTCCGTTGCCTCATGTTGAGTATTTTCTGATCAAGGATGTGTTGAAGGCTTTTGTGATCCGTAAAGACTGTGCACTTAGTGTCGTACAAGTAATGCCTCCAAATTTTTAACGCGAACACGGCTGCTCCCAGCTCTAATTCGTGAGTCGTGTAGTTCTGCTCGTGTACCTTGAGTTAACCAAGACCTTGGTGAGATGCATCGCAATTGACCAAAAAATTATTTGTACCCTCCGGTAGGGACATAATCGGTGCATGGCACAATTTGTGTTTGATCTTCTGGAAGGATTCGTCATGTTCTTTACCCCAAAGAAAATCCTTATCTTTCTAAGTGATTTCGGTTAAAGGCTTAGCGATCTTCGAGAAATTTTCAATGAACCTCCGGTAGTAGCCAGCCAGTCCTAGGAATTGACGGATTTCCGTAGGAGTCGTCGGGGCTTTCCATTTCTCAATTTCCTCGATCTTAGATGAGGCTACGTGAATTACCTCTTGGTTGATCACATGACCAAGGAAGTGTACCTCTCGGAGCCAGAATTCACATTTCGAGAATTTGGCGTAAAGTTTCTGATCCCTAAGGAGTTCTAGGATGAGTTTCAAGTGTTTCGCGTGATCCTCCTTGTTCCGTGAGTAGATAAGGATGTCGTCTATGAATACGATCACGAACTTATCGAGATACGGTCTACACACCCTGTTCATCAGATCCATGAGCACCGCCGGTGCGTTGGTCAGACCGAATGGAATAACGAGAAATTCGTAATGCTCGTAGCGAGTTCGGAAAGCGGTTTTAGGAATATCGGTTTCACTGACTCGAACCTGATGATACCCCGAACGGAGATCGATCTTAGAAAAGTAAGTTTCACCTTGCAACTGATCGAACATATCATCAATTTGAGGGAGAGGGTATCGGTTCTTGACGTTCAGTTTGTTAAGTTCACGGTAATCAATGCACATCCGGAAGGATCCGTCACTCTTTTTCACGAAGAGGATTGGGGCTTCCCAGGGGGACGTACTTCGACGAATTGGACCATGATCTAGAAGTTCATGCACTGTTTAGAGAGTTCTTGCATTTCGTGTGGTGCCAGACGATACGGTGTCTTGGCAACCGGAGCTGCGTCAGGAACGAGGTCTATTCGGAATACCACTTGTCGGTGTGGCGGTAACCCGGGTAAATCCTCTGGAAAGACCTGTTGATGATCCTTGACTACGGGGATGTCTTGCATGCGTTTCTCCTTGGATTTACGTTCAACAACGTCCGCTAAGAAGGCATCGCATTCCTTCTTGAGGTACTTGCGCATTTTCAGGATTGAGACGATACGGAGTTGTTGTCCAGGTTTGTATCCCTAAACAACGAGGGTTTCACCGTCTAAAAGAGGTATTCGAATAAATTTGTCGAAACAGACGATCTCGGCTCGGAACGAGATAACAAGTCCATTCTGACGATGACGTCGAAGCTTTTCAGCTCAATTGGAATCAGGTCGATGGGGAAAATCTTATCAGCTAGGCACATTGAACATCCTAAGATTACATCCTTAGCCTCAAACTCTTGACCATTGGCATATTCTACGGTGAAGCTATCCTTAAGAACTTTAGATCCTAAAGTAATAAGGGGTCTAAATTCTAAGAACACGAAACTTCTCTCGGGTCCCGAGTCGATTAGTACTGAAGCATAATGGTTATTCACTAAAAACGTACCCGTTACTGAATTCAGGTCTTGTCGGGCTTCTTCAGCTGTGATTAAAAACGCACGATCGCGACCTTGTCGACCCTGATTTGGTTGGGCGTTCTGTAGCTTAGGGAAAGCGTTACGGTAGTGCGTGTCACTTCCGCATTCGAAGCAAACTGACTTCTTTCCTCGATCACCATTTTCTCCTGGTCAGTATTTTGAGAAGTGCCCCACCTTTTGGCACTTGTGGCACACCGGGAAGTTCCCGATGTGGTGGTAGTTGCACTTGTTACACTTGGGGTGTGTCCTAGTGTAGCTTCGGTTTACGCTTGGAGGTGTTGCTCTGGGTGCAGCTGTCACCGCAAAGCTGCGGGTGGTTCGAGATTTCTTATTCCAGTCACTTCTTCTCGGCTGGTGATCAAACTTTCTCTTCTCACCTTCCTCTTTCTTGGCGGGTGCTGGTGTGGAGAGGAGGTTGTTTTTCCACCGATGCGATAGGACAACAACGCTCTGAAGGGTTAATGGTTCCGTAGAGATAACCATTCCCCTGATTTCGGGAACGAGACCGAAGATGTATCGATCGATCTGGTTTTCTTCAGGGGTTACCAACCTTGGTACCAGCCGGGCTAGTTCATGGAATCGGGTAGTGTACCCGTCGATGTCGTTGCCGACCATTGTGTGATCCCAAAGCTCTGCCTCGAGCTTCTTTACCTCACCCTTGGAGCAGTATTTATCGACGAGGAACTTCTTGTATACGTCCCATGTGAGGGCAAAAGCGGCGTCACGTCCTTGGGTCTGGACCACGAGGTTCCACCATGATAGGGCCGGTCCGTGGAGTACACAGGAGGCATACTCCACCTTCTCAGATTAAGTTTAGCGGCTGATGTGTAGGATTGATTCGATACTCTCAAACCAGGAGAGTAGCCCTACAACACTAGTGGTGCCGTGAAACTCCTTTGGCTTACAAGCCATAAAGCCCTTGTAGGTGCATCCAGGGCGGTTTCCTCGCTGGTTTGTGTTAGGGGGTCTGTGTTGATTTTGGTTCTGGTTCTACTTTTCCTCCTGGTGTTGGTCGTTTTTTTGTTGCTGGTTTCGGTTGTTGTTGTTGATGTTGTAGTTTATCCCAACAGTGATCTGGGCGATCATGTCGGGCATGACAGCGTTGAGTTGAGCAGCGACCTGCTCGACTATGAGGCTAGCATTGCTTCGCTTAGGAGCCATGTTTCTACAACAGAAAAGGAAAACCAGTTTAGAACGCACAATTAGGAATAAGTGATAAGAATTTAAATAATGAATAACGACAATGATAACGCAAGAAGTATTAAGGACGGATAAATAGTACACGCACGATAATATAATTCAAACAATAGAAATAAGTACGGAAAATAAAAGTAGAAATTCATTCAATAATAAAGATAGTTGGTTACAAGATTCATAATAATAGAGATAGTCTAAACTACAAATACAAATGCAAATACATATACGATACTAACCTTAAGTTGTGTACATAGGGAAAAATACAACTTAAGTTGAAGTACATTACAAATACAAATTCAATATGAAATAAAGGAAATCTAATGTCGTCTATTCAGGAACATCTTCAAAAAGATGACCGCGATCAGAGTTCGCATCACCAGGCACGCACTCACCAGGTGCTGAATAGTCCTCGAAGTGGCTTGAGTTGAGGAAAAGAATCGGATGGAGTGCTCAGAGAAACGGTGAGCGGCGTCGGAGACCTCGAACATCAGATGAGCCTGTTGCTCGGCCTCCTCCGTGAGTCCCTGAAGATATCGACGGAGCGCGAGGTTCTCGGCAGGGGAGAACCTCTGACTGGGCGGCATCGTCGGCTGTCTGGACGGTCCTGCGCCGTCGGGACTGTGACAACCGTCCAAAATTTAGGTGATTATCATTATTATGTCTGTACAAATCCTTAGTCGTATTTTATCGTGATCGTATCGTTCTTATTCGTACTTACCGTGACTGTAATTGTGTCGGAACCAAAGTCGGAATCAACTTATAAATCCTAACACCAAGAAATTATTCAATGAACTTGACTAAGTTCATAGCGGGAACTAATATAAAATTCCAGTCCACACTTAACAATAACGGAAAACTTAAAACGACACCAACTGGGAAAAGCCATCCAGCCGATGGCTGAAGGCTTCTGAGACCCACCCGGCGGCTGGATAAGCCCAGCCGGCGGCTAAAAGCCGCTGACCAGCGATTGATGACTCATTTTTGCATGTCCTCTCATTGGACCAACTTGCTAGCTCGGGATTGGACCTCATTCTGCAGTGTCTTCAACTCCCTAGGCCAGTACCCCTCCCTTGTTTACTCCCCATTTACTTTTCCAAAATACAAACACACTCTCAACTCTCTCTCTCTCTCTCAAAAATCTCTCTAAGTTCTCTCAAAAACAACAAAACATCCAGTGATTTCTAGACCAAAACAGCAACTAAAAACACAAAAAAAATCACCATCAAAACATACATAAATCATCCACAAAGCAAAGGGTAACAAGAAGGAAGCATAAAAACGGGTTTTTGGAGAAGATTTCTACCATCTTGAAGCTCAAATCTTATCCAACCGTCACCTTGCTTTTTCCTTCGGTAAAACCCTTTTATTTTACTGTTATTTCATAAATAATTACTTGCATGGACGATCTAAAGTCTAAAAAGTTGTTTTTATAAAGATCCATAACGTTTTCTTACTTAAAAACGGGTTTTTCACATAGATCCACATTTTGATATAAAAGATCTAAAAGAAACTGTGATTTTGACTCTAATATGTTTATATTTCATTAAGAACAGTTTGAATGTCAAAATCTATCACTAAAAATGCTTAAAAGTTGAAAAATACCAAAATGGTGAAACTGGCTGAAGGCCCCTAGCCGGCGGCTGAAGATATTCAGCCAGCGGCTGAGCTCCAGCCGGCGGCTGAATATCTCCAGCCGCTGTCTGGATCTTGGTGACCATAAAAACTTAGTTTTTGTAACGTAAAAATCAAGAAACGTAAACTGGTAAATTTTTCACAGATTATTACAGGTTTGGACAAGTTACTGATTTTATGAAAAAAATATTGTTTGGTTAAGTTTTGTAATTAAAAACTATTGTATTGTTGGATTGTATTGTTTGAAATGATTGTTAAAGCGGGAAAGTGATATTGTAAAATGGACTAAATTTTTATAGCGCGGAAGCGCTGCCCAAAATTCACCGTAACATATACCCGAAACTCAGTAACAAAATATTTTTATAAGTTAAACATATTGACCTTGGACATTGAACCTTATTGGACATAATTTTACTCATCGGACATTAAACGTAATTGAACATTTCGCAACACATGAGTTTTCCGTATTGAAACTTTTGGGACAAAATTTAAGTATAAAGATTTAACACTAAAAATGTTAAAATGGAACTTTAACATAACTTAAATCATAAAAATTTATACTTACACAAAACTTGGGTGTTTAGGTCGTCTTTGTTTCCCGGCGTGTTCCGCTCCTCTCTTTTACTCGAGGCTTATCTTCGCAACCCGTGAGTTACATCCCCTTTATTTAATGTATTTTACATAAATATTTGGGGGAAACATGAGATCTATTTGTCTTTGGAAACTTTTATAAACTTTTGCAACTGTATGAACTTTTGGAACTATTGCGAACTATTGGTCTATTTTGGAACATTTTGTGAAACTTATATGCGTAAACAGTTTTATTGCCCCGATTGGCTTACTTTAAAATTACTGGCTTGCCCCCGTTAATTGGCTTACTGGCTTGCCCCCGTTAATTGGCTAAACTAAATTAAGATTTCTTGTATGCGAAACCAACCCTTGATGAGAATATAACGCGATTCATTAGTGCCTACAATCAGTTTTGAAACAACTTTACTTTAGTGCCCGGTTTTAGTTTATCACACACTATTAGCTTTGTTAAGCAGTTTAGTAATTATGGGTATCGATACTTAGGAAATAACCGTTCCTTGCTTAGGCGGCAGCTTAAGTAGATATTACTATGACCAGAATACTCCTCGTCGATAGTACGGGGTAAGGGGCCTCATGGTTGGTTAATCGGTTTAGTGTGTACACTTATGTTATATTATGCCAAGAGGTTGATTCAAGATTTTTTATCATTAGTTACTTATTTACGCATATACACTCTTTTAGCGATTGAATCCGCAACTATTATTTTACAAGTATTGTTTTACTTGCGTTTGTACAAACTTTAGGGTATTGTTATGCCCCGTTGCCTCGGAAACTTTTAAAGTATATATATTGAAGCGCCGCTCCGCTTCGTTTTCATTTATGAAACTCTTTACTTATATATACTTCACAGAAACTATTGTCGAGAAACTTAAACTGTAACTCACTCACTACTTTATTGTAGTTGACACTTTATCTTATGTTTCAGGAAATTAAGTGTAAGAATGAAGTGCATGGCATGGACGGGTCATGATGGTTGCGTGAGATTCACATTGGGAAAAGACCTGTTTATTATTTTGGGAATTTGTTTGGAAATTTTAATTATGTATTTGTATTGAAACGTTAATCTACTTGGTTGTCTTTTGGATTTGTAAACTCTTTTATTATTTAATCAATGACTTGAAACCGTTATATTTTGTTATAACACGTGTAATGGTATTCCAGCTCTTCGCACCTCGTGTTTCCACTTTAACGGGGTGTGACAGGGACGCTGCACCGAATAACCGTGGAGCTGTTCCAATCGGTAGCGGTCCATGGTCGATGTACGCCATGCTGCGTACGGGTCCTCGGAGGGCATTGGCATCTGAGGAGGCGTGGCTCGAGCTGGGTCAGGAATCTGGTGACCCATCATACGGTCCGACAAACGTCCAGGAAGAGTGACCTGCTTGCGGGCAGTCAACCTAGCGCGGGGTCCGCGTTGTTGTGGCGCTACAACTGGAGACGGTGGTGGTGCGACTGTCAAAACTGTCCTCGGGCTGGACGTGTTGTGGCTACTGGAGAACGCCATCGAACTCTCCTCAGTAGGTTCGGTAGTCTCGTGGGGCTGAGTCTCCGAAGTGGTGAAGTCGTCTGAGACTTCGTTCGAATGAACGACCCTCGAGTGGGAGTGCGACTGGGAATGGGAGTGCGACTGTGAACGTGAGTGGGACGAGTGAGACATGTCGAATCTGCGGAGAAACGATACACGTGAGTATAGGGGAAAAATACAGAAAAAGTGTAAATGAAATGCATGTACGGGTCAGTAACGTGAGAATCGGGAATCAGTGAGACCGAGATTTTTCGACTCGAAAACCGTTAACGTTAGCAATTACGTTCCGCTCTTGCATAATTTATTTAAAACTAGGCGTAGTTGATAAAGTTACGCGTAGTTAGTAACAAAACATGCATTTACGGAATTAATCCACTAAATTTTAAACCCGTGAAATGATTTTTCCGAAAAAGCCTTGGTTATAGTTTGGTTTCGAGAATTTTGAAAATTTTGAAAACCCGTATTCACTATAACCTTGTGCTCTGATACCAAGTCTGTCACACCTCGCTAAAGCGGAAACACGGGATGTGAAGAGCATCGATATCATAACAAGAGTCATAGTAAATTAAAACGGTTTCAAGTCATTTACATTAAGTAATAAAACGTTCACAACTTTGAAAATAACCAAGAGTTTAGTATTTCAGTACAACAAAATACATACGTAACATTTGAACCAAATTCCCAAGGTAAATAAATAGACAAGGTCTTCTCCCGATTCGTGGTACACGTGACTTTCCTGACCCATCCCAAAAGCTATGCACTTCGAGTTCTTACACTTGGTTTCCTGAAACATGAGAAAAAGTGTCAACTACAACAAGTAGTGAGTGAGTCATAGTTTTCTAGTCCTCGACTAAAACGATTTACGACAAGTATATAAGTATAAAAGATTTCTCAACAGAAATGAAGCGATGTAGTGCTTAAAAGTGTATATACTTGTAAGAATGTTCACGGACAAGTATAGGCAATACTTGTAAAAATGTTTACGGAATCATATATCTCTAAATATATATGCGTAAAGAGTATAGTTTGGGGAATCGTATATCTCTAAATATATACGCGCAAGATATGTGTAAAAGAAAAGTAAGCTATTGATTGGAATATTGTATCAACCTCTTGGCATAATATAACTATAAGTGTTCACACTAAACCGATTAACCGACCGTGAGGCCCCTTACCCCACACTATCTACGAGGAGTATGTCTGTTCTTAGTAATATGTACTTAGACTGTCGTCTAAGTAAGGAATGTTCCTTTCCTAAGTATCGATACCCATAATACTAAACGGCTTTAACAGGCTAATAGTGTGTTGTGAAAACTAGGCACTAATGTTATTTTTTTTAAATGATAGTAGGCACTTACGAACATGTTATATTCTCATAAAGAGTGGACGTTATACAATCAATCATAAGTTCAACGAGTGCCGATCAGTGGCAATAATAAGTACACTCATATAAGTACATAAAACGTTTAATTCTCATGTTTCCACCAAAAAGAGTTTAAGGTTACGTTTAAGGTTACGTTTTACAGCGAATTTAATACGATCTCAGGACCTGATCTCAGTTACGTAGCGTAACTGTAGTTACGCCAACGTAATTGTAGTTACATTAGCGTAACTATAATCAGGTTTGTACATGTGTTAGAGACGAAATGGCAAGTGTCCCAATCGGTTTTCATGGAAAAAATTATTCACCACCCACCTGCACGCTAGTTACGCTAGCGTAACTATGTAGTTACGTTAACGTAACTATTCAAGATAGTTACGCCAACGTAAATGCATAGTTACGCCAACGTAACTGCATAGTCATTGCGTAACTGTTTGGTTTCTGGAAATTTTTCGTTTTTTCGTTAGCGTTAAAGTTTACGATTAATTATGAAATGGACTTAGGCAAGTTCATTATGCGTTTTCTTGGTATTACGGTTCATTTATTGATTCCGTTATCGATTCCGACACAAACACGTTTATGGTAAAAGTACAGTTAAGAACAAAACAGGTATCTCGATGATATATTATACGAAATTCACCTGAAATTGAAACGGTTGTCACAAAAACTAACGAAGCATGTCTAGGAACATCTTTAGTAGGATGACGGATATCAGGGAACCCCTCACTAAGCACACGCTCACTAGGCGCTGTACAGTCCTCGAGGTCGTCTGAGTCGGAGAGACGACTCGAAGGGACTGCTGAGATAGTCGGTGAGTGGCGTCGGAGACCTGGTACAGGAGATGATCCTGCTGCTCCGCCTCCCGTGTAAGTCCATGAAGGTCATTACAGAGTGTATGATACTCATCTGGGGTAAACCTCCGATCTGGTTTCATCATCGGTGGTCTAGATGGTCCTGCTCCATCGGGGCGCTGCATCGAGTGGCCCTGAAGTCGCTCCCACATGTAGCGATCCATGGTCGGCGTGAGCAATGCCGCGTCCGGATCCTCGGGGTGTTGTGGGATGCGGGGAGTGGTAGCTCTGGCTGGGTTGGGAGTCGCATGTCCCGTCATGCGGTCTGGTGGTGCGGCCGGTAGAACATTCCTTGGACTGGACGTACCATGGCTGCTGGTAAAAGCCATGGAGCTCTCCTCCGAGGGGTCGGTAGTGCCGTGATGATGGGCTCCCGATGCGGTGAAGTCATCAGACACTTCGTTCGAGAACACGGCCCGAGAATGAGAGTGTGAATGCGAATGTGATCGCGAGTGTGAATGCGACCATCCAGATATGTCGTAACTGCGATAAGAAGGTACGAGTAAATATGGGTAAAGGAAAAATGTAATATGACAATGTATGTTCGGGTCAGTCACGTGAGAATTGGGAATGAGTAGAATCGGGAACTGTTGATTCAAAAATCGTTAACAATATCAATTACGTTCCACTCTTGCATAATTTAGTCCACACTAGGCGTAGTTGATCAAGTTACGCGTAATTAGTAATGAACCATGCATTTACGGAATTAATCTACTAAAGTTTAAGTCTCGTGAAATGATTTTCGAAAGGCCTTGGTTATAGTTTGGTTTTGTTTTAAAAATTTTGAAAAACCGTATTCACTATAACCTTGTGCTTTGATACCAAGTCTGTCACACCCTGCTAAAGCGGAAACACGAGATGTGAAGAGCGGGAATCTTTACACAAGACATAGTTAATACGAACGATTTTCATGTCATCAAAATAACAAGCGTTTACAAAGTTTCAAAAATAACCAAGTGTTTTAGAAATACATTACAACCCAAATGACATATATAAAGGCTTCAAAAGACATTCCCGAAGTAAATAAATAAGGTCTTCCCGATTCTTGATTACGTGAATTTCCTGACCCGAGACCAAATAGATGCATTTCAAGTCCTTACATTGCGTTTCCTGAAAACATAAGAAAAAGTGTCAACTACAAAAGTAGTGAGTGATATACAGTTTTCTAGTCCTCGACTAAAAATGATTTTCGACTAAGTATATATCTGACGTATTTCTCAACAGAAATAAAGAGGACCCATGCTTAATGATATATATACTTGTCAAGATATGCGTATAAGGTGATATTGATTGTATAAAGAACATCGACCTCTTGATATAATATAACGGTAAGTGTTCACAGTAAACCGATTATCCGACCGCCGCTCTGGACCCTTTCCCCACACTATCTACGAGGAGAAAGTCTAGAACTCAATATAATGTACTTAGGCTTCCACCTAAGTATCGATGTCACACCCCGCTAAAGCGGAAACACGAGGTGCGAAGAGCAAGAGTATCATTTCAGAAGTCATAACAAAATGCAATGGTTTCAAGTCATAAAAAAATAGAATTTAAAGGTTTACAAGTTCAAAAGAAACATAAGCAAGAGTACTTAAGTTCACGACAAACAAATACATAATTAAAGTGTTTCATAAAAATTCCCAAATAGAGACAAGTCTTCTCCCGATTCATATCTCACGTAACCTGCCTGACCCCCCACACTATTCATTCCATGACTTACACTTGATTTCCTGAAACATGAGATAAAGTGTCAAACTACATAAAGTAGTGAGTGAGTTACAGTTTTTGCTTCTCGAAAAAGGTTCCCACAAGTATATATAATAAAAGGGTTTCTCAAAAGAAAGGAAGCGGAACATACGCTTAAAACAGGTATATACTTTAAAGATGATCAAAGACAAGTAGAAAAATGCTTGGTAAAAGACTAGTTGTGGAACAAGCGCAGAGAAAATATGCGTAAATAAAGTAACTAATGACTAAAACATTGTATCAACCACTTGGCATAATATAACGTAAGTGTTCACAATATACCGATTATCTGATCGTGACAGCCCCAACCCCGCACTATCTACGAGGTACGTCTGAACTCAGTAATATGTACTTAGACTGCCATCTAAAGTAAGGGGCTATCCTCTCCTAAGTATCAATACTCATAATTACTATATGGCTAAGCAAGCTAATAGTGTGTAATTGTCTGAAACGGGGCACTTTGATTTAATTTAAAACTGATAGTAGGCACTTACAAACATGTTATATCTTCATCAAGGGTTAACGGAGGTTCCTAGTCAGTGGCGAGTGGGTATAATACAATCAATCATAGTGTTTGAACAATAGTCGATCGGAGGCAAGCCATACAGTCAAATAGTGTCGAACAGGGCAATTAAAATAGTTTACGCATATAAGTTAGAAAAGAAACGTTCAACAGTTAATAAAATGTTCATAAAGCATTTTGATCTCATGTTTCCCTCAAACGAGTATTTAAAAGACAATAAATAAGGGGATGTAACTCACGGATTGCGAAGATAAAGTCTCGTGCGGAAAAGAAGAGTCGGGACACGTCGAAATCAAGGAGATCCTAAAACAACCAAGTCTCTTATAAGTATTGCGATTTAATTTATGTTAAAGTTCCATTTTAACATTTTAAGGATTAAACCTTTATACTTAAGTTCTGTCCAAAAAGTTTTAATATCAAAACTTATATGTCACGAAATTGTAATATTACGTCTAATTTCCGTTTAGTCCATTATGTCCAAAATGTTCGATGTTCAAAGTCAAAAAGGTTTAGATACATTATTTGTTCGTTACTGAAGTTTATGTATATGTTCTGATAAAATTTGGGCAGCGCGGAAAAATTTAGTCCATTTTTAAATCCACTTTCCCGCTCAAAAACCATATACAACGATAATATATACATAACATAATAGATTTAGTTATAAAAGCTTAACCAAACATTTATATTATCAAAACATATAACCTGTCATTATATATTATAATCTGTGAAAATATGTTACGTTCTCGAATCGTACCGTTTAAATCGTAAAAATAAGTTTTTTGTGAACAGCCGATTTCAGTCAGCGGCTGAAGACATTCAGCCGCCGGCTGAATAACTTCAACCACCGGCTGGATCCTCCGGTCAGTTTAGTTATTTTGTCATTTTCGCGATTTTAAAGAGTTTTTAGGTTGGATTTCGACATGCAACAGTTTATTAGTGAAGAATATCCATTTTAGTGACTAAATCTCAGTTTCTTTTAAAATCTTTAACACTAATATGTAGATTTATATAAAAATCCGTTTTTTTGTAAGAAATTCGTTATAAAAATTTATAAAAACAAGTTTTTATGGAATGGATCGTCCATGCAACGTCATTTTCATATAAAAACAGTAAGGTAAAAGAGATCTACCGAAGGAAATGAATGGATGACGATTGGAGGAGATTTGAGCATCAAAAACGGTGGAAACTTCTTTAAAACCCGATTTAGAATAACCCCTTTGATTCCCTTTGCTATATGGACGAATTATGTATGTTTAAGGATGATTTCTTGTTGTTTTGTGGTAAAAGTGTAGTTTCTCTTGATGGATTTTAGAGAGTAGGGAGAGTGTTTTAGAGAGAAAGAGTAATGTGTGTGTGTATTTTGAAAATGTGAAGTGAAAGAGGAGAGTGAGAGGGTGTAATCACTGGCCTGGGGAAGCCAATTTACTGCAAGTCTTGGTCCAATCCCGAGCTTGGAAGTTGAGCCAATGTGAAGACATGCATTTATGAGTCATCAAAAAGCTGGCCAGCGACTTTCAGCCGCCGGCTGAGCATATCCAGCCGCTGGCTGAAAGGCTTCAGCCATCGGCTGGATAGCTTTTACAGCTAAATGTCGTTTTAAGTTTTTGTTTTGGTTAAGTATTTGTCTAGAGTTTTACGTTAGTTCTTGTTATGGACTTAGTCAAGTTCATAGTATAGTTTCTTGGTTTTAGGTTCCTTTTATCGATTCCGACTTTGATTCTGACACAAACACGATCACAATAAAGTACGACTAAGAATTGCACAGACATAACAAAGACATAATATACGAAAGTCACCTGAATTTTAGACGGTTGTCACAATCAATACCCATATACTAAACGACTTAAACAAGCTAATAGTGTGTAAATAAAAACGGACACTAATTTTAAAAACTGATAGTAGGCACTTACAGTATGGCTATATTCCTATCAAGAGTCAATAGGGGTGCCAGAACCATGGCGTTTAAAAGACATTTGTAGGTCCCAGTGGTCCGATCTACATGATTAAACTATACTAACTACGAGGCGGAATCTCGTAATCAATAAACGCACAGGTTATAAACGAAAGTAATAAACGAAATAACACAATTACCGAATTCTCAATGCTTTGATTAACACAAACGATGTTACAATCCAAAAGCATAAACACGAATTCTCTCTGTAAAACCAACAGCCCTAAACTACCCTGAACACCTCTATTTATAGAGTAACATGTTCAGCTAGTTTGGGCTTGGACTCTATTGGGCCTCACGGACATACAAGTCCGTGAGCAGCCCACTAAGCTATATCTATACTAATTAATACAGTGATATAAACCAAAACACAATAGAACATCCAGTCATATCATTCTTGCACCAACAAACTCCCCCTTGACTGATGCTTCTATTCTTTGATCAACATATCACTATCAGCATTGACCTGTAAATTCAAACAACCATCAACAATCCTTTGGTAATCTCTACCAATATCTTCCCAGCCCGCTAAAGAAAGGATGTGGTTATTCTTCAAAATCTTCAGGTCGTTTTCTGTCAGATTAGCCAGTTGAGTAGCGTCAATGACTCTCAGAATCTCTATCATACCGTCTTTGACCTCATCATCTTCCTTATACATTACGGCTTCACCAGTTGCAGAATCTACAGCCCAAATATGCAAATCACCAAGTATATCCCGACCAAAATTTTTCATCGGAATCTTCGTCAGGCAGGCGATAGGAGGATGTACCATTCTCCTTGCAGATCTGCCAGTATCAGGATCGATCTTTTTCCTAGCAATCATAATCTTTCCCACTGCTGGTGTAAATTCCTTAAATACCCCGGTTTTCCCTTCTTCCTTAATCTTTCTCTCGACCCAACTAGCATACTCGTCCTTGTCTCTGTTGATCAAATGAAGCTAACGAGCTCTGATTTCGGGAATGAATTGAAATTCTCCCGTTTCTTGCTCAAGTACTGAACACCGTCGTATCTTTTGATCACGAACACCTGCAATTCAGAATCAAATAGCCAGCTAATTATGCCCAAGTGCCGCTGGCGTTCTCTAATAAAGAACTTTCTGATCAGTGGTGTTAGCTTCTTTGGATCGATCTTTCGAAACCATCCTCGTCGCTCCTCAAGGCTGGGCTTCGAACTACTTTCACCCTTTTCCTCTGTATTTACTTCCTCCGTGCTAGCTGGTTCCTGAAAAGTATAATCCTCGTTTTCATCTTCATTCACCGCTGTTGTTTCATCAATTGACCATGTGTCGTCATTGCTTGCCCCGAATTCCTGTTCTTGATTGTCTCCACCTTGTTTTTGCTGCTGTGGTTGCTCCCCCTGATCAGCAGACTGATAGATAACCAATGCTCTAGAAGTAGAGGTGATCTGCTCTCTTTGACGTGCAACATCTTGATCATCATCGGGATCATCTCTTCGTTGCTGTCTGTCAGTAGCTGTTTTGCACGTTTCCTCCCCCTGAGCAGATGAGCGCTTCGAGAGCAGCTGAACTTGGGCTTCAAGAGAGGAGATGCGAAGTGATTTTTCAGCGTCAGACTATAATAGAGTGGCAACCTGTGAAGAAAGCTGCAAAACAAGTGAATGTAAGTCAATAAGAGTAGGTGTTGGGGGTGCAGTCTCCGCGGCCCGTTTCTTGCGCGGGCGTTCAGGTGCGGTAGAAGACCCAGACTCATCCGTGCCAGTGAAAGGACGTTTCCCTCGGTTGCATGGATGGAACGAAGAAGTAGCTTCGTTGGAATCCAAGTTAAGCTCCTCGGTAGCCGCATCATTAACCTGAGTGGGAGTAGCGACAGCTTCAGTATTATGAGCAGGAGAAGGGACGATAACCTCGGTGGCAATTGACTGATGACTCCCAGGTGGAGTAAGAGGTGACTGCTCGTGAATGACAGAGAGCGGAGGACTCTCATGATAGTTGTCAATATCCCTGAATGTAGTATCACTAGATGTGGAGTCCACAACAATAGGAATCTTGGCCTTGCGCTTCGGCCTAGACTTTGGCTTGCTGGGCGCTGGAGGACCAGTATACTCAGTACGGGGCTCGTCAGACAAGACCTGAGCATCCTCATCAACATCTGGATCAACAAAATTTAAAGCAACGATAGCCCCGAAAAGAGGTTGAATCGTGGGTTGAGGCTCGTGCTCAGGTCGAGGATGAACCTTAAGGCATGTGTGAAACAGTTTTGCAGAACCGATCTGATTAACCCGCGTCGTAATATTCTGAATGGGGATGTCAGGGATGAAGTGTCGTAAAATGATCATGATGAAGCGCGGGTACAACATGAGTGTATTTGGCATGGTACCTCTGAGATCATTTTGAAACATCTGAAATACATACTCAGCCACGGGATAGGGTTTATTTAGGACCAGACTTAGCATCATCGATAACAGCAGATTGTCAATAGTGTCATGAGATGTCTTGGAGAACTTAAACACCGATACGAACACATGTACCAGATACCGCCAAGGGCCAAGGAATTTGCCCTTAGGAAAAGAGATAGTAGGAAATGGCCCGGCGTAACCTAGTAGTGGCAATTTTCGGCTAAGGAAGCGGTTGCCAAATGAGGAAGGTGCGCTTTCAAATGAGCTGCGGCCAAGGTGAAAAATCTCCCGTAGAGTAGTGCTACTGAATATAATTTCCCGATCATTAACTACGGTACGTAAACCGTCATGGGGCTTTGCAGTAACCGGATGGAGAAGATCGACATGAGTGAGGTTGGTGAGGAACTGCTGAACCAACGGGATATTAATTGGGAGATCTTCACAGAGAATGAAGGCCATCCGCGAGTGTTGTAAAAATATGATTGTCTCTCGAAAAGGAACCGCCGAAGGATCGTCTAGAGCGAAACTGACTGCTTGATTATGTCGTCTATCAAATTGTCTCTCCATCCGTGAAATCTATAAACATGAACATGTTAGATATGATAGACACGAACATGTATGTATGCCTAACATGAGAGTTGGCGAGCATGCATGTTCGAGAAAGAGGTCGCTTCCTTTGGGATACCAGAGACCCAGCCGCGGTCGGCCTTTAAGGTAGTGAAGAATCCTCTTTACAGCAGAGTGATGAGACATCTTAGGACAAGCTTGAAACCTGGCACATAAACATACAGCAAACATTATGTCAGGACGAGATGCAGTAAGATACATTAAGGAGCCTATAATGCCGCGATAAACATGGGATCCATATCAAGATCGTTTTGTGCGTTTGGTTCAAGATTGTGCTGCTGAGGAATGGGAGTAGCAATTGGCTTGGCATCGGTCATGTTGAATTTCTTTAGCATTTCAGTGACATAGTTGGATTGATGAACGAACATTCCGTCTGGTAGTTGCTCGACCTGTAATCCTAGAAATAATTTGAGTTCATAAGCTTTTCAAAGTCCTTACACATCTTATTATCAGTGGAACCAAAAATAATATCATCCACGTAGACTTGAACCAATAGTTTAGCCTTGGGTGAATCTTTGATGAACAGGGTGCTATCGATACGACCTCTCTTGAAACCGGATTCTAAGAGAAAAGTTGACAATGTTCCATACCACAGACGAGGGGCTTGATGAAGACCGTATAAAGCTTTGTTGAGCTTGTAAACCTTATCAGGGTGTTGTGGGTCTTCGAAGCCAGGGGGTTGCTGAACATAGACGGTGTCGTCGATTTTACCATAAAGGAAAGCACTTTTAACATCGAGTTGGTAAACTGTAAATCCCATGTGAGAGGCATAGGCTAAGAAGAGACGAACAGCCTCGAGGCGAGCGACTGGGGCGAAGACATCCTGAAAATCCAATCCTTTTTCCTGATAAAACCCTTGTACCACTAGTCGAGCTTTGTTTCGAGTGATGATTCCACGGTCATCTCGTTTGCATCGGAAAACCCATTTAGTGCCTATAGCATAGGCGTCATCGGGCAGAATCACAAGTATCCAGACCCCTAGTTTCTCGAACTGAGCTAATTCCTCTTGACAGGCATGGACCCAATTTGCATCCTTAAGAGCCATATGAATGTTAGCAGGAACATCTTGAGAAAGGAACATCAGAAGAAAAGCTCGGGTTCTCTGTTCCTGTATGAGTCACACTTGGAGAAAGGTTAAATGATTTAAATAAAGCATCATAGTCAAAAGCGATAGCTGGACCGGTTTGTTTTTCAAAAGTGTAACTAGTTATTTCCAAGTTAAAAACAATTTCCACTGTACGTGAAAGTTTAAGATAAACTCTTTTGTTCGCGCAACCCTCAACATATCCAAGAAAGTATCCCTGGACAGCTTTGGGTGCGAACTTGGTGGTATAATTTGTTTTCAAAACGGTGCAAGGAGCCCCAAAGGGTTCCAAACCAGCAAGATTAGGCTTACGACTATTAAGCAATTCATAACTCGTTTTATTAAACCGTTTCACCGTCAACACTCGATTGAGGACGTAACACGCTGTATTCACTGCCTCCCCCCAGAATGTAACGGGGAGAAGTGAGTCAGCTAGCATGGTACGTGCAGCTTCTATCAAGGTTCTGTTTTTCCTCTCAGCGACACCATTTTGCTGTGGTTCATATGGAGCGCTGTGTTGTTGAACTATTCCATTTGCAAGACAGTAGAAGGTCATCGTGGAATTTCTGAATTCTGTCCCGTTATCGCTGCGCAGACGCTTGACATTGGCTTTGTATACGTTTTTGATCATGTCAAAGAAGTTGATTAGCGTGCCAGCTGTTTCACTCTTAGTGTCTAATAAGTAGACCCAAGAGTAGCGAGTGTAATCATCGGTGATCACTAGACAGTAGTATTTTCCTCCGAAGCTCCTTTGTGCAATAGGACCGAAAAGATCAGTGTGCATTAGCTCGAATGTTTTCTCGATTGTGTTGATGGCCTTGGACTTGTGATGTTGCTTGTGTTGCTTTCCGAGTTTGCATGGAATGCATTTATCTTCATACTCGAATCGTTTGAGTGGAACTCCAAGGACTAGCTCTTTCTTTGTGATCTCATTCATTTTCCGAAAGTGTAAATGTGCCATCTTTCTATGCCAAATCATGGCTTCTTCACTAGTTGACTTGGATAAAAGACATGTTGAATCGGTGGTGAGTTCAGTGTTGTTCATATCCATAATATACGTGTTTTTCGTTCTTGGTGCACGCATTAGTAAATTCCGGATTTAAGAATCAAAACCTCCTTCTTGGTAAAATACACGGGATTATCATTGTCGCAGATTTGAGAGACACTGAGCAAATTGTGTTCTAGCTGCCTGACATAAAATACATCCTTCAGTGTGATTTTTCCGTTTGTAACTGATCCAATTCCAGTTATTTCTCCACCCTTTTCTCCAACAAAATTTACTCGACCTTTCTTTCCAGATTCGAAGTTGTTAAGCAGACGTCGTTCTCCTGTCATGTGCCTGGAACAGCCACTGTCAACGTACCAGTTGTTGACGAGTCGGTGACCCGGTTCCTGCACACAAGATAAAATTATTAGTTTTCATGGGGAACCCAGGCCATGACAGACCTGGATTGACCGTTCTCCGTCACATATGTGACTCTTTTGTAAATTCCCTTATTTTGGTGAGAGATTGGAGATGTGTGGCGTGTAGAGTAATGACTGTTAGAGTTGTAAGGAACTCTATGACTCATTGGTGGGGAACTGTAACGGGAATTAGTGTAATGACGTGGTTCATAATGAGGACGTGGAGGGCTATGATTGTAATTTCCATGATGGTATTGTGGAGGACTTGGGTAATGATTATGATGGTGATATCGTGGAGGAATGTGGGAGCGTTGATCATAATGGTGTTGGCGATAAGATGGAACAAAAGGTTGTTGTGGCCGCTGGTGTGGACGTTGAGAAAATTGTCCCGTGCTTGGTTTACTGTGTCCATAATATCGTGAGTTTGAAGCTGGACTTTCGTGATGTGGGTTTCGTAGAATTTGAACTGGTTTCGTGGGAGTGGATTTAACTGACTGCGTGGGAGTGGGTTTAGCTTGAGTTTCTTTTCGCTTGTTAGTGCAAACGGAGGCCACGTGTCCACGTTCACGACATTTGAAGCAGTTTAAAGTTTCCATCTTATTTGATTGATCAGGATTAGCATCAGAGGATGTACTTTGCTTAGATTTAATATCGTTACTTGATATGAATGTTTCCTGCAAAGGTTCACATGTTGAGGTTTGAGGTGGAGCGCTTGTGGCTTGTTTCTCTTGATTCGCTTTATTTTTCTGATCCATAGAGCTTGAAGATTCACAATTTTCAGGTTGTGGAGGCCCGTTCTTGAAGAAACTAAAGTTGTTATTATACGGAGGTGGTGTTTCATTATACCCTAGACCTTCAGACTTTCCACTTGTACGCTGACGACTCAAGATGGAATTCAAAGTGCTTGACGAAGTACGGAATTGCTCGAACTTTCTTTCCTGCTCAGTTAGTTGTATTTCACAAAGGTTTAACTCTTGGACCTTTTCAGCAAAAATTTTCTTTTCAGTTTCGATACATTCATACAATATGTCAAATTTTTGTGTCAAAATACCGACATTCGATAAAAGGGCCGTTCGATCTGTTTCAGTTTTATGATATTGCTTTGAAAATTCATCTCTTTGATAAGTTAAATTTGAGATGGTTTGTCTGAAAGCAGTTTGCTGAGACTCCAAATTGGTTACTAACTTAGTCAGATTATCGTTTTGGAGAGCTAAAACCGTATAGGATTTACAGAAATCTTTCATAGATTGAGAGTCAAGAAGTACCTTTGCCTTGTCCGAGTCGAGGTCAGCCATTTTAGCAACAATGTTCTCGTTGGATAGATCGATGGTGCAGCTGCAAACTTTAGAGGTGTCTTGAATATCGTCAACCGCTTCAGTATATTCTTCGCTGGAGTTTGAATCACTGTCAGTACCTGATGCTGCTTCTGTGTTACTGACTTCACTGCGAATTTCTTCGATAGATGCCATGAGAGCTTGATTTCTTTCATCAGTACAGATTTGCCAATCATATGTTCGATCATCGTGTTGGACTATCATGGCCTGCGACGCTAAGCTGCGTTGTGGTTGCGAAGAGGAGGTCTTGGTTTTGTCTTGGCTTTGAGTATATTCAACTTTAGGCTGTTGACATTCTCTAGCGAAGTGGCCATGACATTGACAGTTGAAACAGCGCACCTTGGATTTATCAAAACCTGTTTTTCCGGTTCTAGGACTGCGTCCTGTTCTAGTCATAAATCGCTTGATCCTATTTGTAATCATGGCAGTTTGCCATTGTAAGTCCATTTCCTCTAGGTCATCCTGATCGACTTGACTAAAATCTTCGTCCCACAATCCTGGATCAGTGATTTTACCTTGAACTTGATTACCGTGTTCAGACAAGAAACATGATAAGATTTCTAAACATTCTTCTGCAGATTTAACACTCATTGGCATTCTTTGATGAGAATTGGCAGCTTTTGGTACTCCTGCAGTTGTAGTGGTATCAGTAGAAGAATGAGTATCAGAAGTTGCTTGACCATTTTCAGATATGAACGCAGTTGCATTTACAGAAGCATCAGATGTTGAGGGTTGTCCATAGGGTGTGTCATCTGCAACAGCGTCGATAGTTAAACGTGTTTGTTCATATCCTCTAAATCTCTCAATTACCTGTGGTAGAGTTATTTCTTTTGTCTGATAGTATTCATCTTTTACTAAGTTCACGTACACTTCCCATCGTTTGGGTAATGCATCCAAAAATCGTTCTACCTTTTCGTCTCCAATAGTTATACGAGCTCTTGCAAGGTCAGAAAGCAGATTGTGAAATCTATTGACAGTGTCTTCAAAACTTTCATTTAAACCTGCTCTGAATGTATTGAATTGTCGTTTAAGAACACTTCCTCTACTTCTATGTTGAGCAGCACTCCCAACGTATTGAATCTCGATTGCCTTCCAAAGTTCATAAGCAGTTTTGTGATCTTGACATATGTGTATCGTTTCAATAGGCAGAGCCATTTTCAGACTTGCCCATGCTTGGTTTTCAGCGTCATATACTCTTCTATGCTCAGCTGTGAAGGAAGAGATATCAATAGGAACATTTCCACCACCACTTGCACTTGCAGCCTGCATTGGAGGTGTGTATTTTGTGTCGACACATAATATCCACATTTGTACGTCATTATACCGACAGAAGGATTCGAATTTATCGGCCCATTCGAAATACTGTGAAGATTTGATTAACTTGGGAGGGGTGTTAGTTGATTGTCTTGAATCCATTTTAAAAGAAATCAGCGAAGATGTTTGACGAAGATGTAAGATGAAGATGTGTTCGGCGAAGATGTGTAAAGTCACGAAGATGTTTGGCGAAGATGTAAGGTGAAGATGTGTTCGACGAAGATGTGTAGAGTCACGAAGATGTTTGGCGAAGATGTAAGGTGAAGATGTGTTCGACGAAGATGTGTAGAGTCACGAAGATGTTTGGCGAAGATGTAAGGTTAAGATGTGTTCGGCGAAGATGTATAAAGTCACGAAGATGTAGGTTGACGAAGAAGTGTGTTCGTCAGGGAGATGTGTTCGGCGAAGATGTTAGGTCACGAAGATGGTGTTCGCAAACTTGGAGGATCCACTAACGAAGATGTACTCACGAAGACGTACCCACGCAGATGTTCCCACGAAGATGTTCCCACGAAGATGTACCCACGAAGAAGTACCCACGAAGATGTATCCACGAAGAAGTGTCCGCGATGAAGTATCCACGAAAAAGTATCCACGAAGAAGTATCCACGAAGAAGTATCCACGAAGAAGTTTCCACGAAGATGTATCCACGAAGAAGTATCCACGAAGTAGTATCCACGAAGAAGTAAAGAAACCCTAATCTGTCAATACCGCCGCCGAAGATGTAACAAGAACCCTAATTCTCACAAATAGCCGCCGAAGATGTACTAAGAACCCTAATTCTCACAAACAGCCGCCGAAGATGAATTAAGAACCCAAATTACCAGAATCGATTAAAACCTGAATTTAACCCTGAACCAAATCTCGATAGAGAGCAAACGATGCGTTTGCTCTGATACCAATTGTCGGTCCCAGTGGTCCGATCTACAGGATTAAACTATACTAACTACGAGGCGGAATCTCGTAATCAATAAACGCACAGGTTATAAACGAAAGTAATAAACGAAATAACACAATTACCGAATTCTCAATGCTTTGATTAACACAAACGATGTTACAATCCAAAAGCATAAACACGAATTCTCTCTGTAAAACCAACAGCCCTAAACTACCCTGAACACCTCTATTTATAGAGTAACATGTTCAGCTAGTTTGGGCTTGGACTCTATTGGGCCTCACGGACATACAAGTCCGTGAGCAGCCCACTAAGCTATATCTATACTAATTAATACAGTGATATAAACCAAAACACAATAGAACATCCAGTCATATCATTCTTGCACCAACAACATTCAATCAATCATTTAGTTCATAAATGTATCAAGTGAAAAACATACGCATATAAGTAAATAAAACAGTTGATTCTCATGTTTCCCCTAAAAGATTGTACAAATGTATTAAAAAGAGGGGAGGTAACTCACGGGTTGCGAAGGTCTTAACGTGTGCGAAATGTACTCGGAATGTGCCGGATTCACCGAAATCCGAGAATATACCAAATTTTCGAGTAAGTATTATTATGTATTAATTTTTATGCTCGTTAGTCAATGATCTACATTCAGCCGAAAGACTGTTGATGGGAGTCAGGAGCGCCCAACCATTACAGTCCACTGTTGGACGGAGATATTCATGTTGAATACAAAACCACATGTGAGCGTCATTTAATCTACAGTAAGATTCAAACTTGTCTGCCCATTCGTAATAAAGAGACTTTTTAAGTAGTTTAGGTGAACTGTCTAACTTTGAAGATTCCATTTCTTGTATAATGATACGGACTAAATAATACTTGTCAAATTAATTATGTCTAAATTAATTACGTCCAAATTAATTAAGTCCAATAAACGAGTCAAGTTCAATGTCCAATAATAAGTCCAATAAACTGTGCAGTCTGATTAAGTCCAAATGTTGGGTCCAAAATTCAGTCCAAATAACCAGTTCAAATCAGTCCAAGTAAGGCCCAATTAGCTAATAAAGTGAAGGCCCAATTTGGTAAATCCTCAATTTACTGTCCACGAACATAAACCAATATCAAAATAAGAAGCAATCCACGAACATCAGCAACTTCAATTTCCACAAACATCAAGCAGAAACTGGTCACGAACATTAAATCAGCCAAGAAACCACGAGCATTATATTGAAACGAACTGGATTTTTAACAGACACGAACTTAATTTTTAACATCAAACGAACATGAAAATCAACCGAACAAATTCCCAAATCAGCCGAACAAAATCCCAATTTAAATCGAACGAATCTCAACTCAAAACGAACATGTAAACAATCCAAGTCTTCAAACAATCTGCTTTTTTAATTAATTAAGCCAAACTAGAAACAGAGTATACTTTCACAAACATCAACGGATATGATTTTCAATTCACGAACATCAACGAAGATAATTTTTTGAATTCACGAAGATGATAACGAGGATGAAACGGCAACAAAGATGAAACGAAGATGTAGTCAAATGATTAGGACGAAGATGAGAATAAATAGATGTTCGCCCGCTGCCTAAGTTAAACGAAGATGATGTTCGTGAGCCTATACGAATATGATGTTCGTGGCTTAACGAAGAGACCTTCACCGAAGATGATAACGAACAAGTTTTGTGTGTGATTTCAGTTTTAACGGCGAAGATGAAGCTAAACGAACGTCAATCAATTCTTGGCTATCAGCGACGAAGATGACTCTTTAGTAATCGCCGAAGATGATTTACGAATTTGGCCGCCGAAGATAACAAACAGCTACGAAGATCCTCAAATAGCCGCTATCCTTTATCCCCTTTTTCTTTTGATCGCTGTTTTTTTTTTTTTGTCGGCAAAGAGAAAAGATCCCCAAATCAATTGTCTTTTAATTGTGTCTGTGTGTACTGTGTAGTATTAGAAGTCCACCGCCAGTGAGTAACAAAAGAGTAATGGCCCAATTATAAATCACTTAAGCCCAAATAGAATTAGAAGTCCACACAAAAAATTCTAGGACGAAGATGATTTCCGAAGAAAAAATTCTAGCCTCGAATTTGCACGAACATGAAACCAATTCTTCTTTTCGCCACAAACCCTAAATTAATAAACCCTAATTTTTCAAGTCTGCAGCCGCCAAAAAGAAAATTAATAACCCTAATTCCCAAAATCGATTAAAACCTGATATTTAATCCTGAACCAAATCTCGATAGAGAGCAAACAATGCGTTTGCTCTGATACCAATTGTAGGTCCCAGTTGTCCGATCTACAGGATTAAACTAACTGATCACGAGGCGGAATCTCGTAATCAAGTATATCAACACAAGTAATAATCAAATGCAGTAAAATAACAAATACGAAATACCGAATTCCAAATACTTTATTAATTGAATCACTCAATTACAATAATAGTATTCTCAGAACTCTCTCCCTCTCTGTCTGTCTCTGATTATTAACCCTAAACCTAAACTCAATGTCTCTTTATATAGAGACATGTTCACAGGCTTGGGCCACTAATGGGCTCATGGACTATGTAAAGCCCATTAACACCCATAACAGACTAAATAGCCCACTTAACAATACAATGTTATTGATATCGCTCATTTATACGAGTATTTTATCGCGATATTCATTGTGTTTTGTGTCCCAAACGTAATGGAAAGACCCGTTTATGCTTATGTTTTGTAAAGTTATGTTTTAGGTTGAGTTAGGTGTTTTTGGAGCAAAAGGAACGAGTTTTTGGACTTTAAAATGAAAATGGACAAAGCAATGTGGGACAGGCGACGCATTGGAGCAAGCTACCCAAAGCATTCACCTCGGAAGTGAGAATGCGCCGCATTCTCACCACAGGCGGCGCATTCTCTTGTCTGGCAGTTACTGGGCAGTTTTAATGATTAATCATGGAACACCAAAAGACTTCTACACACTCCACAAATACCAGACGTTAGTAGGAGATTATTATCATCATTTTTCATCATATTTTGGGCATTATCTTATCATTGGAAGCATTGGAACAATCTTTAATTTCTTATTTCATCAAACAATTGTCAATTTCAATTTCGTTTAGTTACTTAGAGATTTTTTGGGAACTTGTTACTTACACTTGGTATTGATCTTTTATCTATTTTCCATTACAATTCAATCATGTCTTTCACATATTTGATTAGTTTCGTTACAATTATGAGTAGCTAATTTCTTTACACGTTTGTTTGGATTTTGTGATCGTTTATGTGTTAGATTTTGGGTGTGAAATTAGATTGATGTGTATAGGTTAATCGGGGATCCGTTTGGGTTAATATCTTAATTATATTGTTAAAATTGTTTATACTCTTGTTTGGTAATCTAAAAGCGGATATTCGAAAGGAATCCGTAATTTTTACTAAAATAGGAACGAATTAATCGGCCGGTCTTTAGTTGATTATAAGTTAGTGGTATTCGAAAGGAATCATTAACAACAATTTAAACAAGTAAGTATTAACACGAACGCTAGCTACTAAATTAAGAGAAATCGGTTTAGGGGTTAGTAAGCTATTCGAAAGGAAGCTTATAGATTAATTCTTACACATCGGCTTGAAACTTTATGCACAATTACTTGAGGTGTTAACGGTATTCGAAAGGAATCGTTGCATGGTTAGGTAATTGGAGAAATCCGGTATTCGAAAGGAACTTAGGATTTTACATTAGAAGTTTATCGACATTTTCACACCTAAGAAATAACATATATTCGTAAACGGTCCAAGCAAACGTCTTTTTATCCATATTTGAAATCAAGAGTATTTTTACCGTTATTATAAGCAAGTCTTCTTCAGACCAAACCCACTTGTTACTTGTTACGTGTTATCATAAAACTAATACTATCAACTATAAATAGTCCCTGTGTTCGAACCCGATATTTAACGATACTATTTTGCAACCGACAAGGGTACACTGCCCGTGTAGCAATCTAGTAAAAGTTAATTTTCGGAAAACTAGATTTTTCACATCAAGTTTTTGGCGCCGCTGCCGGGGACTTGATTTAGTTGAAGTTTTTAGTTTCTTGTTTGATTACTTGTTTGAATATTTTTCACGGGTATTTTGTTTGTTTTGTTGTGATTTTCAGGATTATTGATTGTGGATGTTCACGAGGTCCCAAGGGAAGCAAGTGAATAGTCCTCTTTCTGATCCGGAAAGACTTTTGAGGAAACGAGGTTTAGGAGCTGCATCATCAGTAGTTTATAGTGAAAACGATTCTTCCGAGGAGGAAGTCGAAGTTGTTTTTGAAGAAAAAATGGAGGATGGAGAAGGAAGACCAATAGTGGAAAACAACCCACCCAATCCTTTTGACATACCGATGATCAATAGGAACCGGATAGTACCACAAACAAATGGGTCGACCATTGTAGCACCGGATTTGGGGGCTGACTTTTCCGTTAAAGGTCACCACCTCAAGATGATTCAAGATAGCACTTTTGATGGGCATTTTAAGTCCGACCCGCACAAGCATGTGGCGAGTTTCATGGAGACATGCAAAATGTTCCGATATGGAGCGGGTCAAGAGGAAAGTTTGATGCTGAGTTTATTCCCATCTGTTGGGGGTGTGTGATCTTAAGAACTCAACGTTATATCAATAACCTAGCGGAAATAAGCTACCGATTATCTAGCGAATATTTAACCTTCGGAAACGGAATCGAACCAATGAGTATTGATAAGATCGGACCTAAGGAAGACTATTCGTATGATTGATTATACTTTAATAACACTTTGGAACAATAAGAAACGGAGCAGCAGCAATTCGGCACGTACGTAAAAACCCTAGCAAAACTTACGTAATGCAGAAACCTAGCTGGGTATATATAGGCCCAGATATTCATCCGTACGGATGTGATTTCTATCCGTACGGATTACTTCCTATTCGTGTGGACATGATCTCGTCCGTACGAATGTAACATGTTAATAAACACTTCGTTTACTTAACTGATTCGTGCGAATGGAACCTTCATGCGCACGGATATCATCCTCATCCGTGCGAATGAATCTGAATATTATTAAAACATCACAAAACACATATTTGATTAATTTATAACAACGTAAACGTTCAAGCATATAATTAATCAAACATTCAATATTTATATTCAAACAAACAATATAAAGACTGATATTAGAATAAACGTTAATTACATACGAATCTAGTAACTAACGAAATGCACCTACAAACTCCCCCTAGGAAATAGATTCTATGTCTTCAGTCTTCAAAAATCTTTGCTGCTGCCCAAAACACGTCTTCGATCTGCCCTCTTAAGCGTGGATCTTGTAAGCGAAACATACACGTACAAGAAACGCATCGCTTGATCCATATCCTTGACATCAAAGAATATAGGACATTCAAACAGACAAAAAATATCATCATCAGAGAAATTTCTAATCCACATCGGATCAAAAATTCTCAGTGTTTCCCAAACACCTTTACGCTCCATCACAATCACAGCTTATGTGGTTCGATCATCATAATACCACCACTTGAATCTCCAATGAAAACCGGCTTTCATTTGGCGTAGTGGAATCTGTTCCATCACCTTCGGCGCTTGATACTTGACATGCTTCACAGATTTACCCGTTCTTGAATTCTTCCGATCTTTGGAGTAGGTAATCTTCGGAAACTGCGGCCTTAGGTACTTCCATTGATTTCTGAACTCAAACCTAAGCTATTTTTCCAACCAAGTTGCTTTATCATCTTTCTCACTGTACAGCAACTTAAGACGAGCCAACTGCATCATATCAAAATATGGCAACGTCTTCAAATCTTGAGCACGTTTGAAGTAATCTATGCCCCGTTCTCTCTTGACTGCATAAACATTCAAATCCTCCACGTATGCCCAACTTATTATCTGACCTTCAGTCTTCGCACCCTTCAAGGAATAAAACTTCGTATAGTCAGGTTGAACAACTTGTTGAGACGGGCGAATACAATCTTTCACTGCCTGACACCATTCAGCTTTCTTAACATTCAAAGCTTCTTGATTTTGTGTAGCTTGACTGGGTGCCGGAAGTTTCTCTATCTTCCGATTAAGATCTTCATCATTGACATCAAACATTGCATCGTCATCAGGAAGATCTTGGAAATCGTTTGACTGATAGATAGGCTCTGTTGAATCAACGTTTGGTTCGAACACTATCTCATCATCATCAGCATCAGAATCGGGAGGATTTACGTCAGAGGCAGATGCAGATTCGTCAGACATAACGTCATCAGGATTCATCTCAAATAATTCTGCAATCTGTTCTTTGGTCAAACTATGTACTATCTCTCCTTCTTCTTTGTCATGATCAACACTAAACTGTATTACCCCCTGCATATCCAAAATGTAAGTTAAATTGGACTTTTTATGTGAAATAGGAGTAATATCATGCTGCGATTCACTCGGATGTTCTTTACCAGCTTCATCAGACTCCGTGTTTTCACTTCCTTCACCAGACGGGTCAGCAGATGCATCGACTGCTCCGTTGAGTCTGAATATTCCATCATCACCTGCAATCATACTGTCTTGTATCAGATTGGTAGCATCCTCCAACTTCTTGACCTTTTCTGTAATAAGCACCAATTCCTTGTTCTGATCCTCAATCAACTGCTTCTGAGAATCAAGCAATAAATTTTGATCCTCAATCTTTTTCGACATGGCAGCTCGTTCTGCTTCCCCTTTTTCCATCAAAGCATTCAATCTCTTAATTTCTTCATCTTGTTGCTGCTGTTTTACCAAAACACTCAACAACATAGAATTTAAAGTCGAGAGCTGAACAGAATCAGATATCTGCACTGACGACGACGATTGTTCTCTTGTGATAGTTGTTGTCGTAGCAGTTGTCATGATAGGCTCGCTAGAACGTCCCTGCTGCAAATTAGGAGTGGGAATAGGAGGAACTGGAGCTGCTGTGCTGGCAGTCGTCTTTGGAATAAGATCAGTACGTTTCACCAGCTTGAAACGTTTTGCAATTTTCTCCCTTTTCTTCAAAATATCTCCCAACGACCTTCCTGCAGGAGTAGCTTTTCTTTTCTTTAATGAAGGAATCTCCTCAGTACTCAAAACAACATCGTCTTCATCTCGTAACTCAACTTGAGATGACGATGTACCAGTAACAGGAGATTCAACCGGAATGACCTCCTCATCGGAATCAGATTCTTGAGGCACAACTATATCCTCAGTATCTGATTCACTGTCCGCGTGTCGCCATTTCTTGCCACCAGGACAGACATACTCTGGATTATCAAGATGCCCAATCAATCTTTTCTCCGTAGGCTTCACATTCTTGCCTTTGTATGAAAGCATGCGTACCATAGTTGCATCATTCATCACGTCTAGCTCGATTGCATCATCATCATTCTTTGGCAAGTTTGGAATCTTCACATCCAGGATCATTTGCACAAATCTAGCATACATCAAATACTTCTGTTTCTTCATTTCCAAATTCTCCGTCATGTGCTGCAAAATCATTCCCGAAAAGTTAAACGGAATGTTCAGCACCAATGCAGCAAACACGCTCTGAATAGTCTCTCGCATTTCATCATGTCCAGCTTTCCGAGGACTCAAACAGTGCTGCAACACATGGCACAGATACTTGTATTGTATGCTGAACCCTGACTTCGTGATCACTCCTTTTTCAATATCACCATTGTACTTCACCCTCAGAAACAACCCTCTTACTAGATACTTGTTCAGCAACGTGGGCATTTCCACTGAATCCTCAAAGCCAATCACTTCTCGGATGACGTGTTCATCAATCACGACATCAGTCCCGAGAACGGAACTGTGGATTTGAACCTTTCCATCTGTACGTACAACTTCAGCATTTTCCCAGAAAGCTGATACATGAGTCAAATAAGGCACATGCTCAGTAGATATAGCCTTGAAAATTCTTGACCGCTTCAAGAATTTGATGATTCCAGCAAAACGTGTGGCATTACGGGTCTCCTCGTTTAGATGAGCGCACATATTGTTCTTTGTACCAACGATCAAGCCAGCGCTTTGAGATTGAAAGGATTGTGCCACAGTTATATCAACGTTAGAAATGGGGATTTCAGCCATTTTCCTGCAAACAGAAATATAAACATCGAACGCAAAAAAGTTAGAATAAAATTCAAATTTTTTTATGTTTATGTTCTGGTCATCCGTACGAATGAACACTTCCATCCGCACGGATCAGCATGTATCCGTACGAATGAGTGAATCAAAACAAACGGATTACATATTTTACATCCGTACGAGTGAATTAAACATATGTACGAATGAAGCTCCTATCCGCACGGATGAATTTACATTCGTGCGGACGAAGTTCATCGAAACTGTTGGTTTTCCAAAACCTAGATTTTATGTAAAACCGGTTTTTGATCACAAAAATCATACCAACATGTTCGCAATCCACCGATTTACTAAACCCCTAACTCAATTTATCATAACAAACACATACCATTTACCGATTGATTTAAAATCTATTTAAACCTAAAATCGACGATTAAACATTCAATCAGTTGTTATACCTTAAGTTGTTTGTATGGTTGTAATCGCAATACAAAGTTACACAATAAAACGAGAATCAAAAACTCTTTCCTAAACTTTGAGATTTTGGAGAAAATTGAATCGCACGAATGAGTATGAGAGAATGAACAGCGCAGACGAATCTGATATATATATACCCATTTCTCATTCGTACGAATGTGAAGGACATTCGCCCGAATGTGAAGGACATTCGCACGGATGAGAGTTTTCAGCCTAAACAATACCTTCCCTTTGATTCGTGCGATTGAGTAGCTTATCCGTGCGTATGTAATTTACATCCGCACGAATGAGCTGTCGAACTCATAAACTTAAAATTTCACTTTTCTTCAAAATCAAACATCAAGTAAACGTTAAGCACATAAAATTATCAATTTCAGAAAAGATAAACGTTTTGCTCAATGAAACATAATTTCAAAAGATTCTAACCAAAAACTTCATCAACACTCATGACTTTACGAATTTGACATTTATCTCGGTTTCACATTTAAATCTCAAGTCACGACAAGCAACCGTAAAACTAACAAAATAAAATTAAAATAAAATAAAATAAATTTTTTTTTTGTATTTTTCTGTTTTTGATAAATCAAAATAAATTTTAACTAAGACAGAATAATTGAAATAACAACTATATAAACTGAAAATTTCACTTTCTTTTTGTGTTTTTCGAATACGGGATCAGACTGATACTGAAACATAGCATTGTCATTCATTTTTCGTAGTAACATATCAGTTGAAGATTATTGGTATATTTGTCCTCTTAAACTTAAACAAACATTCACTTGACATTTTTCTTTCAAACTGGTTATCTCGATAAGATCTCCCAATATTTTGAACATAGATATCAACACACATTTTGAATTTTAACAGTCATCAAAATTATATCATAATTAGAATTGTATGTATGTTCGTGTATTTGTCCTCTTAACTTTTCAGCCTTTTCAATTCTATCTTCATAAACACCAGATGTAATATCATAATATTTATTTTGTATGTCAGTATGACATCCACTGCACAGGCAATAAGGACCAGTGATTCTTGATCGTTAAAACGTTTAATTTACACCATTCAGAGAATAAGCACTTCGTCACCCTTTATTTGGAATGCTCGAGTTATGATCATTTTTTCGACCTTATAACTCTGTTCATCCATCAAGGTATTTTTGAAGTTTTTAAGTACTTCCTCACCCTTTATTTGGAATGCTCGAAATATGATCATTCTTTCGACCTTATAATTCTGTTCATCCATCAAGGTATTTTTGAAGTTGTTTACTTATCTCTTACTTTGTATTTGATCTTGAATAGACTGTGTCTATTTTGGTATTCAGATCTTGATCAAATCATTCAAGAATGTTATCCCAAAATCACTGGAATGGCCCTTAATTGCTTCAATATATACTGACATACTGTATTTATTTTCTGATATTACACCTAATATTTACTATTTTCGAATTAATCAAGCGAAAAGCCACAAACACTACAAGACAAAAGCTAATCATAATATATTAAACATTTAATTTCGACTGCTGTGTGTTGTTTACAGTGTTCTCAATTGTTATTGATCTCCAGATATCATTTAGACAGTCTTTGAGACATATCCATAATGATTTAAATTAAATTAGATATCTGCGACAACCCTTTTAAAGATGATTTATTTTCGTCAAGTTTCAGTAAGATAAGCCTACCAATATATCCTACAACTAACATGTGTAAACGTTACAATTTGCATCACTTTTTGACAATTACATGTTCAGTTTTAGTTCAGTATTTCCTCACTTCCCCCTTTTTTTTTTTTTTTTTTTTTTTTTTTAAAGTTATTTCTCCCCCTAAAATTCTAAAAATAAAAATATTTTTGTATTTTTCGAAATTTTATAAACTAAAAAGAAGAAAATAAAAATAAAAATAAGAAAAAAATCTTAACGTAGTATACACAAATAATCCCGGTTACTTGTCTGACTTGACCTCTTCAATTACGTCACTCTTTTTGACAACACCATTTTCCAGCAGTAAAAACCCAAACCTAGACTTATCAAATGCCTTTGTAAAAATATCTGCTTTTTGAAACATTGTTTCGATATAAATGACATCAATTAAGTGTTTTTCAAAGCAATCACGAATGAAATGATATTTTACGCCTATGTGTTTGGTTTTAGGATGGTGTACGGGATTCTTAGTGACAGCTATGGCAGCAGAATTATCAACATAAATAGGAGTAGTAGTGATAGACAAACCGTAATCACGCAGTTGTTGCTGAATCCAGATAACCTGAGAACAGCAGCTAGCCGCAGCTACGTATTCAGCCTCACATGTGGACAATGCTACAGCGGTCTGTTTCTTGCACTGCCATGTTATGAGACGCGTTCCGAGAAACTGACATCCTCCTGAAGTTGATTTAGCATCCTTCTTGCAACCTCCATAGTCCGAATCACTGAAAGCAGACAACTCAAAATTGTCATCATTAGAATACCAAAGACCTAAATCTGGAGTACCCTTCAGATATTGCATAATTCGCTTCACTGCTTGAAGATGAACAACAGTTGGTGCTGCTTGGTATCGGGAACACAAGCACACAGGAAACATAATATCTGGACGAGAAGCGGTGAGGTACATAAGAGAACCGATCATGGAGCGATATAGAGACTGATCAATTGGCTCCCCCGTAGTTTCTGGTGATATCCCGTGATTCACCGATAGGGGAGTAGAGGCTGACTTCGTTTCCATCATTTCAAAACGTTTCAAAATGTCGTTGACATACTTTGTCTGATGTATAAAGATTCCCTCTGCAGTTTGATCTACTTGTAGCCCCAAAAAGAACTTAATCGGACCCATAGAACTCATTTCGAACTTGCTTGTCATAACCGCTTCAAATTCCTTGCACAATTCTGGATTGGTAGAGCCAAAGATGATATCGTCCACATACACTTGCACCAACAGAATATCGTCACCACTTTCCTTAATGAACAGCGTACAATCGATAACACCTCGACGGAAACCATTGTCAATCAGATGATTTGCAAGTATCTCATACCAGGCGCGCAGTGCTTGATGCAGACCATAAAGTGCTTTATCAAGAATATACACTTTATCAGGATGTAAGGGGTCTACAAAGCCTGGTGGTTGATTAACGTACATTGTTTCTCGAATATTCCCGTAAAGAAAAGCACTCTTCACATCCATCTGATAAACGGTGAATCTTTTATATGATGCAAAGGCTAGAAAAATTCGAATCGCCTCCAATCTTGCAACAGGAGCAAACACTTCATTA
>CAJVGC010000592.1:8219381-8282921 GCA_910822075.1 Senecio squalidus
TGATGGCGATTTTTCAGAATATGGTCGAGAATTCCATGGAGGTTTTTATGGACGATTTCTCGGTATATGGGAGTTCTTTTGACGGATGCTTAGAGAGTTTGGATAGGATGTTGGCACGTTGTGAGGAAACGAATTTGGTGCTAAATTGGGAAAAGTGCCATTTTATGGTAAAGGAAGGGATTGTGTTGGGGCACAAGATTTCTAAAGCGGGAATTGAGGTGGATAGAGCAAAGATAGAAGTGATAGCAAAGTTACCACCACCGACGAATGAAAAAGCGGTTAGAAGTTTTCTAGGACATGCGGGGTTCTATAGGCGATTCATTAAAGATTTTTCGAAGATCACTAGGCCTATGACTCGATTGTTAGAGAAGGACACAAAGTTTGAATTTTCGGAGGATTGCATGAAGGCGTTTGAGTTGTTGAAGGAACGGTTGACAAACACACCAATCTTAGTGACACCGAATTGGGATTTGCCATTTGAGCTTATGTGTGACGCGAGTAACTTTGCAGTAGGGGCTGTTTTGGGACAAAGAATTGACAAGCATTTTCGGACCATTTATTATGCAAGCAAAACTCTTAATGAAGCTCAACAGAATTACACGACCACCGAGAAGGAGTTATTAGCGGTGGTGTTTTCCTTTGATAAGTTTCGGTCGTATTTGGTGCTCAGTAAAACGGTGGTATTCACGGATCATTCGGCACTGAAATTTTTGTTCTCAAAATTGGATGCTAAACCGAGATTGATAAGGTGGATTTTATTATTGCAAGAGTTTGATGTGGAGATCCAAGATAAGAGGGGTCGAGAGAATGTGGCGGCGGATCATTTGAGCCGTTTGGAAAATCCTAGTCTTGGGGCGTTAAATGAAGAAGATATTCGAGACACTTTTCCGGATGAACGGTTGGCATTTGTTGGAAGGGTATTTGGTGAATGGAGTCCTTGGTATGCCGACATAGCTAACTACTTAGCGGGTGGAGTCGTTAGTAGAGAGCTTACTTATCAACAAAGGAAGAAGTTGTTTTCGGATGCAAAATATTATTTTTGGGAGGAACCGTTCTTGTTTAGGATGTGTGCCGATGGTATGGTACGGAGGTGTGTCTATGGAGCTGAAACTAGGAGAATTCTTGATGAGTGTCACCATGGCCCAACGGGGGGGCATTATGATCCATCAGTTACGGGGAAGAAGGTGTTTGACGCGGGTTTTTATTGGCCTACCATTTTCAAGGAAGCTCATACTTTGGTTAGGACGTGTGACTCGTGCCAAAGGCAAGGTACGGTTACAAGACGAGATGAGATGCCACAACAAAGCATACAAGTATGCGAGGTTTTCGACATTTGGGGTATCGATTTCATGGGGCCGTTTAAACCATCGAATAGGAATGTCTACATATTGGTGGCGGTGGATTACGTGTCTAAATGGGTCGAGGCAAAGGCTCTACCCACTAATAATGCTAACGTGGTTATTGACTTTTTGCGAAGTTTGTTTTGTAGGTTTGGCATGCCAAAAGCTTTGATTAGTGATCGGGGAACTCATTTTGCCAATTCCCAAATGGAGAAGGTGCTGAAAAGGTACGGGGTTCAACATAGGTTTTCGACTTCCTACCACCCCCAAACAAGTGGGCAAGTCAAAAACACTAATCGGGCGATTAAGCGTATTTTGGAGAAGACGGTTCACAACAACCCGTCATTGTGGTCAAAGAAGTTAGACGATGCATTGTGGGCATTTAGGACCGCTTACAAAATCCCGATTGGCACCACTCCGTTCAAGATGCTATATGGGAAAACATGTCACTTGCCCATGGAGATAGAACACAAGGAGTATTGGGCGCTTAGGGGATGTAGCACTGATTTGATAGCAAGTGGTGAGACCCGGTTTTTGCAACTCCATGAGTTAGACGAGTTGAGATGGAATGCTTATGAGAACTCCACTCTTTACAAGGCGAGAACCAAATGGTTCATGATTTGAAAATCCGGCGCAAAGAGTTTAAAGAGGGAGATAAGGTGCTTTTGTTTCAATCCAAATACAAGTTCAAAGCACCAAAGTTGAAGTCTAAGTGGACGGGTCCTTATTTGGTGAAACGGGTCTTCTCGGGTGGCTATTTGGAATTAGAAACGGATGATGGCGGGTCATTTATCGTTAATGGTCAAAGAGTTAAAATCTATCGTGAGGAGGACGAGGAAAACGGGATGACGTTGGAGGATGGATTTCACCCATTCTAAGTGGAAGGAATACCGAGGAGTCAAGCTAGTGACTCGAGCCAAAAACGAGCATTTGCGGGAGAAACCCCGGTTTGTTGTATCTTTTACTTTCGTTTTCATTTTTCTTTTCGTTATTTGCTATTTGTGTCGTTTTTGTTTTATTAGTATTAGTATTAGTATTAGTATTAGTATTAGTAAGTTTAGTTTGGTAAAAAAAAAAAAAAAAAAAAAAAAAAAAAAAAAAAAAAAAGTTTTAGAATCAAGTACTGAAGTCGTAATGCGCCGCCTGTCCCAAGAATGCGGCGCATTAGACTGTTTTTCAGGTCTTATGAGGCGCCCATCTAAAACACACAAACGCAATCCCTTATTCTTATTCTCTCAAACGGCGACACCCAAAAACACACACACATACCGCAATCTCTAATTCCTTCACTATCTTCAACAAAAATCGTTCAAATCAAAGAATGGGGAAGTCGGTATGCCTCTTTAACATCTTTTAATCTTTAATTTTTCCATTTTTCAATTAGGGTTTATAGTTTTTAATAAAATTAGGGGAAACTTTAGATTAGGATAAATTAGGTTCCCATTTGTTAATTAGTTCGTTACTTAGGTTAATTTAGGTCGATTTCATGTATTTGGTTGGTTTGATTTCGTGATTTGGGTCTGTTAGATAGTTGTTCAAAACCGTTGCTGTCGTTTAGTTTGTTTCTAACATGTTTGCTGCTTGTTCTTTTTAATGTTTTGTGTATTTAGGGTAAGCGTAGGGCAGTTGTGGCTGATGAGGAGGAGGAGGTCGTGTATGAAACACGACGGATTTACAAAGTAAGTACCGAAGCTCGAATGATGAGGAATGAATCATACTCTTGGTTGAAGTGGCCCGGGGCCGATGCGAATAGGAAGATTCAGTTGAATAACCAGTTGGCAATCCTACAGAATAAAAAGGTTATCCCTCCCCGTTTCTTGGATTGGGATCTCATGACTACCTTGGGGATTAAGGATGAGCTAGAATCTTATTTTATCACGAGAGTAGAATGGGAAGGGCATACTTTTGAAATACCTATTTGGAAGAGGGCTTTTGTAATCCGGGAACCTGTTTACCGAGAGTGGTGCTTAGAGTTCTACTCTAGCATCGAGATAGATAAGTTTCCGGCAGATGTAAGTGAAATTTTTCTTGCTGAGGTTGTGAAATTCAGACCTGGGGGTCAAGAGCACCGGGTTACGGTTGCAAAATTTGGACAGTTGGCCGGGTTAATTAGTGGGGAGGAATTGGAGCAAGGAGGAATGTCTCGTTATTCAGCACGAGGGAGCTGGACATACGAGAATGTTTATGCTGACAGGGAGAACGTGTGGATGGGATTGTCGGGGCGATCCAATTACAAAACCACCAGCAAAGCCGTTGATTTAAACTCCCCAATGCTCCGTTTGTTACAGAAAGCCATTAGTTAAGGAGGATTTGTGGATGTTACATTATTTTGATAGGAAGAATCCCACAAATTTTGTTTATTTACCATGGGCGTTGGTTAAGTACATGAGTGAGCAAGGAAGGGGTAGGAAGGTTAGTGGAGGCATGTTGTGCGGGCATTACATCACACGAATAGCCCGGAATTTGAATTTGGACACTAATGCGAACATGAGGGGATTGACGAAGGCAGTGGATTGGAAATGGATCACAAAGGGGGATTTGAAGCTTGGACATGCAATTAATAAAGCGGGGGCGTTTGCACGATCGGGAGACTGGGGTAGTGGCGATGATAATGCTAGTGATGATGAGGATGAGACTGATGAGGAGGATGCTCTAGAAGCACAGGAACATGGGAGATTGATTGAGGGTACCACATCTCAGGCACCACCACCACATACTGGACCTTTTGACTATCAGGCGATGATGACCGAGATGTATCGCATTGGGCGACAGGTGGATGCGACACAGGTAGATGTGTCGCATATTAGGCGGGAGGTCGATAGGACCCGCCGAGAGGTGAACCGGGTCGGGGAATACGCTCACTATCACATGGAACGCTACCAGCCCACGTGGATGTACCTGACTACGACCCAATACCACGAGCACAATCCTGGGTCATCTAGTTGGTGGACCGAGTACAACCCGCCACCGTTGTTCAACCCGTTACCTCCCGATGCAGAAGAGTGAAGAGATGAAGCCGCTTGTGGGGCTTATTTGTTGTTATGTTACTTTGTTTGTTGAACTATTTACTTTCCGTTTGTGTTGGTCATGTTTGGAACTATTTTTATTTTTCGTTGTTTAGGATGCTTTATTTATTCTAATTAACTTGTGTGTTTTTTGTGTTTTGTACCTTAACAAGTCTGGCATTAAGTTCAGCACGTGCGGAGTAGATTCGGAAATCATGCCACATCAAAAGGAACTCGCACGGTTTTGTTTTTCTTTATTTATTTCCTTTTTGTATTTTTAGTTTTATTTTAATTTCCCTTTAGTTAGTTAGTTTTTCTTTTCGATGGAACACATTAGGGACAATGTGTTGTTCAAGTATGGGGGGTTAGTCGGGAAATTAGTTAGTTTTATCCCCTTATATCCATTACGTTTATTTTAGTCCCATTTGAGTCATTTAGAGTCTTAAAAAAAAAAAAAAAAAAAACCCTTAAATGTAGTTAGGGAAAATGATAGGGGCTTGTATATTTAACTTTATTCCGGTACTTTAACGTGAAATTGTTTAGGAACATCTTTAGTTAATAAAATACTTGTAAATAAGAATTTAGGTTTTCTAATTTTAGTTCCTTAAGTTTCCCCGAAAAATCAAAAATCTAGATAATCACAATATATCCTTAGTACCGAGCCCTTGTAGTCCTTGCACCCTTTCGGGGGTAGTTGGGGAATCCTAGTGTCACTTAAGCCCTTGGAGAATTAGAGGCGAAGAAAAAGGCCATAGGTCTTTCCCGTCAACAAAATAGAAATTGATCCTCACTATAACGAAGACTCCAATCCCGTTATACCCGTTCACTTCAAAGAAAATATATAAATATAAATCTATAATATTTGAAGTGAACAAAAGTGAGAGGAAAAGAAAATGATGAAGACTAACCAAGTAATTCTCAAGAAAGAAGTATTCAATCGTAAAATGCTTAGTGATATTTTAAGGATTCCCCCGAACGCAAGGCGGTATAGGGGTCGGCCGTAAAGGCTGATCGCTTCAACTTCGATTGGAGAGTGAGGGAAAAGGGGTGATTATTTAGACATATCTAAACTAGGGGAAGAATTAGGAGTTAACATTAGAAAATTGTTGTTTTTGTTTACTTAAGTAATTTAGTAGCTTTAGATGTTTGTAGTCGGTTTTACGATCTAGCAATTTCACGCATATCTTTAATTTCTAACACCGGAATTTAGTTAAATGTTTGAGCCCGTGATTCCTTATCTTTTCTTAAGTTGTATGTTTTGTAAACTTGTTATTAGTTTTGAGTCGGATTTGCTTAGGGACAAGCAAATGCTTAAGTATGGGGGGTTTGATATCGCTCATTTATACGAGTATTTTATCGCGATATTCATTGTGTTTTGTGTCCCAAACGTAATGGAAAGACCCGTTTATGCTTATGTTTTGTAAAGTTATGTTTTAGGTTGAGTTAGGTTTTTTTGGAGCAAAAGGAACGAGTTTTTGGACTTTAAAATGAAAATGGACAAAGCAATGTGGGACAGGCGACGCATTGGAGCAAGCAACCCAAAGCATTCACCTCGGAAGTGAGAATGCGCCGCATTCTCACCACAGGCGGCGCATTCTCTTGTCTGGCAGTTACTGGGCAGTTTTAATGATTAATCATGGAACACCAAAAGACTTCTACACACTCCACAAATACCAGACGTTAGTAGGAGATTATTATCATCATTTTTCATCATATTTTGGGCATTATCTTATCATTGGAAGCATTGGAACAATCTTTAATTTCGTATTTCATCAAACAATTGTCAATTTCAATTTCGTTTAGTTACTTGGAGAATTTTTGGGAACTTGTTACTTACACTTGGTATTGATCTTTTATCTATTTTCCATTACAATTCAATCATGTCTTTCACATATTTGATTAGTTTCGTTACAATTATGAGTAGCTAATTTCTTTACACGTTTGTTTGGATTTTGTGATCGTTTATGTGTTAGATTTTGGGTGTGAAATTAGATTGATGTGTAGAGGTTAATCGGGGATCCGTTTGGGTTAATATCTTAATTATATTGTTAAAATTGTTTATACTCTTGTTTGGTAATCTAAAAACGGATATTCGAAAGGAATCCGTAATTTTTACTAAAATAGGAACGAATTAATCGGCCGGTCTTTAGTTGATTATAAGTTAGTGGTATTCGAAAGGAATCATTAACAACAATTTAAACAAGTAAGTATTAACACGAACGCTAGCTACTAAATTAAGAGAAATCGGTTTAGGGGTTAGTAAGCTATTCGAAAGGAAGCTTATAGATTAATTCTCACACATCGGCTTGAAACTTTATGCACAATTACTTGAGGTGTTAACGGTATTCGAAAGGAATCGTTGCATGGTTAGGTAATTGTAGAAATCCGGTATTCGAAAGGAACTTAGGATTTTACATTAGAAGTTTATCGACATTTTCACACCTAAGAAAGAACATATATTCGTAAACGGTCCAAGCAAACGTCTTTTTATCCATATTTGAAATCAAGAGTATTTTTACCGTTATTATAAGCAAGTCTTCTTAAGACCAAACCCACTTGTTACTTGTTACGTGTTATCATAAAACTAATACTATCAACTATAAATAGTCCCTGTGTTGGAACCCGATATTTACCGATACTATTTTGCAACCGACAAGGGTACACTGCCCGTGTAGCAATCTAGTAAAAGTTAATTTTCGGAAAACTAGATTTTTCACATCAGTTATTGGGCCATTACAGACTCAAATAGACTATAACTAAAGACTTAATTAATCTAGAACAACTGTCACATATATTGCACTAACATAATTTAATGTCTAAAATAAAATCACACGTAAATTAAACGTATTTATTCCCACCAACTAAAAAGCAAATCCGAAATATAAGTCAAAATCAGAAGTAAAAGTCAACCGACTCAAGTATCCAAAGCAAATAATAATATAAATTAAAATATAAATTAAACTTTCAGAAGTAAATTATTTCAATGTCCGAAGTAAAAACTTTTTAACATCAGAAGTAGATATTTCTATATTAGAAGTAACTTATAATTCTTTTTTCAGAAGTAAAAATTTCATATTTAGAAGTAAATGTTCCAATATCATAAGTAACTCTTAGCAAAGTATTTTCTGCTAAAATAAATCTTGTGTCAAAAGTTCATAAGTTGCATCCTTTTAAACAAAATGAGAAGTGGTAGTTTATCGAACTTTTCAATAATACCATTTAAAAATAAAAAATAAATATATATTTTAAGAATAATATGACACTTTAACATATGTTATGCGGAGTATTAAGAGATATTTATGAGTTTCAATGATCTTTGATCATAATTTCTGTAGCAGACGTATTACAAGCAGCGTACTTGTTCAAATAAAGTATTTTACATACATATTTTCTCAAAACAATAACTTTCAACAGTTTCCAACTATGCAATCTTTATTTAGACGCTCACATTATGATTTATTATAACCTTATAATATCATTTAACATTGTCACGCCTGGTCAATCTTCAAAGCTACAATCCTATATCTAGAATCACTAATAGGTGGCAGAATCACGAGTTAATGAATTGAGTTAACGTAATAAGAACAATGAATCAATAAGAAATCAGTAATGGAACTGTTCATTCAAAAGCCTTAAATGGGGGGAAAGTATGTTACATATGATAATCTCACTTTACACTCAAGATTTTACCAAATGAACTACTCACACCACTATTTATAGGCTGTACATTATATCTATTACATTATAACAACCCTTATGTTTATTTAAAAACACTTCGGGTGAACATATTAAATTTTTTTAACTTTTAGTTCGGGTGAACTTGAACTTAAATTTGGGGAAGAGTTAGTTCAACTGACTTAGAGTCTTCATGAAAGTCCTAACTATGATTTAGTTCAGGCGATGAACAATGTTCACCCGAACTAAATATTTATGCAAAATACTTGATGAAGAATCTTTGGAAGCTTCAGCCATTACTCCTTTTATGCTCCAACAATCTCCCTCATGGATGATGCTTCCAAAATCTTCATCTTGCTAGATTTAGCTTCATTCCCATCATCAATCACAAACATCATCAGCTCTCTTCCTGCTCTTGTACCTCTTTTGATCTTATCTACCTCCCTGGCTACAAACTCTAGTGCCATTCTTCTTTCAGTATCATCAAGTTGCAGTTTTTCAAGAGGTAAATGAAAGATAGGCAAAATATCTTCAATTGACAAAGCCTTTTGGCATATTCCCCTTATATTTGCATTAGCTTCTCAGTTGTGGCAAAGGATTGAGTCATAGTGCTAGTTATGCTCTTTCTCTTAATCACTATAGCTCCACTGTAATGATCAAACCTCCAACCAACTATAGGTGGCACAATGCCTCTTTTCATTCTCATCAATTCTTCTCTTTTTTCCCTTAACTCTCTTGACTAACCTTCTTGATTCTTGATCCAGTTGCAGCTTCATCTCCTTGAATTGATGTATCAGTAGTATCAATGGGAAATCCATATTTATCAAGATCACCACCATCTGATGCAGTTTCATCAATCCAGTTTTATAACTCTTCAATCATTGCAGTGACAACTGGATCATCAACATCATAATCTTCAGGAAGAGTTGACTTAGGTTGAACATGAAATTGATCTTCTATTGCATGTGTACGTATATTGCGATTCTATGTTGTAAAGTCTAATTCGTTTGATAAATTGATGGGATGTTAAGCTGTCTTGTTCGACTAATATCTTCTGGGTTGTATTGATTTAGAACATGTGGTATAAACGTGAATTGTATTTCTCCTTTTCTAGTTTTCAAAAATATAAGATATGTCGTCTAATTGTTTTCCATACTCCAAGAAACTGTAAATTAGTAGACATAGGTATAATCTGAATTTTTGTAACGGTTTATTTAGGTTTTAACACTTGAATATGTGTAACGATTTAGAGAATTTAAATGTTATTGTTAATCTAATTATGTCGAGTATATGTAAGATATAAGGCATCACCATAAGGTTCTAGATCGCTTGTGTATTCATTCGGTAATTTTAAACTCGTTATGGACCTAAACTATAAAAGTGACGTTTTGGACATATTAGTTGACCCGTTTTGTTTTGACCTTAAATTACTCATAGTAAACTCAAACTATCAAATCCGGAGTCCGTGACGTAGCCCTTTGAGTCTATTTTCTGATTATATAAGATTCACAATCCAATTATTTTTCAAACCCGAGATACAACAGTTTTCGTATCACGAGGTATTTGCTGAGTGTTTCTCATTCTTATATAAATCTAGCGTTGGTCTTTTGCTCTAAAGTACTATGTTTCAGATAATTTACCACTCCTAAACAAACATTTTACGGGATTAATTCTTGATATTGAAAACTTACTCATGTGTAACTACTTTCTATTCTAGGAAGCTCATCACTTAGTCGGGACTATCTTGTGACCTACCACCCTTATACACACTTTCGCACTACACGAGCACTGACTTTTACGTGCTTTCCAGGTGAGTTCATTGCCCCTATTTCTTACTGTTTTATATGTTTTAAACTAATCGGGCGAAAGTAAATCTCAACCTTATTACTTTAAGAAAACGGATTTATTTCAATATTTACTAAAAATGTAAACGAATACTATTTTCGGAACCTACGATAAATAGATGTTTCTATTTATAGAAACCATCTAATTTTGGAAACCTACTATACTTGGAAACTTACTTCATTTGCAGTTTACAAAACGTTTACCAAACTTGTGCATGTTTTCAAAACATTACGAGTTACTGTAATGGGTTACTTCAAAACGTTCTCATTAGTAGATATGTTTTACTAATGGAGTCTTCTAAACGTGCTCACTAGTAGATAGGTTCTACTAGTGGACTCTTCTAAAACGTGAGCGTTAGTAGAGATGATCTACTAACGGAGTCTTCTAAAACGTGGACATTAGTACTAATGGTGTCCTCATACTGTAGTGTGGCTACTACTACTTATACTTGTGTGATTACGGTTATTTCTTACTTACATGCATATGATTACATGCTTTATTTACTTACATTTATTATTGATGAATTGAGATACGAATGTTTACTTAAATACTTATTGATTTGAGAAAACTTACTATTTCGGGAAACTTACTAGATTTAGAAACTTATCTTCAAATGTTTACTAAACTGTTTTATTACATACTCGATGAACTCGCTCAACCTTTGTGTTGACTTTTTAGTTTTACTTTCAGGTAAGATCAGCCATAGGATCAAGCTGGACTGGACTCCTAGTGACTTATAGTTATTCTTGCATTGTGGCTTTATTATGATACATTCATTTAATTATATTTCGGGCTTTCATGCCTAAGTACATTATTTAATATTCGAATTTATTTTGGATTTTTTTTCATTGTAGTGATTGACGTAATTGTGTACCAAGGGGTTTACCTTGGACATGGCGACGTCATGACATACGAATTTTATTTATTTCATATAGATTGTTTCTTTATTTACTGATGTGTTATGACGATCGCCAATCAGTTGCACCTAGCGTTTCCGCCACTTGCGGGGCGTAACAGATTCGTATCAGAGCACATGGTTATAGAGAACTAGGTGGTTTGGCCTAGACTATAACTAGGTTTCCTCATATAGATTCTTTTTAGGATCTTTTTCATTGATTTCCTTACGTCTCACTACTTGTACGCGACGACTCATTTTCCAAAGGAAGACGGCGACAAACATCAGCTTTCGACATGGGAACTTCTTTTTTTTGATTTATACTTTAAATTTGGATTTCTTGATTTCATCTTTACTACTATTTCTACTATTGGAACCTCGATTTGATTCTTTTCTATTAAAATCTTTAATTTGTATATGCTAATATTATGGTAATGAACATGGGGAGCGGATATGTATATGAGACGAAGTGAATATAATTTTGGGCGTACGACTTAATTATATCCATAACAAGTCATATATATGTTTACTTGACCATGTTTATAGTCGTAATACAAAACATACCTAAAGTTCTTTACGGTTGATTTATTGATCATATCCATTCCTTAAAATTCACGATTTCGTATATACTACCGTATGCTTATCTGGCCGCCTACACGGATCGTTTTCATGAGCTTCACGACTTTTTCCTCAGATCGTAGTTCCGAATTCGCGACGTATCAAGCGTTTCATCTATAGTTTGCACCCGGAAGTTTGTCGTTCGTTGAGGAGTATTGAACCTTCCACTATTCAGAGTGTCATTCAGTGGGCTGGAGCTATCACGATGATGTGGTTCGAGACAATGTATTGTTGGACGGGAAGTGGAAGGACCGCAGTGACGAGGAGCATGGAAAGTCCAAGGAGGTTAAACGAGATTCTAGTCAATCTAGCAGCAGTTCGAAATCTGGGTACACTCGTACACTTCCTCTATGTCGGAAGTGTAAACATCACCATGAGGAGCACATGATATGAACTTGTTCGCTATGCCGTAGAAAGGGCCATTTGACCCACGATTTCCGTTCCAGGTTTGTTGCTGCCGTACCAATGAATGTAGTGAGGCTTAATTCCACTTTGGTTGCGGAGGTACCGGTCATTTTCTTCGAGATTGTCCTCACAATCAGGGAACTTTTGGTCACTCTTACCCACCCCAGAACGCTACAGGAAACAAGGGAAATGAGGGTGGTTAAAACACTCGAGCTCGTACTAGAGCATACGTACTGGGAGCTGCGGAATCCGAATGCCGAATTGATATTTTTCTTACGCAATTCTCTGATATTACTTGAAACGCATGCTGAAACTTTACCTTTTGATTATGAGCCCTTACCTTTCGTAATATGTTTTGTGACGGTATTTTTCACTTGAATTTTGGGACGAAATTCTCTTAAGTGGGGTATACTGTGACAACTGTCACTCTCTCCGTCCTTAGTTAGTCTAGTATGCCTGTAGATCATTACCGTAATTTACTGAAAAATTAAAACTTGGATTAAAATGTGTATTCATGTGTGTATACTTATATGTGTTCGTGTGTGATATGATGTTATGCTTTAGGTGCACAAGTAGATAGTCCCCGATATATAAGCTTCTAAACGACTTAACGAGTAAATTCCGTGTTTTGTGGCCTTGTCATATTATAACTTTATAAATGTTACTTTATGTTGGGTTTTAATTACTAAACTATGGGCTTAATAACTTGTGTGTCTAGTAAACATAATAGGCTAATTATTTAATCCATATGATTTATCCATAACTAATCATCCAACCCAATTCCCAAGCCCGACACCTTTTAACCCTCTTCTATCAGTGAATTTCCTTACCCAAACACCTAATTTCATTTTTCCAGCCCTCCTAGTCGAATACTCCTTCCTCTGGATCGAATTCCCGGATTTCAAGTGCTTCCATTTGTTTGCAAATACACAAGATACTAGTATGTGTTTTTATGACACCCTAATTCAATAACTATGTACACCAATTTCTAGTTTCATGATCTCCATTTTATTTTCTGAATTGGGACAATATAGTTCCGTGATCACATTATTAGGTTTTAGGTTATAGATGATCAACTCATTATGTTTTTGTATGGTATAAATGTTTCTCATGTTAAATAGAGTGTGGTTAAAGATTTCTAGATTTTATTCAAAATTTTATATGTGTTCAACATGTCATACCGTAATGACAAAAACGAATTTGGTTTTGAGGTCTAAATCTAAATTATAGGTCTTCGAATTATCTTTCCGTTCTGTGTGGTCTCAACGTCTAATTCCAAGGATAAGTCAGTTAAGTTGTTAATTTACAAACAGGTCGTCAGTGTAGAGTTTCTAGTTTGTTAGTTCAACCTTTCGAGGGTACAACTTCGTCATAATTACATATTTTACAGTGATTCTTGAGTCTAAGTTGCATGCCTTCGAGTCTAGATTTCAGATATATAAGGCTCATCATGCAGTTCTTTTTCAAATTCTTGAAAAATGACCTTTAGTAAACGTTGGTGTAACCTGATTTCTGAAACGTAAAACTTCGTGTCGACTTGTACAATTTTTATCTCCCTCATTTTAACGAATTAGAACCTGATATTTTGGTATGTTGTTTTATACGGAGTTAACTACTTAGATTACTTATTTATGAATTTTAAATCTTAGTAGATATGTTATAAAAATTTGTGAAGTTACTGTTGTAGCAAAATCAAACGTTAAGAGAAATCCGTTTGGTAACCATTTTGTTTCGTGTGTAATTCTCAGCGAGCTCCCATAATCGAGAAGCCATTTATTCACCATCAAAATTGATTTCCAGAAAATATTCGTTCAAGGTTTGTAATGTGATTATCCTTCTTGACTGATTTGAGTTACAGGTTTTCATTCGGTGTGAATGTCGATTATTGTAGCCATAAGTTTCAAGCATCGAGATTCAATATCCATTTCGTTATCATCTATTCATCTCAGGTCTGATTACTCTTTCAATTCGTTGTCCTTATCATGTTCAAAAATTGGTTCTATTGCATGTGTACGTATATTGTGATTCTATGTTGTAAAGTCTAATTCGTTTGATAAATTGCTGGTATGTTAAGCTGGCTTGTTCGACTAATATCTTCTGGGATATATTGTATTAGAACATGTGGTATAAACATAAATTGTAGCTCTCATTTTCTAGTTTCAAAATGTCACACCCCGCTTAGAGCGGAAACACAAGGTGTTCCAGTTAAAATATCAAGATTCAAGGATTACAACATACAACCAATAAACAAAACATCGAAATAAAATTAATCAGGCCAAAGGGTTACAAAGTACATTACAATGTCAAAAGGGAAGGACGCCAAATACAATACATTACAAAAATCATTAATCGGATCATAACGGAATTACATCCAACACAGCTAATTCCAAATGCACAAAATACACGATCCGAAACAACATGGCATGATCAATGAAATCCTCAAACTCCTGCAAAGTGTTAAAACGACATTAACAACATGTTGGTGAATTATTCGCAATTTTTAAGTAAAAGTTGACCCATCGACAAGTTTTCGATAAACATCATAATTTCAAATATCATATCTTGTTTCACAACCCTAGCGAGGATACCATGCCTAGATTAGTCATACACCGAACCAGACCACAATTCTTATCTTCCACTCATAGGAGCATCCTACCGAGAATTTCCTAGCATCCACTCATAGGAGCATCCTACCGAGAATTTCCTAACATCCACTCATAGGAGGATCCTACCAAGAACTTCCTAACATCCACTCATAGGAGCATCCAACCGAGCAATAAAGCTTAACGAGTGTATAAGGCACCTAATCTAAGGCAAACATATTCTACTAGGTAAACAAGATATTCAATGTAGTCCCGCATACATGCAGACAATTTAAAATACGCTTTACAGCCCAAAAATATTTAAGATAAGGGCTACGAATAACTCACAATACAACTTCAGCAAAATCTCGGTTAAATAAGCACGGGACCACAATTTCACCGTCTAAGTGCCTTAAAACAATAATAACACAGTCTCAATATCTCGATAAGTCTAGTTCGGTTAGCCTTGTCGGTTAAGATTAGGTTAATAAGATAATCCAATTATAAATAAGTTTAAATGGGGTGACGTATTTAGAAGACGATGTTCCGCGTCAAACAGGACCGCTCGGAAAGATGTCAACATTTCACGTCATAATGATAATTCGAAAGAATAATATTCCGAGTCGAAACGACTACTAGGAGTATTGGTTGAAAGAAATATTACTTAAATATTTATCGAGATCGACCAAGGTCAACAGCAACGATGTTAACTTGGTCAAAGTCACAGATGTTGACTTTATAAAAGTCAAAGTCAAGAATGTTTACTTTTCAAAAGTGAAATGTCAAAGATGTTGATTTTTTAAAAGTTAAAGTCAATAATTCGAGGTCGAATCATAATAAATTTGGAAGAAAGTCGAAGTTCACGTAAAAGTCTCACTTTGACGTTTTGAAGGTTTAAAATCTTTACTTTTCAAAAATATAATGTAAAATGTCTTTATATAATGTTTCTAACAAAGTTTATCGCAAAAATATTAATTGACGGCTTTAGATTACGATCGCATATTGTAACATGTGTTTATTTACCGAACTATAGATAATACGTCCGTTTTAGTAAATGTCAAAGCATTTTGGATTGCGTTGGCGTCTTTGAGTCCAAAGATGATATTTTATCATAATATGTTACTTTTATGTATTTTAGTATGTTTATAACAAGTCTTTAGAGTTGTTTAGAAACATAACATGAAATCAGAGGCTTTGAAACGACAATTTACGGAACAAAACGTCAAGACGGCCAAACAAGCAAAACGAACATTTTGCTGGAAATAGCCCCCGCTGCGTCGTCCTGGCCATCCATTTACCAAGTGTTATATATATATTAGTATGTTACTTGTTTTGCCATCCATTTGCTGGAAATAGCCCCCGCTGCGTCGTCCTGGCCATCCATTTACAAATTTAACTAACAAATCTTTTATGTATTTTAGTATGTTACTTGTTTTGCCGAAATCCGTTCGTTTAAAAACCTTTCGGTTAAAACGCAAACTGTTAATAAGTTACATTCTGTTCCAAATACATTTACCAAGTGTTATATATATATATATATATATATATATATATACCATTTAACATACTAATACATACAATATGTTAATTTCGATAATAATCACATCTTTATGTATTTAGTCCAAATCTTTGTACACAACCACAATATTCACAATTGTTGGTCTAGTATATTAATCCTAACCATTTTCAAGGCTATAACCAAAATATATACATGGAAAATAATAACGAAATATATAAAAAGATGAATATGGGAAAAATATCGATTTTACCGAATAACAACCGTAAGATCTTATAAGCTTGAGAATATAAACCCGAAAGCAACTTTTGGTGGTGAGATGATGAGAAATTTACAGCTCCAAAAACAATATGAAACCACCATTAGTCTAGACCCTTGCATGCAAAGTGAAAATTAACGTTTTCGGAGAGATTTTCGGTAAAAGTAACTTACCAAGATCAAGGAGATTTTCTCCAAGAAAAGCCAAAAGATTCTTCCTCCAAATGAAATGTTTTATGGAAGACAATAACTTGGAATGCAAAAGAAAATAGATGGTGTTAGATTCTCTAACAAATGAAGAAAAATATGGAGCAAAATGAAAGAAAAGTGAAGAAAGGAACTTGTTTATTTGATGATCTTGAACGTGAATCCCTCTTCAAATGGGTGTTTTAAGCTTCAATATCTCTGGAAATGAGTGAAGTTTTAGAGAGAAATGGTGAGGAGTTGCATGGATGAAAGAGTTAAAATGAGAGAGAAGTGATGTTGTAGGTGGTTTGTGAAGATCACAAATGAGTTTGTGAGGTGGGTTAAGGTCTCTAGGGAGACTTCTCTGCCCCATAAACAGATCTTACACGTTTGGGAGAAGGTGCCCTATCACAAACCATGCAAAAATGACTCACACAAACAAACAAAAATCTGATCAGCGGGTCTGTGCTGCGCACAGGACCAAAATCAAGCTTTTCCAGTTTTTCGTTTGCGCGATCGTTAGGCAATTTCGTTCGCCGCTTTCCCGCTTAATCAATCATTTCCACTTTCTCGCTTAATCAATCATTTCCAACGACAAGATACAATAATGCAATAGTTTTTAGTTATGGTGATAAAACAAGATTGATTATACCTTGATTAGAGACTTAATATCAAACTGAAATGAACCAAACACAACGAATATCAGATTTAACAACAATCCACAACAATTTACACCATTACACAAGAAGAAAGAATCGGTCCATAGCAAGAAATGAACAATGATGCACCATACCTAGATGAGTTTCTTGTATTGTGTTTGATTTAAAATAGACTACCGAGTATGATGATGGTATCACGACTCGAAAAGCAGTTCGATTTGTGGCTGAAGCAAGAAGAACACCAACGAAAATTAATATTAATTAGGGTTTCAGTTTAGATGATACAAGGATCGGAATACACTACTACCTTGGATAAATGATGAAGCCTTCAAGGATGAATCAATGGCTACACAATTGTAGGAGAATCGATGGCTGCAAGATGAAGAAATTTCGGCTAGAGTGTAGAGCGAATGAGATGACGGGTTGTTGGAAATGAAAGTGATAATTAGGGTTTGTTAGGGTTAAGAAAAGTGAGTGTGAGTTATTAGTTTAGCCACTAGTCAAGGTATTAGGCTAGAGCTCAGTTAGGATTAGGCTAGGCTCGGTTTACTACCCCATGGGTTAACCCCAAAATGATTTAGACAATGGTAGCACTTAAAACAACTCGGACATGATCAGGACCAGACGCGCGCTGCGGCGCAGTAGCAACATGGTGCGGCGCGGTCCGCCCAGTAAAATATGGTTTTCAAATATGAACGTAACGAACGATAAGCAACGCGAAAGTTATAGAATATACGTAGTTTTGAACAGTTGCTACGTTATAATATAGATATAATCTGAAACTGTAAGTTCTCAATTGTTTAACGATGTTGCAGATACACAATAACAAGTTCAAGAAACACGGAAACTTTTTGTTAAGTTATCTGGGAGCTCTTCTAGTAGGAACTAACTACTTGTGCACCTAAAATAACACGATATCAATCACATATAAGGATATACACACATGTCAAAGTAATAATCACACATAAGTAAAGTATTAACTTTTAAATAAAGGAATTTTTTTTTTTTTGTAACCACGGTAAGAGCTATCGGCATACTAGACTAACCTGAGTCGGAAGAGTGCCGGTTGTCACTTATTAGCCATGATTTTCCAATTCATGTTCCCATATTTCAAGTGAGGTCCTCATGTACCAACCTTTGCACTTCAAATGTCAATATAATTTGAAAAAATCTTTGAAATAACAAGAATTTTTAAGAGCTCCCCTCTACCATTCTTTGCATATTGTCAAATATAAACCTAGAGTAGTTGAATTTCCTTTGAGTTATCATACAAACAAAAGTTTTGGCAAGTGACTGACTAATTGCATCATAGCCACCTAATCTCCCAAATATACGGCACACCAACACATGCACCAAGTATCTCCAATTGTAGGATAATCTTGTCTTCTTCACCATGTTACAGGGAAAATCTCCTTCATACCCAACTGATTGGCATACTTCTTTAATCTCTTCAATGGGAAACTATTCCATTCCACCAACATCATGCAACTGTAGAACTCTCCTTATGGTATCTTCAATAATAGTAACAGGAGACAGTTGTACTTCAGAAGTGATTGTCCTTACTCACTGATTTCACTAAAAGTAGAATTCTCCCAAAACTTAACCAACATGTCTCTATAAATAATAGGTCTTTCTGAGATAGGAAAATGGATGTTTGAGTTGATTAGAAATCCCAGTATCGCCCTCCACTTATCATCCACTGTATCATCATGAATGTTAAAAAATGTTGCCACATTATGCTTTGGTTTGTAAGGAAAAGCAGCCATTTGTAATTAAAGCGTTATTAGTACTCAAAGAATTAATTGTACACGGAAATTAATTATACAAATCACATTTCAAATGTAGAATAGTAAAAACTAACACAAACCTTATTAACTAGAAAAACAAGGGAGTATGAGCAGTCAAACAAAATATGCAAAGAAAAATGAAGCCATTAGACCTAAAAATCTAAAAATATCTTAAAGAAGGAATACTAAAGTGATCGGAAATAGTTTGTAACTTTATTGAGATTATAAAATTTTGATTTTGATAAGAAATGCAGTTTGCAAGATTAAAAATGATTATTTGAATTTAAAAATAATAAATTATTTTCAGATTTAAAATTAAATATATAATTTTTCCACCAACTCAAAAAAAATCTCCGACATAGAAACAATATAACCCGACTTAAAATTTTGGTCAACAAATTCAAAGAAAAACTCAGACAGACAACATATATAATAACTTTATCCGACTTAATAGTGGAAATTTCAAAGTTAAGCCATTCAAACGTTTCAAAAATAATACTTTAACTTCAGAGTTAAACTCTAAGGAAAAATACTATTACCAGACTTAAAAATGCCAATACCTTAGTTAACATTTAAATAGCTTCCAAACACTAAATTTCAATTTCAGAATCAAAAAACTTATATTCCAGGATTTTATAAGTTAGTTCATATCAGCAAATGTTCTTTGGAAATGAAATGTTTAGTAAAATGCGAAAACTTGTATTTATAGTAAGATAAATCTTGTGTCCAAAATTTAGATATTGTGGTTTTAATAATTTAAAAATGACATGATAAAATTGCCAAACTTATTCAATTTCGTCAAGTAGAAATAAATAAAACACTATATATTTTACTTAAATATGTCATATATACCTTATTGTCATTAAAAACAGCAATAGTTTAGTTTATGAAAAAAAAATTAAAATTAAAAGTATTTGAAAGAACACATGTACATTTTTCAATTTTATTGAGCATCCAAAGACTATGATTTTGTAACCTTATGACTGGTTCACCTCTCATGATATTTTTGAATGTTTTATCATGTTTAATGTTCCGAAAGTATCTTAGTACAATTGTTCAACTTATTTACTTGTCTCTGCCTTTTATCAAGTTAGCATTAAGGATCTTAAACGACAATTGACTAGATTTATACCCAAGTTAATAGGAAAATCCATTTGAATTGACCATTGTGAACAATTTAAACATTATGTCATACTCATTCGTATCGACCTTTTTGAAAACATTAAACTTTTTGAGTTTTTATGATAAATATATTTAAATTCATATATTACTGAAAATATATTTTTTCTTTGTTTTCTAATTGAAAGAACTGATCTCCCATTTGACATTATCTATTTTAAGTATTTGAAGCAATTTATAAACCACATGTTACTAAAGGTTTCAAAATACAAGAATATATGCAATTTTGAAAATATTTAGTTTCAAGAAATTCTATAAATACTGAACTATATTAAATTATGTTGGAATTTATGTTTTTGACTCATTTCTTATAAATTTTGTTTTTGCGCAGCATTTTCAAATTTTTACTGTTTTTGATTGATTTTGCATTTTTTGTATTTGATTTTCTGAAAGACTCAACAACTTAAAAATAGAATAGAAAGAAACCGATACAAACTGAAACACATATTTTTGAGTTTAAATTATTCAAAATTCTAATACCAGACTTAAAATATTTTTGGTTTTTCTTAATCCGACTTAAAGAAAAGAATACCAGACTTCAAATATTTTTGGTTTTTCTTAATCCGACTTAAAGAAGAGAATACCAGACTTAAAATATTTTTGGTTTTCCCCATTTTTCTCCCCCTCCTTTTGAATTTTTGAATAAGAATATTTTCAAAATGAAAAAAGAACTATACAAACATAGTTTTGAGAAACACTCAGTCAAGATTCATAAGACCTGTAGCTTGAACAAGAAAATTAAATCTTGTTGTATCAAAAACCTTTGTGAAAAGTTTAGCCAATTGAAGGTCAGTGTGAACCTTAACTAATTGAATCGTTTTCTTTTCAAAACAGTCCCTTATAAAATGAAACCTAATCTCAATATGTTTGGTATTGGAGTGTCGGACTGGGTTCTTAGTGATAAACATGACAGCCGAATTGTCTATGTTGATAGGAGTATTCATAAAGTTCCAGCCATAATCTAACATTTGGTTTTGAATCCATAGAACTTGAGAAGTGCAATAAGTAGGTGCAATATACTCAGCTTCTGCAAATAATTGAGATATTGCAGTCTGTTTCTTACATTTCCATGAAACAAGTCTATTTCCTAAGAATTGACATCCACCAGTTGTTGACTTCCTATACAAATTGCAACCCCCATAATCACTATATGTGTAAGCATAAAAGTCAAAGTTTGAATCTTTTGGGTACCACAGTCCTAAAGAAGGTTGTCCTTTTTGTACCTAAAAATTCTGTTAACAACAATCAAGTGAGAAACCTTAGGACTTTCTTGATACCTAGCACACATACAAACTCCAAACATAATATCAGACCTGCTTGCAGCCATATACATCAAGGAACCAATCATTGACCTATACAAATGTAAATCTACATCCCCCCTTCTAAATCAGGACAAAGTTTGGCTCGAGTATCAACTGCGGTAGGAGCAGACTTACAATCAATAAAGACAAATTTAACTAACAAATCTTTCACATATTTGGACTGATTAAGAAAAATGCCATTCTCTAATATATTCACTTGTAATCCCAGGAAAAATGACATTTCACCCATAGAGCTCATTTGAAACTTAGAATGCATTACTCCTTCAAACTCTTTGCACAACCCATCATTTGTGGATCCAAAGATAATATCATCTACATAAATTTGCACAAAGATGGAATCTTCACCTACTTTTTTGAAAAACAGTGTCTTATCTATAGTACCCCTGATATAACCATTTTCAATGAGATACTTAGAAAGAGTGTCATACCAGACTCTTTTAGCATGATGTAATCCATATACTCTATCAGGAAAGTGTTGATCAATGAATCCTGGTGGCTGACACACATACACAGTCTCTTCTAACACTCTATAAAGAAAGGCTGATTTAACATCCATTTGAAATACTTTGAAGTTCTTATATGAAGCATATGCCAAAAATAGTGTAATAGCTTTTATCCTAGCTACATGGGCAAAAACTTCATTATAATCTAAGCCTTCTTCCTGTGTATAACATTGAACCACAAGCCTTGCTTTATTCCTAACAATAATTCCCCAATCATCTTTCTTTACCTTAAAAATCCACTTAACTCCCAAAATATTCTCACCTTCAGATCTGTCAACTAATGCCCCTACTTCCTGTTTCTTAAGTTGAAACAACTCCTCCTGCATAGCCTCTACCCAACTATTTATTGCCAAAGCAATGTCTACATTCTTAGGCTCAATTTGGGATAAAAAGTAAGAAACAAACACAAATTTGCTAAAATAGAACTACTCCTTGTCTTGACTCTATCATACAAGTTTCAAATAAGATTATTCAAAGGATGTGTTTTATGAGTTTTCAAAAATGAGTTTATATCCTCTATAATATTATCTGAAAGATTTGTATGATTTAAATCAAGATCATTAAAGAACAAAGAGTTAGAATTTGCTTCATTGGGTTGTTCTTGGCTTTCATCATAAGAGTTGTTATTTTGTTCACCAGAGTTGAATCCCCTTTCTTCATGTTGATCAGTTTCAGGTTCGGAGTTAATTTGTTCTTCATTAGAGTTGTTTTGACTTTAAGTTTGTGAACCCGGATTAAGTTTTTCTTCACCAGAGTTAATTTCTTGAGTATCCAAATCAATGTCTTGATCTTCAGTTGGAACTGGAATGTCATTGCCATAGAGATAGTCTGCATCAGTATGAATTTCTAAAGACGCTTGAACATTGTTGGACCCGAAATTATCTGCTTGAACTAGTTCTTGAACTGTTGATTGCACAAATGTTGAACTTTCATGATCTTTGGTCTTTCTGGTTGATCCAAGATCATACTCATCATTACCATCCAATGATTTATCATGTTTATCAAAGTATTGTTTCGTGTCTTCAACATACTTATGAAAAGAGACATCAAAAGAGTTCACAAGTGTATAAACTCTGTATGCCTTAGAAACACTAATGGACTCTTCTATTATTCTAGTTTTTCTGTTATAAACTCCGTATGCCTTAGAAACACTAGAAGAACCAATAAAATATCCATCATCACCTTTTGAATCAAACTTTCCTAAATAATCTGTGTTCAAAAGTGAGCATTGACAACCAAAGGTGTCAGGATCGAATAAGCTAATGTAAACTTATAGTTTCCCTTCGTTAAGATGTTGATCTATTGAAGAAGTTCAGCAGCGGATGAACACTTCAGTATTTACGAGTTATCGAACAATAGGTAATCGTAAGAATAATATTATGAACAAACAATAATATTGTCGAATGTTAAGCCTCAATCGTATTAAATCAAAATATTAATACAACATGTTTCTTCTATTCTACAAGGATCTATATTTATAGACCTTGAGGCTAGTTCTAGATAAACTAGAAATCTACATCTACCTTTATCTAAAATAAGATAAACCTTATCTAATTACAAAAAGAAACATAATCTAATTATAACTCTATCAATTAGATTATTCTTGCACGGCAAGTTGGTCTTCCGTAGTAACTTGGTATGACCACAGTAACTTGACTTCTTCCGTAGCAACAATAGAGTCAGTAGTAACTTGGTTGAACAGCCGCATTAACTTGTTCTTCAGTAGTAACTTCATAATAGATTCCGTATTAGTCTTGTAAGTTACTTTATCCTTTGTTAAGCGTATTGTTTAGGAGTTAAACTAGTTTGACTAAGTTATAACCCAACAATCTCCCCCTAACCTTGAACTTTTATAATTGATCAAAAGTACAAGTTTCAATGCTTCAACCGTATTAACTACTTCATTACAAAACAAGTTTAACTACTTCAAGTTAATTACATTTTTCTTCGTTCGTCCTTGTCTTGCCAATCATCATCCTTTCCTTTTGCTCTTTCGTCTATGATTTGTTCCAGAATTCTCCAAACCAGTTCATGTGCTATTCTTGAATCAAGAAGTCCATACAACTTGACTTGTATCATTTCTTCCAAAGTCTTCAATCCATGAGGGTATCGTTTATCCACCAGGTAAAACTCCATGGCCCCCTCCTTTCTTACTAGTGAGTAGACACCACTTCGTTCATAAACGAACCACTTGACTACTGGATTCGATGGACCTCCCTTCTTGAATACTGAACTCTTCTTCTCGTATCCTGGTTCAAACAAACCACACAAAACATCCATTGCATGATCAGTACCTGAGTATTCTCTTCTTCGATGAGAATATTTGACTTTGCCTATTTGGTACATTCTCTCTAAGTCATCTCTGTCGAAATCTCTTATTGCTCGGTGGAAGGATGGAATTACTGTCTTCGATTTATCTTGCCTAGTAATTTCATATTCCGTTCCCATTTTCCCACCAAGAAATTTCCAATCAATGATCATAGGAGGCTTCACAACTAATGGAGCAAACCTTAGTCCTTCTTCATGATTAATGTATGATGAACAATCTTCTTGAGTAGCTGTAAGAGCTTGTTCTTCCACACCAGGTACTTGTTTAACATTCACAAAAGGAATGTTAGGAGTTTCTTGAGAGGCACTTGGAGCAGTAGGAGTTTCTACTCTTCGTTTCTTAGCTAGACCATGAACTCTTTTGGATGCTAGCTTCTTCCTCTTTGGCTTCTCAATTGGTTTATCCATAGCAGGAGCAGTACTAACAGGTTCTTGCTCAGTAATGATATTTCTGCCAGTTTCAAGGGCAGCTTTCATTGCCTTCTCCCTTTCTTGCTTCTTCTTCTCTTGAATTCCGGCAAGAGTAACTTTCCTTTGAGCATCATTTTTCTTTTCCTTCTCTACCAACTCCAAAATGCTAGCCATCTTCATAGGTCCTAAAGACCTACCACTGTAACCTTTTGTCTTGAGATAGGAGGTAAATTTCTGCCTATCTTCAGCTAGCTTGGCCTTTGTGGATTCTTTCTTTTCAGACACTTTCTTCTTCCCACGCTTGGCTTTGGCTTTGGCTTGGCTTTGGCTTTGGCTTTGGCTTTTTAAGCATGAGTTCATCTTCTTCAAGCATCTTTCTGGCAAGCTCAGCATAAGATTTTTCTTGACCTTTAAGGAAAAGGTCTTCCAGAATCTCTTCATTAGCCATCTCTTGAGCACGGATATCATCCTCCTCAGCAATCTTTCTTAGCTTTTCTTTTTCAGACTGAGTAGGAGATTGATTCAGTTTAGCATGAGTTTCATCCTCCTCAGCTAATTTCCTTAGCCTTTCTCTTTCAGCCTGTTCTTCTTCAGCAACCAGATTTTGCAAGAACTCAAAAGAAGCTCTTTCTTGCTCAAGTATCACACCCCGCTTGGAGCGGAAACGCGAGGCGTTCCAGTTATAATATCAAGAGTCAAGATTACAACAATATAACCGATAAACAAAACATCAAATAATATAGATCATGTCAAAGGTTACAAAATACATTAAAAAGTCAAGGGCGGTAAGACGCCAAGTACAAATACAACTTCAAAAGAAATCATCAAACGGATCGTCAAGGAAATTACAATAAACATTACAAATTCAAATTTCAAAAAAACAAGCGATCCGAAAACAACTATGGCATGATCAACGGAAATCCTCGATTTCCTGCAAAGCGTTAAAACGACATCAAAAACATGTTGGTGAATTATTCGCAATTTTATGTAAAAAGTGACCCATCGATAAGTTTCAGTAAACAATGTAAGTTTAAAATCATATATCTTGTATTCACCCATTAGTGAAAGGTACTATGCCTAAGTATTCATACATCTCGCTCCTGAACCAATCAGTTTAATCCCCTATCCTAAGGTGTGTCAAACCACAGGCAATCAGTTTAATCGTACAGTTTAATAGTAACGTCCATAACATCCGCTCGTAGTAGAATTAGCCTACAGAGGAATGGGGGTTAGGTACATAACCCGATATAGATCTATATATATATATATATATGAAAACCGCGGGCATAAAGCTTAAAAAGTGTATTAGAGGGGAGCCACCATGGCTTAAGACACATAAAACTAAGGCAGACCAAATTCACTGGGTAAACAAGATATTTAATAACATTATCGCATAAATGCAAACATTTTAAAGTACGCTTTACAGCCCAAAAGTATTTAAGACAAGGGCTACAAATAACTCACAAAACAACCTCAGCAAATCTCGGGTAAATACAATCACGGGACCACAATCCCACCGTCTAAGTGCCCTAAAACAATAAATAATATAGTCTCAGTATCTCTATAAGTATAGTTCGGTTTAGCCTTGTCGGTTAAGATTAGGTTAATAAGATAATCCAATAATAAATAAGTTTAAATGAGGTGACGTATTTAGAAGGCGTTTTTCCGCGTCAATCAGGAATCGGCATTTCACGTCATAACAATAATTCGAAAAGGATAATATTCCGAGTCGAAACGACTACTAGGAATATTGGTTGAAAGGAATATTGAATACCAAGGTTTTATTAGATTGACCAAGGTTAAAGATGTTGACTTTGTAAAAGTCAAATATCAACATTGTTGACTTATAAAAGTCAATTGTCAAGGATGTTGACTTATGAAAGTCAAATGTCAAAGATGTTGGTTTTGAAAAGTTGAAGACAACTATTTTAGGTTGAAACATAGATAATTGAAGTTGTCGCAAGAGTATAACTTGACGTTTAGAGAGTTTAAAAGACTTTACTTATCAAAATATAGTGTAAAATGTCTTTATGTAAATGTTTTTAATAAAGTTTCATCGCAAGAATAATAGTGGACGGCTTTAGATTACGATCGCATTATGTAACAAATGATTATTTATCAAAATGTAGGTAAAATGTCCGTTTTAAATAAGTATCTGGCATTTTTGATTGCGTTGGCGTTTTTGAGTCCAAAGACGATATTTTATCGAAATATGTTACTTTTATGTATTTTAGTTAGTTTCTACAAGTGTTTAGAGTTTGTTAGAAACATAACATGAAACTGGAGGCTTTAAAACGACAATTTACGGAACAAAACGTTAAAGCGGCCAAACAAGCAAAACGACAATTTGCTGGAAAAAGGCCATGCTGCGTCGTTCTGGCATCCATGACGGCGTACTGGTCCCTTTTTCCACAAACATCGTTTTGATGTTTTGCCTAAATCCGTTCGTTTGAAGACCTTTTGGTTAAAACGCTTACTGTTAATAAGTTACATTATGTTCCAAATACATTTACCAAGTGTTACATATATGTAAATATATCATTTTACATACTAATACATACAATATGTTAATTTCCGTAATAAATACATTTTTACACATTTTTTTGTCCAAATCTTTGTCCACAACCAAAATATTCACAAGTGTTGGTCTAATATATTATTCTTAACCATTTTCAAGGCTATAACCGAATATACAAGGAAAAATGACGAAATATACAAAAAGAATGAATATGGAAAAATATTGATTTTTACCGAATAACAACCGCAAAAGCTTGAGAATATAAACCCGAAAGCAACTTTTGGTGGTGATGTGATGAGAAATTTATAGCTCCAAAACACAAAATAAAACCACGATTAGTCTAGATCCTTGCATGCAAAGAGAAAATTAACGTTTTGGAGAGATTTCGATCAAAAGATTACTTACCAAGATCAAGGAAATTTCTTCCAAGAAACTAAAAGAATCTTCCTCCAAATGATATGTAGAATGGAAACCAAAAGCTTGGAATGCAAAATAAATATAGTTGGTGTTAGATTGTCTAACAAATGAAGAAGAAAGTAGAGAAAAATGGAAGAAAAATGAAGAAAACCTTAAGAAAACTTTACCAAAAGTTGATGGAGATCAAAAGGAAGTTGTTTATTTAATGATCTTGGACTTGAATCCTTCTTCAAATGGTTGATTTTAGCCTTAAACTTTCTGGAAATATGTTGTGTTTGAGAGAGAAATGAGAGAGAATGGTATGGATGAAAGAAAGAAAATGAGAGAAAATGTGTGTGTGAGAGAGTTTGGTGTGATGACAAATGATGATCCAAGAAGTTGTATGTGGTCTCAAACCACTCCAAATGACCAGCTCTAGAACCACTCAAGTGTCTTACACGTTTGGTAGAAGTGCCCAACAAGAATCCATGCAAAAATGACTCACACAAAACAACAACAAAAATCTGTCCAGCAGGTCTGTGCGGCGCACGGCGTGCAAAAATCCAGAATTTTTCCCGTTTTTCGTTTGCGCGATCGTTAAGGAGTTTCGTTCGTCGAAAGTTCCCGATTCTTTTTGCGTTGAACTTAGGAAAGTTCATACTATGATTTCCTTTATATTAGGTTCATTTAATATTTTATTTTCACTTTCGATTTCGAGATTCGCACGATTTCGGTAAAGGAGTAAACAAGAGCAAAAGCACGATATCTCGAGGATAAAGAATACGATAACCGACAAATTTGGCATAAACCTTCTAACTTATAATTATGAGAATACTAACTAATTGACACTTAGATAAAATAATATTATTACGTCTCAGGGGACGAATTTGCAAATACAGAAAACCCGATACTCAATAACAGTAAATCGTGAACAAAACAAAGCGAAATACAAGGGTCGAAATCAATTGCGAATAAAGTATAAATAATGACGGTAACATAAGTACTTCAAATTGACGGGACGTCACATCAAGCCTTTCCATTTCCAATTCTGCTAGCAGATTTTTAGTATCCCTTTCTGCTGCAGCCTTCTCTCTTTCAAGCCTTTCTTCTTCCTTCTTTTCCTCTTTTGATTTCTCCACAACTATCACCTTGCCTTTAACTTTGTGTTCTGGATCATCAAGGTTAACTCTAACAAGTTTTCCATTCACTGTAATGTATCCAAATCTACCTGCAGGCACAGACGTATCAACTTATTTTTCAGGTAAAGTAAGTTGACCTTCATTGGGTTGAGAATCAGCAGCTGCTGCTTTTGCTTTTTTTCTAGCAACTGCTGCAACTATCACTTTCTTTCTTTTAGCTTCAGCTCTTTCCCTTTCTTGTTTCAATTTGTCTTCCTTAATCTTGTCAAATTGTGATGCTAATGTATCCTCATCAGCCATGAAAGTTGTTCTTGTCATTTCCTGATGAATTAGCTCATCCGCAGCAACTTGTTGGTCAAGGGTAGGAGCAGGAGCTTCAGATGTTGTGGTAGTAAGTGTTGTAGCTTCAGAAGGAATAGCTTGAAATGTGTGAGAAGCTTGATAGACAGTTGGAGGAGTTGTTGTGAACAATGGTGGTTGATCATCCATAAAGCTCTTCGTAGCAACTGGAATGTTGACAGTAGTAATGGTATCCGTAGGAACCATCTCAACATCTGTAGCAACGGGGTCAGTATCAACTGGGTCCGTAGTAACAGCAACTGACTGAGGAGCTGTAGTAACCATATATTCAGTAGAAACCATGAAATCAGTAGGGTTGGTAGAAACTATTGTGTCTTCCATTTCCATAAACCTTGTATGCTCTTCCTCTACTGTTTCTTCAACCATTTGCTCCCCCTCAAGCAATTGTTCCTTTTCAGTGGTTTCATCTACCACCATTCTTTCTCCTTATTCATCAACCATCATGTCTTCTCTTTGTGTCTCCCCCTGAAGAGTACTATCAATCTCCATATCTTCATTTTGTTGGGAGGTTGCAGTAATGACAGTTTCATCACTCTTTCTTTCTTCTCCCCTGCTCTCCTCAGATGATAAAATCTGTGTTTCATGTTCTTTCTCCCCCTTTTTGTCAGCTGGAGGAGAATCATCAGAGGATGAAGAGCTGGATGGTCTTGGGGAAGTTCCAATGCTGCGTGTGGTGGTTCTTTTGGGCAATAGTTGAGCAGAAAGAAGTGCCTGCTGAGCCAGCAACTGTTGCACCAAACCTGTGAGAGTGGCAAGAGTTTTCTCTTGTTTATCCACCCTAGCTATGACATTTTTGTACATATCCATCAATTCATTGGTTAAAATAGAGCTACCCTCACCCCTTTCCTGTTGGGTACCAACAGGTGGTTGATCATAGGGTGTAGAGAAACTCTCCTGCCTAGCAGGAACAGGTATCTCTCCCATGGTCTCTTGGCGCTAGGGACCACCTTCCAATGATGAGAACCAGTCATCATCAAAGGGTAGTGTTGTCGTGGTTTGGGTCTTAAGGATGTTGATACTGTCCTGAGCTTCACTATGAGAAGTGAATGCTGCAGTAGTATTAGCCCTCTCCACATGGTCTCCCCCCTCCTGATACCTCAGTGAGCAAGGGGGTATGCTCAATGTTTTCCCCTAAAGATGGTGTCATTCCTGAAGATGTTTCAGGTAATGATATTTGAGTGTGAGTATGTGGGATAGTTTGAGACACAAGAGGCTGAGGAACCCTCTTTGGTCTTTTTGAAATAGCAGCAGTGGATGGTCTGTGAGGTGTGGAAACTGTGGGTGGAGTCACAATAGTGGTGACTATGGCAGTAGCAACTGGAGTAGAACTCACAGTAGCAACTGGAGGTACACTTGCAGTAGAAACTGTAGTTGTAACCTCATGGGTTGATGCAAGAGAAGATGGTGGTTGGGACAGAGGTGCAGTCACTTGTCCTTCATCTTGAGAAACTGTTACCACCATCATTGTAGATAACAATGGTGTCACATTGGAAGAACTACCCTTGTTAACTTTTCTCATGTTTGTAAAAACTTTCTTTGTGTGTGCATGAGAAAAGAAAACATTTTCAGATGGAGAAAGGTTTTGTAGTTCACAGTTAAAAATATGTTGTAGGAACCTTGGGTACATTAAAAGTTTGTGTTTGATATTAACCAAGTTCCACTTCATGCCCTCAAAAATTAAGTTTGAAAAATTATATGTTCGGTTGGTGGCCAAACATACCATGGCAGTAGCTAAAGAAAAGCTACCTTCATGCCAACCCGTTCGTTTTTGAGACAAACATTGTTGCAAAGTATGCAACAAAAATTGGGGGGACAATTTTGCTTTTGAAAAAGTTGAAATATTTAGGTCCCCCTCGTACCCCATTCTTTGAAAGTTTTCAATAAGAATTTCATTGGTAAGAGATGTTATACCTGCCGCATCACCAAGTTGTAAGTGTGTGCGCATAGTTGCCTCTAAAATACTTATTTCCTTGCCATCCACCGTGGCATTTATAACAGGTACCTCCCCCTCAATATTGAGTTCCGCTGAGGTCCAAAAATCCCTTATATGTGTTTCATTGATTTTGGGATTGATTGTGAGCGCCGTCTTGATTTTGGATCGATTCAAGAAATCGATAATCGGCATTGTCACCACGTTTGATCAAGAATGCCACCATATTGTGTGTTACGTAAAACTGTAATTGATCCATTGTCAATAAATGTATGATTGGTTAAGATGATAACAAACAATTGGGAGTAGGATTTAACAAAGATTGAGAGAAAAATTTGGGATTTCAATTGTAACGGTAACTTTTCTTAGACGATTAGGGTTCTTTAAGCAATATAAGTACTCAAACGGTTAAAAATACCCCTATTTATACTGTTAAAATTGTAACAAATTGACGATTGGGATTAGACGCGGGTTATAATTAAAAGTGACGGTGCAATAGAAAATTGCCACGTGTCAATAGTAGCTGTACCTCGCGCCTGAATTTTTAAAAATTGGTCCAATCACCAAGTGCCACGTGTACAAGTTAGTTACAAGTTGTATTTTGACTTGTCAAATCACCATAAATTAAGGAATACTTATTGTTTAAGAAACCTTTTAATATGGTAATTTGCAGTATTAACAAATAATGGCCGTAGTAAGTTGATTAATGTCCGTAGTAAAAGTACACGAGCCGTATTAACTGGATTGTCCGTTGTAACGTGAATTACTGTCAGTATTAACGAGAGGTCCGTAGTAACACAATACTAAGTAGCATTAACCATTCCGTCCGTATTATTAGATTAAGGGCAGTAGTAGTTAAACCTTCCCTTAATACTGACAATTTTGGCCGTACTAATCATACTTTGGTCAAAATTTGTCTTTACTATTAATGTTGCAGTAGTAACATAGTACAATACTAAAAAGTAAGGCCCTTGATGCTTATCATAAGGTTACTACTGCTTCTTGAAGGGACTTTAAAATAGAAATACCAAGAGATAAAGGATGTTGATATCAATCCATATTGATCATTCCAATACTTGTAATCAAGAATGTGAATCTTCCCACATCAAATGCTTTTGTGAGAAGGTCAGCAAGCTGATTGTCAGTGTGGATTTTCTCAACATGGATCAATTTCTTTTCGTTACAATCTCTTATGAAGTGGTAGCGTATCTCTATATGCTTTGTTTTGGAGTGCTTGACTGGATTGTTGATGATGCTAATCGTGCTTTGGTTGTCAATGTGAATTGGTGTGTTCATGAAGGAATAGCCATAATCCATCATTTGATTTTGTATCCGTAGCACTTGAGCAGAGCAACTAGCAGCGGCAATGTATTCAACTTATGTGGAAGAGGTGGACACCATTGTTTGCTTCTTGCATTGCCATGACACCAGCCTTGAGCCAATGAATTGGCATCCTCCTGTTGTTGATTTCTTGTCTAAGTTTTCACCACCATAGTCACTGTCAGTATAAGCAATTAAATCAAAAGGAGAGTCTTTAGGATACCATAAGCCTAAGTTAGGCTTGCCCTTTAGGTAACGAAATTCTTGACTGCAATAAGGTGTGACATCTTGGGCCTTGTTTGATATCTTGCACAAACACAAACTCCAAACATGATGTCTGGTCTTGAAGTTGTGAGATACATTAAGGAGCTAATCATTGATCTGTAGTTATGTATATCCACATCCTCTCCCTCAAGATCAGCTGTCAGTTGTTTGTGTGTTTCAACGGGGGTGCTTGCAACCTTGGCATCCATGAGGCCAAATTTAGTTAGAATGTCCTTGACATACTTGGATTGGCTGATAAAGAGGCCATCCTTCTTTTGCTTGACTTGTAGACCCAAGAAGAAAGTAAGTTCTCCCATGGAACTCATTTGAAACTTAGTGTGCATTAAGTCTTCAAACTCTTTGCACAAGGCATCTTTGGTAGAGCCAAAGATGATGTCATCAACCTAAATTTGAACAAGAAGAATATCTGAGTGAGATTTCGTGAAAAAGAGTGTCTTATCAATTGTTCCTCGTTGAAAGTTGTTTTGAAGAAGGTAATCAGAAAGAGTGTCATACCAAGCCCTTGGTGCTTGATGTAGCCCATAAAGAGCTTTGATCAGTTTATACACTTTGTGAGGATGTTGAGGATCCTAAAAGCCAGGGGGCTGTTTGACATAGACCTCTTACTCAATGACACCATAGAGGAATGCACTCTTGACATCCATTTGATAAACTTTGAAACCCATGAATGAAGCAAATGCTAGAAATAGTCTGATAGCTTCAATCCTAGCCACTGGAGCAAAGACCTCTTCATAGTCAATACCCTTTTCTTGTGTGTAGCCTTGTGCAACCAGTCTTGCTTTATTCTTGACTACATTACCTCTTTCATCCTTCTTGTTTCTGAAGATCTATCTTGTTCCTATCACCTTCTTGCCAAATGGGACTTCCACTAATTCCCATACACCTTGGATCTTGAATTGTAGTAGCTCAGCTTGACATGCCTCTATCCAATGGGGATCTAGTAATGCCTCTTGTATTTTCTTTGGTTCCATTTGAGAAAAAAAGCAGGCAAATAAACATGTGTTTAGAATAGTGTTCATAGGATCCTTCTTGGACTTGGTTTGACTTCTAGTCTCTATGGAGAAGTCAAGATCACCAATTATTTGAGAAGGTGGATGGTTCTTTGCAACACGAGAAGATGGAATCTTCTCATGTCTTAATTCATCGCCTAAGTTTGTGTCATTCAAATCGGGCATATCATTGGTTGGATAGTAAGCAGTAGATGGAGGAGTAGTAACTGAAGATGGGATGACATCAGTATATGGCTCAAATTCGTCAGTGACAATTTGTTCAACTCCGTTTTCATCTTCTTGTACTAAGTGTGGAACGCCATCGAGGCGTGTTGTATCATCCTTAGAATTAGTTGCTTCATCTTCATGTGGAGTCGCATGAGGAGAATCTTCTGTTTCAGTTGGGAATATGGGATCAAAAAGTTGAATGGGATCCTCCATAGAAACAGGAAGAATGATGTACTCCATAACATCTAATCTAGTAGTACCAATGATAGGAGCCGTAGTAACTGGCTCCGTAGTAGTTGGATCCGTAGGAATAGAGGGTGCCGTAGTAACATGATCCGTAATAACAGAAGAAGATGAAAACTCAAAGTTAGAGTTCAACGATTTGGTTAATGCATCCAAATTGAAAACCCAATCTGGTCCTTGACCCTTCTTGGTGTAAGTATGTTCATTGAAGGTCACGTTGGAGCTTTCTTCTATTATCTTTGTTTTGTGATTATAAACACGATATGCCTTGCTTTGTGATGAATATCCAACGAAAGTTCCTTCATCAGCTTTGCTTTCAAACTTACCAAGATAGTCTTTAGAGTTTAAGACTGTACATGGACATCCAAATGCATGTAAGAAACTGATCAAAGGTTGTCTCTTGTGGAGGAGTTCATATGGAGTTTTGTTGTGAGACTTGACTAGAAGAACCCTATTCTGAACATAGCAGGCAGTGTTAACTGCTTCTGCCTAGAAAAAGATGGGTAGATTGGAGTCTGCCAACATGCTTCTAGCTGCTTCGATCAATGTTCTATTTCTTCTTTCAGCAACTCCATTTTGTTGAGGAGTTCTAGCAGCACTGAATTGTCTCTCTATTCTCTTCATATCACAAAAGTCATTCATCACTTGATTCTTGAATTCTGTGCCATTATCACATCGAATTTTCTTGACTTTGAGGTTAATTTGATGTTCAATCTTGGTGATGAATGTGATAAGTAGCTGACTTGTTTCATCCTTGGTACCAAGAAAGTACACCCATGTGTATCTTGAAAAGTCATCAGTGATGACAAGGCAATATGACTTCTTTGCAATGCTCTTTACATTGGTAAGACCAAATAGATCCATGTGGAGTAAATGTAAAGGTGTGTTGTTAGTGTTGATCTCCTTTGTCTTGTGAGAAGATTTGTGTTGCTTGCCCTTCAAGCATGCTAAGCAAGTCCTCAAGATTAAACTGCTTGTTGGGGAGACCTCTAACCAAACCAGATTTAAGTAGTTTGTTGATGTTCTTCAGGTTCATGTGGCACATTCTCTTATGCCATAAGGTGGATTCATCTAGAGTAGCTTTTGAGAGAAAGCATGCTTCAGATGAATTGAGTTGAACCTTTGACATATCAAGACAATAGACATTGTCTCTTCGTGGTGTTCTGAGTAAGATCATACTCTCATCTATGATGTATCCAGGCTTCATGATGATACATTCAGATGCAGTGAATATGGTTGTGTGTTTCTCATCACAGACTTGAGAGACACTCAACAGATTGTATTGTAACTGTTGCACATAGTACACATCTTTGAAGTGTAATGTACCATTGCTTATTGTTCCTTTTCTAGAAATTCGTCCTCCTTTTGGATTTCCTCCAAACGCAACATATCCTCCATTGAACTTTTCAAAGTCCTGAAGACATGACATGTTGCCTGTCATGTGCCTGGAACAGCCACTATCTACATGCCAACTGCTCTCACTTTCTTTGGTTGGCTGAACCTGCACTTAAACGATAGAAGTTAGTTTCTGGTGGGAACCCAAGCCAAAGCTGACTTGGCTTTGCCCATTTCATCAAAGTAACTCACCTTCCTTTGAACTAGTTTTGAAAAATCAATAGGGATAGGTGGTTGAGTTACTTGGATCTTTGGTTGCCACACTTGTTTGAATGTTTTAGCTTTTGAAACAATTTTAGTGTTAACAGTTTTTGCCTTAACAATAGGAACATATACTGGTTTGACATGCTTTTGTTTCCTAATGTTGATAGAAGCCGTAGTAACTATGTTACCTTTGGCAGTATTAACCCTGGCAGTATTAACACGGTTATTTTTCACAGTATTAATACGGGCAGTATTAACACCATTATATTTGGCCGTATTAAGTTTTGCAGTAGAAACAAAAATTTTTTCTGGCAGTAGGAACTCTATTCTTATTGTTAGAAAATACGTTATTTTTGTTCACACTATTTCTTCCTAAGTTCATAGTAACAAAGTTATGATTTGCTTGATTTGTTTTGTTACTATTGTTCATGGATTTGTTTTTATGTGCAACCTTTCTTGTGTATCCCAACCCATGATGTGGTTTTTGAATCACTTGCAATTGATTTTGAGGATTGTGATAGCAAATGTTTTCATATTGATTTAATTTACCACATATAAAACATCCCTTCGCTGAACTTTTGATAACTTGACCTTTTTGAGATTGTACTTGGTTCATATTTCGTTGGTTTCCTCTTTTACCTATATGTTTCCAAGTCTTTTCGTTTTCTTTGGGGACTGTTTTGGTCTTACTTTCAGTGGGTTTTTTTACCTTATTGATGGATCATTACATGGCATTGACACTAGACTTTGTGAAAACTGTTGAGTAATACCTTCCATTGTGATTAGGTGATTTTCTAAAGGAATGTCCTTATTTTTCACAATGTTTATCTTACTCTCTTCAACTAAGTCCTCAATCAGAAAGTCATCATAGTTGATTGGATCAACATTGAATGATTCTTTTGGAGGTGTCTGAGAGATGGGAATCCTAGGTTCATCTACGGATGGAGGGATATAGTTTTGGTTAAATGGAGGGGCAACTTCTTTGAAACCTAAGCCAGCTTTTACCTTTCCATGTATTTGATGTTTGATTAGGTCATTAACTGATTTTGAAGCATGTTCTAGTTTCCCTACATCTAACTCAACTTTATCATTTTCTTGTTCTAATCTTTTGATTTCTTCCCTAGCCATCGTAAGTTTAACTAGTAAATCGTCTCTTTGCCATTCAACCAAGCTAATTTTCTCTTGATAACTTTGTTCATTTATTTTGTGTGACTTAATTTGGTTTTCTAAGTTATCAATTACCCTAGCAGCTGACCGTCTTTGTTCTTCTAAGATTTTAATCGAATCACTCATTAATTGATTGTGATTTTTATATTTAACAATTATAGCTTTACACTCAGAAGAACATAGTTTATAATTTACCTCGGCCATGAGAGATGGAGTTTCAGGATCTGTTGAGGATGATTCAATAGCCATTAGAGCATCGTCTGGAGTTGCTCCTTGATCATCATCAGTCCAGTCATATCCAAGAATATTGTTGCCAATTTCTGTAATTTCCAGGTCAGTATAAACTAGCTTCGTAGTAACTGTGTCCTCCGTAGAAACATTTATTACTACTGCTATGCATGCATGGTGAACAGTAGTAGTATCTTCCACGTAAACAGGATTTTGTTCTTCAGAAATCAACGCCCTGTTTTGACTAGTTTCTTCGGCTAAGTCATTCCAATCGTATCCAAATATGTCCTGTGACATGAGTGCACTTTGATTGTTGTCTTGAGTGGGTCGTGAATTGTTGGATTTTGACTTCTTTGGACATTTCCTTGCAAAGTGTCCTGGTTCATTACATTCGTAGCACTTCACCTTGCTCTTATCGAAAGCAATTCGTTCATTGTTCCTTGGATTGAATCTTCTTCCGGTTCGATTCACAAATCTCCTTGCACGTAGAGCCAGCATGGCAGATTGCCACTTTAAGTCCATCTCTTCCCAGTCATCTTGATGTATTTGCTTCACGTCATCACTAGTGAGATTTGAGCTTTGTGAGATGAATGCTTCGAAGGATATCTCTTCTCCACTTTCATGTTTGTTCCTCCAGAGGTAGTGACAAGAGCAGTATTAACATTATTAGTACTGTGGCTGCTATTGCTAGATTTTTCTGCTTCCACCTCTGACTCAAAGACTCGTAAGTCGTTGTAAAGATCATCCAACTCCAGTTCTTCTAATGTGTCTCCTTGTCTATAGGAAACCGTGTAGATTTTCCATTCCTTACTTAGAGCTCTTATGAACTTTCGATTGAGGTCATCTTTCTCATACTTAATTCCTGCGCTGATCATCTCTCCTGTGAGCTTTTTGTATCGATCGAACGTCTGAGTCATTCGTTCGCCATTCAGGGAATTGAAGTTTTCGTATTCCTGTTTAAGAAGAGCTTTCTTGTTCTTCTTTGTATTCTTTGTTCCGCTGAATCTTTTCTCCAACGCTTCCCATAGAGATTTTGCATCTTGATATTCTTCTAATTGTGATTGGTATTCGTTGGGGATGGCGATTAAAAGAATACTAAGAGCCTTGATTTCCGTTTGTTTTTCTCTTCTTTCCAGGTCAGACAACGTTGGTCGAGTAAGGATGCTAGGCTGTCCATCAGCTCCTTGATTTGTAGCATGCTTGTTACCGTTGATGATCACATCCTAAACTGTATAGTCGGATAATAGGATGTTTTGCTTGATTCGTAGCTTCCATAAGTCGAATTTGTTGTTGTTCAGAACGGGAACTTTGCCGATTGAAACTTCAGTCATGATGTTTTTCGTGATTCTTGCGTATGAGGATTATCAACTCGTTGATCAATGGATCTAAAGCACCTCATGTGCTCTGATACCACTTGTCAGGATCGAATAAGCTAATGTAAACTTATAGTTTCCCTTCGTTAAGATCTTGATCTATTGAAGAAGTTCAGCAGCGGATGAACACTTCAATATTTACGAGTTATCGAACAATAGAATATCGTAAGAATAATATTATGAACAAACAATAATATTGTCGAATGTTAAGCCTCGATCGTATTAAATCAAAATATTAATACAACGTGTTTCTTCTATTCTACAAGGATCTATATTTATAGACCTTGAGGCTAGTTCTAGATAAACTAGAAATCTACATCTATCTTTATCTAAAATAAGATAAACCTTATCTAATTACAAAAGGAAACATAATCTAACTATAACTCTATCAATTAGATTATTCTTGCACGGCAAGTTGGTCTTCCGTAGTAACTTGGTATGACCACAGGAACTTGACTTCTTCCGTAGCAACACTAGAGTCAGTAGTAACTTGGTTGAACAGCCGCATTAACTTGTTCTTTAGTAGTAACTTCATAATAGCTTCCGTATTAGTCTTGTAAGTTACTGTATCCTTTGTTAAGCGTATTGTTTAGGAGTTAAACTAGTTTGACTAAGTTATAACCCAACAGAAGGCTTTGAAAAATCCAATGTATGGTTTTCTTCCTGAAAAAAGCTCATAAGATGTCTTTCCTAAACTCTTAACAACATGAATTCTATTGTTGACATAACACATAGTACTCACTACTTCAGCCCAAAAAGTCACAGGTAAGATGAATCACTTAACATTGCTCTAGATCCTTCATCTAATATTCTATTTTTCCTTTCAGCCACACCACTCTGTTCTGGTGTTCTAGGAGAGCTATATTTTCTAGTGATACCTTTAACTGTTCAAAACTCATTCATTCTTACATTCTGAACCATTATCACATCTGTTATCTTTACATTCTTTTCAAAATAAATCTCAATTTGCACTATGAAGTTCTTGATTATCTCAGGTCTTTCACATTTAGTGGCAAGAAAGATTACACAAAATAAACCTTGAATAGTCATCAGTGATGACTAAGTAATAGGACTTCATACCAAGGCTTTTTACACTTCTAAAACCACAAAGATCCATACGTAAACTATGTAAGATAGTATCTACTGACTTGTGAGCATTTATTTTGAATCTTGTTTTATATTGTTTTCTCTTTAAACAAGAAACACAATGGTCATTTAAATGAAATTCCTTTTTAGGTAATCTTGTAACAAGATTATCTTTGACCAATTTGTTTATGTTTTTAAGATGAACATGACAAAGCCTTCTATGCCATAAATCTTACTCCCTTTCAGTAGTTTTGGATATGTAGCAGTTTGAATAATCACTTTCTTTAACCTTGTTCATATCCAAAATATACATATCTTCATACCTTGTTGTTGGCAAATAAATCATATCTTTTTGTATAACAAATTCAGGTCTTAAGATATAGAAATACTCTGAAGTAAATGCAGATGTGTACCTTTGTCACAAACTTGAGAAACAGATTACAAGATATAGTTTAGCTCTTTAACCAAATTCACCTGATCTAGGGTCAGTTGACCATTGGATACACTTCCTTGTCCTGTTATTGTTCCTCCCATATCTCCTCCAAATGAAACATGACCTCCAATGAAAGCAATGAATTCTCTTAACAGTTTAGCAATGGTCTTTATTTTGAATCTTGTTTTATGTTGTTTTCTCTTTAAACAAGAAACACAATGGTCATTTAAATGAAATTCCTTTTTAGGTAATCTTGTAACAAGATTATCTTTGACCAATTTGTTTATGTTTTTAAGATGAACATGACAAAGCCTTCTATGCCATAAATCTAACTCCCTTTCAGTAGTTTTGGATATGTAGCAGTTTGAATAATCATTTTCTTTAACCTTGTTCATATCCAGAATATACATATCTTCATACCTTGTTGTTGGCAAAAAAAATCATATCTTTTGGTATAACAAATTCAGGTCTTAAGATATAGGAATACTCTAAAGTAAATGCAGATGTGTACCTTTGTCACAAACTTGAGAAACAGATTACAAGATATAGTTTAGCTCTTTAACCAAATTCACCTGATCCGGGGTCAGTTGACCATTGGATACACTTCCTTGTCCTGTTATTGTTCCTCCCATATCTCCTCCAAATGAAACATGACCTCCAATGAAAGCAATGAATTCTCTTAACAGTTTAGCATTTCTTGACATGTGTCTTGACCATCCATTATCAACAATCCATATGTTATCTTCTGTATTAGTGTCTTGCTCCTACACAATTAAATTAATTTAATGAGATTTAGGGTACCCAAGTTTTTGTGAACTTGGAATTCACTCTTTTGAACTTGTTAAATTTAAAATGATCAGTGAATTTCCTATCATGCATATACATTTGATGATCAGAATTAAAGCTCTCACTATCTGAGTTAAATCTTCTACTTCAGAGTTAACCTTTGACTCCAAAAGTTCATTATATATGAATATGTGTGAATTCGAATTAAAACTTTCAGCACCAGAGTTAAAAATCTTTTTCATCTGAAAATTTTCTTCACAAGACTTAATTTTCACATCATCCGATTTAAATCTTTTTCTGTCAACTTATAAAGAGTTTAACTTAGATGTAGAATATCTTAACTTTTTCATATTTTGTTCATTTAACAATCAAAATTTATTCTACCAAATTTAATCACTTTCACACTTTTAGATTTTTCATGTTTAAGCATGCACTCTTGAAAATTTACTCTATGATGTGTAAAATCCAGTTTAATAAACTCGACCTACTTGTAGACTTAATTACACACTTATAGGCAGTGAACCTATTCGTATATAATATAGCTTTAAGTAAGTAAAGGTTCGAACTCAGGGACTAATTTAGCTTTTAAATCTCGAATTAATAATTATTGTTTGTTTTGGGGGGTTTTTGTTATTACTAATGATTAATTACTTAAAACTGAGATTGATTATAAAATCGTTTTGAGAAAAGAATTGTTTGTTATCAAATAATGGAAAAGTATACTCGTTTGACACTTCACTTGTTTTCTATTTATGTTTACGAAATTGAATGTATATTTAACTTCTAGTTTATAGTAAAACTCCTCTCGAATATTTTACTAACTTTAACTACTTCAAATTATAATGTTCCTCTCGAATACAGTTACAATTATCGATAATTAAGCATTAAGTAACAAGCCGGTGATATATGATTTAACCTTATAAAGTTTCCTCTCGAATACCTTCTCTAATTATTAAGTCCTCTCGAATCTTAACAAATAGACTTACTCGTTTACGTTTTATTACCTAAATTGTTATTACTAGGTCCTCTCGAATCCTAATAATTTTAAACCGATTAAAGACCGACCGATTATTTCATACAAGTTAATTAATCTATCTAGATTCCTCTTGAATACCTAGAATATTGATTAACTAATCTGAATATAAACAATTTATAGTAATATATCAAAACACAAACAATTAAGGATCTACGATTAAACATAAACACCTAAACAATCAATAACGAAAACATAACCGTCAAACAGGTTCCATAAATCAAACGAGCATAAAAGAAGTTTACCTACTCATAATAAAGTTCAAAACATCAACTAATATGAAAGAAAACATCACTGAAAAGTCTAGAATAAAAGATAGAAAACAAACTAGAAAAGTAGCAAAACGTGTCGTGACCGAATTGTAATCGCAAACCAACCCTAAATCTTTTCCTTGCTCTCCAAGCTTCCAAACCGAGATCTCCAGCTCCAAATATGTAGTGGAATGATTGATGATGAAATCTGGTCGTTTGGGTTGGTATTTATAGAGATAAATCAAGAGAAAATCGAGTTCGAGTCAAATTCCAATTGTTGAAAATCCCGTGAGTGCGTCGCACCCCTTCTCCAATGCTTTGCACCGTGCATAAAACTTGCCATATTCGAAATTTTGGTTGTGTAGCTCTCTCTTTCTTCTTTCTTCTCCAATTTGAATCACCTAAATCGGATATCGTATGAAGAAGTTATGATCAAAACGGTGGAGGTGATACTGCCACGTTCTCTTCGTCGGAAATCACTATTTTTCGTCTTTTAAGCTCATTTCTTTCACCATTTCCACTTCCCAATCATATAAACCTATAAAATGGACAAAAACACTTTTCCACACGATTAAATGCAAAAACCTATCTTATCCATCATGTTTATTATGAAAAACAACCGAATATCGCATAGAAATAAACGTATAAATATGCGATATCAAATCCCCCCAAACTGTGTTAAAACAAATTTTATAACCAAACATTAAATAACCAAACACCTCACGAATTTTATGGGAAGTAAATCACACAATCTCTCAAACTAATCTAAAAGGTGTGTAACGTATTCTGTAGAATCACTCAACTACTCAGTCATGGTGAATATTCTATCATAGGCTTGATAAAAAATCAAATCTCCACCACCAGAGTCTAGGTACAACCAAATGGGGACTTTTATTCGGGTTGTAATATACAGGTAAAGGCATGTGAATAATATATAATGGAGTGTAAAAAGGTTAATAATAAAATATATACAAAAACTTAGATTAAATCCGAACTCATAAACTCTTTAACGAACCGAATTGCTTAACTTCTTCTTCAACTTCAATTATACAAACTCAATATACACTAACTCTTTTAAATTCTACAACTAATTTTTTTTCGCTTTTCTTGTTTTTTCGTTTTTTTTTTTTTTTTTTTCTTTTTTGTTTTTTTTTTTTTTCTCGACTCACTTTTTTTTCAGCCTAGTACATGTCTTACAATAATATTTTTCTCTTGGTAAGCTCACATGCTCAAAAGGCTATTTTTCTATTTTTTCACTTTATTCCAAATACAAAAATAATACAAAGGCAATAATAATATAACTTTTTTCATGCCTCACTAACTTCTAAACTTCACTTCATACATAATAGCAATCGTAATTTAAGTTCGGATCTAATATAAAAATGAAACGGAAATAGGCGAGTGTACAAAATATATAGTAGTGTTTCGAGACGAAAAGGTTTAGGCGCAAAGTGGTTTACTAGAGTTTCTAACACTGAAAGTAACTGTTACAAGGGTTAGGCGGAAAATATATAAAAGAAACGAAAAAGGCTACACAAATGGGTTAATCATAATTGCCCCTATCATTGTACCAAATCACACTAACTTACCCTAATGCAATTGCTCATATGTGGTCTCGAAATGTATAACAATTTCAAGTTCTAAAGTCATCAACCATCGGCACACTAAAAGAAACGAAAAAGTAGCATTAAAAATGAATGCTTTCAAAGGCTCAAATATCTCAATATTTAATCGAGTAGGATATTAAATGCGCTTGGTTATGCTTAAAGTTTAAGGTATTACCGACTAGACACGTTATATTTTTTTATATTTTTTTTATTTTTTGATTTTTTGTATTTTCTGTTTTTTTTTTTTGACTCAAAAATGTACAAAATAACACAAACCTAACATGATGGATACTAAGTTAAGGGTCGAAAAATAAAATATAGAAATTTTCCGATTACCTCTCCCCACCCCCCACACCAAACTTAAGTAACACATTGTCCCGAATGTGTTAACGACTCAAACCTAAGGAAAATTACAAAAATAAAATCTAAAAAGAAAAATAAATACAAAATAAGAAAAGAAGAAAGTAGAAACCGGTCGTAGATATCGAAAAATCTTCAGTGAAAAACTGTGTTGAACTGAATGCCAGTCCCAAAACCGATTGCTGAGTTACTTCAAATCTATAAAAACTAAAATAGAAAAACTAAACACAAATATTAAAATCATAAAAGAAAAATAAAATAAAAATTACAAATTACAAATTACGACGGAATAAAAATAGTAAAAATAGTCTACTATTTTTAAAGTCTAATAGAGGAAAATGGTAAACAATAACTTTACAAAAATTACAAAAAATCTCTGACTTTTTTTTTTTTCTGTTTTTCAATTTTTTTGGTTTTTTTTTTTTGGTTTTCTTGGTACCTAAAAGCTGAAACTGCAAAAGAAAATGTTAAAATCACCTATCTAAAAATAAATAATAAAAAAAATGAAAAATGGAAAGACAAAACCCGGGTTGCCTCCCGATAAGTGCTAGTTTTTCCGAACGAGTCGTTTGTGACAACCGTCTAAAATTCAGGTGATTCTCAGTCACTTAATCGGTTCGAATCTCTAGTCACTCTTTTATCGTGTTCATATTATTCGAATTCAAAATTGTTGTGTCTTCAATTGTCGGAACCAAAGTCGGAATCAATCTATAAATCCTAACACAAAATAAACAGTACAGGAACTTGACTAAGTTCATAACGGAAACCAATAAGATTCTGGTCCTTAACTAACTATAACGGAAAACTTAAAACGTCACAAAGCTGGAATATCCATCCAGCCGGCGGCTGGATATGGCCAGCCGGCGGTTGAATCCCGCTGACTGTGACTTGATGAGTCATTTTTGCATGAAATCTGATTGGACCAACCTTTTAATTACGGGATTGGACCAAGACAACTGCCATTTTGAGTCCCTAGGCCAGTCTTGGCCCTTTCCCACACCACTCTAACATCACTCTTTTTCTCATTTGAATCAAACACACACACAACACACACATAGTTACTCTCTCTCAACAATTTCTCTCATCTTTCCCTCTCAAGAACACAACAAAACAGAAAATATAACACCATAATCAGTCCTTTAACACACATAAATCGACCATCCAAGCCATCAAAATCATTCCAAGAGTAAAGGGTATCAAAGGAAAAGGTTTAAATCGGGTTTTGAAGAAGTTTTTGAAGCCAAATCTCATCCAAACCGTCACTTTGCTTTTTCCTTCGGTAAAACCCTTTCTTTTTACTATTTTCATCTAAATAATCACTTGCATGTAAGATCCATAAACTGAAAATGTGTTTTCATAAAGATCTAAAAACGTTTTCTTGCTTAAAAACGGGTTTTTACATTAGATCTACATTTTTTAACATACAAAACTAAAAGAAACAGTGATTTTACTCTAAAAACATATATATTTGATAAATAACAGTTTGCATGTTCGAATCTAACCCTAAAACAAGCTAAAAATCGAAAAATAACGTAATCTTGAAACTTGCCGAAGGCTTCTGGCCGGCGGCTGAAGGTTCTCAGCCGACGGCTAAAGTCCATCCGGCGGCTGAGTGTCTCCAACCGACGCCTGAATACTGCTGATCATAATATTTGTCGTTTTAAAAGCTTTACACGTGAAAATAAACTAAAATGAGTTACCACAGATTATATATTTTGGAAAACTCACTGCTTTTGGTAAAGAAACTGTTTGGAGAAGCTTTTGGAATTGAAACATTTGTATTATCGTTCTTATTGGCTATATTGCATGTTTTAAAGCGGGAAAGTGTTTTGAAAATGGATTTAAATTTTGTAGCGCGGAAGCGCTTGTGACAACCGTCAAAAATCCAGGTACTTGTTCAGCTACTATATCGGTTCAAAACATTAGTTACTCTTTTATCGTGTTCGCTTTGTTCTAATTCGTAACTGTTGAGTCTGTACCCTGTCGGAACTAGTGTCGGAATAACTTCCGGAATCAATTTTATAAGTCCTAATACCAAGAAAACATATAATGAACTTTCCTAAGTTCACAACAAATTATACTTAAGAACTTTCAATTAACAAAAAGGTCCAAAGAAGCAAAAACGTAAAAACGAAAAATCAGAAAAATACTGATTTTGGGCTAGGTGCGCAGCACCTGCTGTTTAGGTGCGCAGCACCTAGTGCCAGAATTCAAAAATGTTACATTTTCAGTCCTTGCCTCGTTTTTGTAACAATTCCACCAATCAAACTCGAGACTTTACACTCATTACTGACTTGTTACCAGTCCCAACCCACCCTATTATCATTTTCATTATTTCCATTTTCTTAATTCACTTTTACAAAACAAAAACACACATATCACATTTCTCTCTCAAGTTTCTCTCTAAACTCCCTCTAACAAACACCATTTCCAGAAACATTTCACCATAAAAATATACCTTTTATCCATACAAATCGTCCCAATCATCTAGAGAAGCAAGGGGGTGTCGTTTATATCAAAAAGGACTAGTTTTGTAAAGGTTTTTGGAGCGTAAATCCGACCAAAACTCATCATCCGAGCATTTCCTTCGGTAGATTTCTTCCTTTTTACTGTTTTTATACAAATAATCAATTGCATGTAAGATCTAACGGTTGAAAATGTGTTTTTATACAAATCTATGACTTTTTATGGTCAAAAACGTTTTTAACCGAAATAACCTTTAGATCCACGGTTTTGTAACCAAAAATGCTTTATAAGCTGTTAAAAAGATGTTTTAATAAGTTTAAACTCATTGCATGTTGGAATCTATGGGTGACAAAACGTTTTTAGCAAAGAAATCACAAAACGGGGAAGAACAGCAAGGAGGTGTGCAGCACCCCCTGACAGGTGTTGCGCACCGGGCTACTGTCTCCCCGAAAAATCGTCGTTTTGGTTGTTAAAAACTTGTACACACATTCTGGACTTTTGCTAATATTATTATGGGACTGAGATGAATAAAACTAATGATAATGGTAACTTATATTGGACCCTTTGGACTTATTGGACTTGCTGTTGAGTTATTATGTGTATATGCATGTTTTGTGAGCGGAAATGATTGTAGGTTTTGGACATGAAATTTGGGCGCGGAAGCGCTGCCCAAATTTCGTTAGAAAACCTAAACCATTTCAGTAACCTAAACATGTCTATCATAATAATAACTTTAACTTTGAACCTTCGGATTAAAAATAAACGTTAACCGCTTCGGACCAATTTTGGGACAATTTGGACTTTAACACTTAATTATAAACAAAAGTTACATAATCTCTTATATAAAGTAACCTAATAAGAAATTAACTTTTGGACAATCTTGGTATTCTTAGGCATTCCGTGATTCCCGGCTCCTTTTTCGACCGATTCCGAGTTCTCGTTTCTCCGCAAACCGTGAGTTACAACCCCTTATCTTATATATTTACATGAATTTTGGGGGAAACATAAGATTAATCGTATTTGAAAACTTTATGAATCAAATTGCAATTTATCGAACTTTGACTTTTGAACTTGTTGAACTTTGACTTTTGAACTTATAAACTATTTTGTACGAACTATTTGAACTCTTATGCGTAAAACATTTTACTCTACTTGAACTTACTGGCTCGCTCTCTTTTGAACTAAACTAATCATTGATGCTTGTATACGGACCAACCCTTGATGGAACTATAACATGATTGATATCGCTCATTTATACGAGAATTTCATAGCAATATTTGTTATGTTTAGAGTCCAAAACGTAATGGATAGACCCCGTATTGCTTATATTTTGTGTAAAGTGTGTTTTATAGGTTTTTGGTTATGTTTGGAGTCAAAGGAGGTGATTTGGGACCAAAAGAGGCTAAGGAAAACAAGTCGGGAAGGAAAACGTCTAGTTGCCTTGGTCACTTTCACTGATTGCTCCGCAACTGGTTGACAAAGAGTTTGTGGAGCGTACTGAAGACATCTTGCGGCGCAACAGACATGAGTTGCGGCGCAAGTGAACAACGTGCTGGGTCAAGACATTTATCTGACTTGCGGCGCAAGAAAGAAAGTTGCGGCGCAAGAGAGGTGCTGGCAGTTATAATTCTGTTTCTTTAATGCTAATTATGTGGGAACCCAAGAGTTAGTGGGGGGCTATTACAAAGGGACGATTTGCTGGACAAATATACCATCATCAACACTCATATTACAAGTCCATAATCATCAGTTAGCAAGGAGAATCAAAGGAATTTTCATAATCGTTATTTCAAGTTTGAACAATCGTTACTTTCATTTCTACTTTGTTATTTTGGAGATACTTGGAACCTATTTTCCAGATTTTGGTATTGAACTTTTATCTATTTTCCATTACAATTGAATCATGTCTTTTACATATTTGATTGTGTTTGTTACAATTATGAGTAGCTAATTTCTTTAAATGTTTGCTTGGATTTTGTATCATTTATGTGTTAGAATTTGGGTGTGAAATTAGAATGATGTGTAGAGGTTAATTGGGGATCCGTTTGGGTTAATATCTTAATTATCTTGTTAAAATTGTTTATACTCTTGTTTGGTAATCTAAAAACGGGTATTCGAAAGGAATCCGTAATTTTTACTTAAATAGGAACGAATTAATCGGCCGGTCTTTAGTTGATTATAAGTTTATGATATTCGAAAGGAATCATTAACAACCATTTAAACAAGTAGGTATTAACACGAACGCTAGCTACTAAATTAAGAGAAATCGGTTTAGGAGTTAGTAAGCTATTCGAAAGGAAGCTTATAGGTTAATTCTCACACATCGGCTTGAAACTTTATGCACAATTATTTGAGGTGTTAACGGTATTCGAAAGGAATCGTTGCATGGTTAGGTAATTGGAGAAATCCGGTATTCGAAAGGAACTTAGGATTTTACATTAGAAGTTTATCGACATTTTCACACCTAAGAAATAACACATATTCGTAAACGGTCCAAGCAAGCGTCTTTTTTATCCATATTTGAATTCAAGAATATTTTCATTGTTAGTATAATCAAGTCTTCTTAAGACTAAAACCCACTTGTTACTTGTTACGTGTTATTATAAAACTAAAACTTTCAATTATAAATAGTCCCTGTGTTCGAACCCGATATTTGCCAATACTATTTTACAACTGACAAGGGTACACTGCCCGTGTAGTAATCTAGTAAAGGTTTATTTTCGGAAAACTAGATTTTTCACATCAAGTTTTTGGCGCCGCTGCCGGGGACTTGGTTTAGTTGAAGTTTTTAGTTTCTTGTTTGATTACTTGTTTGAATATTTTTCACGGGTATTTGTTTTGTGTTGTTGTGATTTTCAGGATTATTGATTGTGGATGTACACGAGATCCCAAGGGAAGCAAGTGAATAGCCCTCTTTCTGATCCGGAAAAACTTTTGAGGAAACGAGGTTTAGGAGCAGCCGCATCGGTAGTTTATAGTGAGAACGAATCTTCCGAGGAGGAAGTTGAAATTGTTTTTGAAGAAGAAATGGCAGGAAACGGGGAAGATGAAGAAAGACCTATAATAGAAAACAACCCACCCAATCCTTTTGACATACCGATGATAAATAGGAATAGGATAGTACCACAAACGCATGGGTCGGCCATTGTAGCACCTGATTTGGGGGTTGACTTTTCCGTTAAAGGTCATCACCTCAAGATGATTCAAGATAGCACTTTTGACGGGCATTTTAAGTCCGACCCGCACAAGCATGTAGCAAATTTTATTGAGGTGTGCAAAATGTTCCGATATGGAGCGGGCCAAGAGGAAAGTGTGATGCTAAGTTTGTTCCCATCGTCTCTCACGGGAGAGGCGAAAACATGGTTTAATGAGTTGGAGCCGGGAACAATTGAAAGTTGGGAGGCGATGAGAGAGCTCTTTGTGACGAGATTTTTCCCACCCATTTTGCGTAGGAAGCTATTGAACCAAATCCGTTCTTTTCAACAATGGGATAACGAGACCATAACGGATGCATGGATTAGACTTAAGGAATTGTTGGGGAATTGCCATGGACACGATTTGGATCGTGATGAAGTGATTGACATCTTTTACTATAGTTTGGATAGTCGTTCTCAACACGACTTGGATCTAGCGGGTGGTGGTAGTTTCTTATATAAGTCACCGAATGAGGCGCACCGGATGATGGAAGATCAAGTCCAAGCTCGTATTGCTAGGGACCGAGTTACTAGGAATAGAAGAGTAAGGGGAACGGTAAACCAAGTCGAAGAAGGAGGTAGTAGTAGTAGCAACAAGGAAGTGGTGAACGAGATTAAATCCTTGGGTGAAGAAATGAAAAATAGAATGAGTCGTTTGGAGAAAGACGTTCACTTGGTGAAAAATGGTTGCGGGAAATGTGGAGGACCTCACTACACGGATGATTGTGAGCCGAAAACCGAGGAAGCAAACTATGCCAACTACGGGTATCAAAACCGAGGAAATAGTGGGTATGGAAATCAGAATCGGGGCAATAGAAATGAGGCACGTTTTCAATCCAACCAATCTAAACCAAAGGAGGAGAATGATGAACCGAACTTTGAGGAAATGATGAAAGAGTTCGTTTACTCCCAAAAGGCAACAAACGATTTGTTAGCCAATTCAATGAAGGGGTTTACCGCGAAATGGGAGCAAAACCAAAGGAACACTCAACCCAATATGCAAGACTTAGAACGGAAATTCGAAAGGCTAAGTGAGAAGTTTTCAAACCGACCAACGGGTCAAATGCCTAGTTCAACCCAACCAAACCCGAGACAAAACCAAAACAATAATGGCGGATCATCAAGTCAAGGGTCGAAATACGTACACCCTAACAATCGGGATGAGCATGTAAATGTTGTTGAGACTAGGTCGGGACCTAAGTATGGGGGGAACCGAGAAACAGTGCTGAACAAGGAGAAAACGGAAAAATCAGCTGAAAATGCCTTGTTGCGCCACAACAGGGATGATTTGCGCCGCAACACGTCTTCAGTAGCTGACCCAATTGTTGACGACCATCCAGTTGCGCCGCAACAGACACCACTTGCGCCGCAACAAGGGCATATGCAGAACAAAGAACCCATTGACAGTGATTCGGAAGACGAAGAAGAAATAGAGATGGAGTCGAGGCCCGGGAAGGAACCAATGGTTCCTAACAAAGAAAAGGAAAAGAAAAAAGAGCAATACGGGAAGTTCATTGAGTTAATGAAAACTGTTAAGATTAATGTTCCTTTAGTTGATCTTATTGCAGGTATGTCGAACTATGCGAAATTCATGAAGGAGCTAGTGAGCGGGAAAGGTGACTATATGGAGAAAATCACCGCGTTCTTAAATGCCGAATGCTCGGCTATTGTGAAGAGGTCTATTCCACCAAAGCTTGAAGACCCAGGAAGTTTCTTATTAACTTGCACATTTAATGATGATTTTACTTTTAGTGCATTAGCAGATTTAGGGGCGAGCATTAATTTAATGCCCAACTCTATTTATACTAAACTTTCTTCGGGTGCTTTAACACCAACACGTATGAGCATAAGATTGGCCAATCGATCTTATCAATATCCATTGGGTATTGCCGAAAATATGCTCATACGGGTTGGAGAATTTTTATATCCTGTAGACTTTGTGATTCTCGAGATGGAGGAGGATGAAAAAGTTCCTCTCATCTTGGGTAGACCATTTCTAAATACCGCGGATGCTATCATCCGGGTTAGGGATACTGAAATTTCTTTGGGTTTGGGTGATGAAAGGGCAACATTTTCTCTAAATCAAGCTATGAAACATTCTTATTCTACTGATGAATCTTGTTTTAGAATTGATGTGATAGATGAAGCGGATTATGATCTCGATTGGGAAGGCATTTTGGAAGAGGAAGCGGAAATGGAGATGTTGAATGCCATTGGCAAAGAAGAGGAGGATGAAGAGCAAAGCTCAAGTGAAGTGAAGGAGCTAGTAATTAACGAAGGGGCGAGGATCAAAACTTCCATTGAAGATCCCCCGAAAGATTTGGAGCTTAAACAATTACCGGAACATCTAGAGTATGCATTTTTAGATGGTAATTCTAGTCTCCCAATTATTATCTCGTCTTCACTTTTGGAAGACGAGAAGGTTAAATTACTAACGGTCCTTAAAAGCCATAAAAAAGCTTTCGCTTGGCCCATTTCGGATATTCCGGGTATAAGTTCAGATTTTTGTAAACACAAAATCAACTTTTTAGATGATGTAAAACCCGTTGTCCAACGACAACAGAGACTTAACCCGAATATGCAAGATGTGGTCAAGAAGGAAATTGTTAAACTCTTGGATGCAGGTATTATTTACCCGATAGCGGATAGTCCTTGGGTTAGTCCGGTCCATTGTGTACCTAAGAAAGGGGGAATGACCGTTGTTATGAATGAGAAGAATGAATTGGTTCCCACGAGAACGGTGACGGGGTGGAGAGTTTGCATTGATTATAGGAGGTTGAATGAAGCAACGAGGAAAGATCATTTTCCCTTGCCATTTATGGATCAAATGATAGAGAGGTTGGCCGAGAATGAGTTCTATTGTTTTCTCGATGGTTTCTCGGGGTATTTTCAAATTACAATTGATCCCGAGGACCAAGAGAAAACAACTTTTACTTGTCCGTTCGGTACTTTTGCGTATAGAAGGATGCCATTCGGGTTGTGTAATGCACCGGGTACGTTTCAAAGGTGTATGATGGCGATTTTTCAGAATATGGTCGAGAATTCCATGGAGGTTTTTATGGACGATTTCTCGGTCTATGGGAGTTCATTTGATGGATGCTTAGAGAGTTTGGATCGTATGTTGGAACGGTGTGAAGAAACTAATTTGGTGCTAAATTGGGAGAAATGCCATTTTATGGTAAAGGAAGGGATCGTGTTGGGACACAAGATCTCTAAAGCGGGAATTGAGGTGGATAGAGCGAAGATAGAAGTGATAGCAAAGTTACCACCTCCAACGAATGAAAAAGCTGTTAGGAGTTTTCTAGGACACGCGGGGTTTTATAGGCGATTCATTAAGGATTTTTCGAAGATCACTAGGCCTATGACTCGATTGTTAGAGAAGGATACAAAGTTTGAATTTTCGGAGGATTGCTTGAAGGCATTTGAGTTATTGAAGGAACGGTTGACAAATACACCAATCTTAGTGTCACCAAATTGGGATTTGCCATTTGAACTTATGTGTGACGCGAGTAACTTTGCGGTAGGGGCTGTTTTAGGACAAAGAATTGACAAACATTTTCGGCCTATTTACTTCGCAAGCAAAACTCTCAATTTAGCTCAGCAAAACTACACTACTACCGAGAAGGAGTTATTAGCGGTAGTGTTTGCCTTCGATAAGTTTCGGTCGTATTTGGTACTTAGTAAAACGGTGGTATTCACGGATCATTCGGCACTGAAATTTTTGTTTTCCAAGCTAGATGCTAAGCCGAGATTGATTAGGTGGATATTATTATTGCAAGAGTTTGATGTGGAGATCCAAGATAAGAGGGGTCGAGAGAATGTGGCGGCGGATCATTTGAGCCGGTTGGAGAATCCTAGTCTTGGGGCTTTAAATGAAGAGGATATTCTAGACACTTTTCCGGATGAACGGTTTGCATTTGTTGGAAAGGTGTTTGGTGAACGGAGTCCTTGGTGTGCCGACATAGCTAACTACTTAGCGGGTGGAGTTGTTAGTAGAGAGCTCACTTATCAACAACGGAAGAAGCTATTTTCGGATGCAAAGTATTATTTTTGGGAGGAGCCGTTTTTGTTTAGGATGTGTGCCGATGGTATGGTGAGGAGGTGCGTTTATGGGGCCGACACTAGGAGAATACTTGATGAATGTCACCATGGCCCAACGGGGGGGCATTATGGTCCATCAGTGACGGAGAAGAAGGTGTTTGATGCGGGTTTCTATTGGCCTACTATTTTTAAGGAAGCGCATACCTTGGTGAGGACATGTGACTCGTGCCAAAGGCAAGGTACAGTTACGAGACGAGACGAGATGCCACAGCAAAGTATACAAGTGTGCGAGGTTTTCGACATTTGGGGTATCGATTTCATGGGGCCGTTTAAACCATCGAATAGGAATGTTTACATCTTGGTGGCGGTGGATTACGTATCTAAATGGGTCGAGGCAAAGGCTCTACCTACTAATAATGCTAACGTGGTTATTGACTTTTTACGAAGTTTGTTTTGTAGGTTTGGCATGCCAAAGGCTTTGATTAGCGATCGGGGAACCCATTTTGCCAATTCCCAAATGGAGAAAGTGCTAAAAATATACGGGGTTCAACATAGGTTTCGACTTCCTACCACCCCCAAACAAGTGGGCAAGTCGAAAACACTAATCGGGCGATTAAGCGCATTTTGGAGAAGACGGTTCACAACAACCCGACATTGTGGTCAAAGAAACTAGATGAAGCATTGTGGGCGTTTAGGACCGCTTACAAGACACCGATTGGCACCACTTCGTTCAAGATGCTATATGGGAAAACATGTCACTTGCCCATGGAGATAGAACATAAGGCGTATTGGGCGCTTAAGGAATGTAGCATGGATTTGATAGCAAGTGGTGAGACCCGGTTTTTGCAACTCCATGAGTTAGACGAGTTGCGATGGAATACTTATGAGAACTCCGCTCTTTATAAGGCGAGAACCAAAATGGTTCATGATTTGAAAATCCGACGAAAAGAGTTTAAGGAGGGGGACAAAGTGCTTTTGTTCCAATCAAAGTACAAGTTCAAAGCACCGAAGTTGAAATCGAAGTGGACGGGCCCTTATTTGGTGAAACGGGTCTTTTCGGGTGGCTATGTTGAACTAGAAACGGATGATGGCGGATCATTTATCGTTAATGGTCAAAGAGTCAAAATCTATCGTGAGGAGGACGAAGAAAACGGGATGACGTTGGAGGATGGGTTTTACCCGTTCTAGGTTCTCGGCACAACGAGGAGTCAAGCTGATGACTCGAGGAAAAAACGAGCACTTTCGGATTAAATCCCGGTTTGTTGTATCAATTTCATTTTATTTTCTTTTATTTTCATTTATCTTGTTGTTTTAGTTATCTAACGTCAATTAGGAGTAAGTAAGTTTGAGTGTTTAAGTAATTTAGGAGTCAAAAAACGGAAAAAATGTTGTAGCACTCTTCTTGCGGCGCAAGAGGGGTGTCTTGCGCCGCAAGACGTCTTCAGTGGCGGCAAGGAATTTAAGTGTCATAGATTTGCGCCGCGGGTCTGGCCATTTGCGCCGCAAAACTTCAGTTGCAGTAAAAAAAAAAAAAAAAAAAATATATATATATATATATATATATATTTTCTTTTCATTAAAACGCTTAAAACCGAGTCCCTCTTTTTCTTTTCTCACCACACATAGCGTCGCAAACACACACACAACTAGCAAGGAATTTCGATTTCGTTCTAATCTTTTCTCAATTCCAATCAATTAACGACATGGGAAGATCGGTATGTGTGTTTCTTACGTTTAATTTCTTCATTTTAGTTTATTTAGGGTTTTGAATTGCAATTGATTTGGGGAAAATGTTAGGTTTGATTTCTTTAGTCTTAAATTAGTTAATTAGGTTAAGTAACATTGTGATTTAGTTTAGTTTTGTTGATTTTAGTATCTAGATTATTTCGTCTCGGGTTTACACTTGTCGCTGCAGAACCAAACGGAAAAGCTCCTCTTGCGCCGCAAGAAGCACCACGAGCGGCGCAAGAAGGGCATAGACCTGACATTTTTTATAAAAAAAAAAAAAAAAATTCTTTTGTTTTGTTTCTTTTAGACTAACAGTTGTGGTTTGTTTTGTTTGTGTTTTTGTTTGTTTTTGTAGGGTAAACGTCAAGCGGTTGAGGACCCTGAAGTGGAAGAAACATCCACGGTTCAACGGGTAGCAAGGCCACATGTTCCATCTGATGCATCCAAGGTGATGCGACCTGAGACACATCCTTGGCTCAAGTGGCAAGGATGCAATGCTAATGAGAAAGTCCGTTTAAACAACAACTTGGCACTACTTCAAGACAAAGCGGTTCAACCCGCGAAGTTTTTGGATTGGGCTATGCTCGAGACTTTGGGGATCACTGAGGAATTGAATTCTTACCTTCTGACACGGTTCGTACGAGATTCTAGAGCCCCACCTTTTGAGGTTGAAGTGTGGAAGAAGGGGTTTAGTGTACGAGAGAGCAGTTACCGAGAAATTTGTCTAGAATTCTACTCCAGTTTGACAGTTGACCCGGTACCCTCAAATGGTGATGAAGTTTATGATGCTAAAATAATTAAGTTCCGGTTGGGGGGGAAATCTCATGAAGTCACCATACCACATTTCGGGTTCTTGGCTGGTTTATTTACCGAAGAGGAATATTTAGACAGGCGTAACATGAGCGGTTACATTGTGAATGGAAGTTGGAACTGGAATGTCATCAGGAATAGGAAGGACGATGTGTGGTTTGAATTATCCGGAAGGAGGCCTCACGCAACCACAAATAAGGCGAACAGTATCACGAACCCGATGTTGCGAGTGATCGAAAAAGCAATCTCACTCTCATTTTTGCAACGCTATCAACATCAAGACAAGGTCTATATTGATGACCTTTGGCTTTTGCATGTCTTTGCCAAGAGGGACCCGACACAATATGTGAATGCACCGTGGGCATTAGCGGAGTATATGAATGAGAAAGGATCAGGAAGACAGTTAGTGGGGCCAATGGTTTGTGGGCATTTCATTACGAGGATCGCGAAAAATTTGGGGGTGATGACGCAAGCGGGGATTCGACAGTGTAGTCCACCTGTGGCTCGGAGAGTGATCACGATGAGTGATTTGTTTAGGGCTAAGATTGTAACAGCAAACAAAGTTTATGTTGGTCATGTGCAGGTTGAAGAAAATGAAGGAGACGAGGAAGGAAATGAGGAAGAGAATGAGGAGGATGTGGGGAACGAGAACACTGAGGGAGCACCACCACCACTTGGCCCATTCGACTTTAACCCGATGATGCACGAGATGTATCGCATTGGGCGACAGGTGGATGCGACACAGGTTGACGTGTCTCATATTAGGGTGGAGGTCGATAGGACCCGCAGAGAGGTGAACCGGGTCGGGGAATACGCTCACTATCACATGGAACGCTACCAGCCCATGTGGGAATACCTGACTACGTCCCAATACCACGAGCATAATCCTGGGGCAGCCAGTGGGTGGACCGAGTACAACCCACCTCCATTGTTCAACCCGTTACCTCCTGATGCAGAAGAATGAGTGAAGAGATGAAGCCGCTTGTGGGGCTTGCTTGTTTGTTGTGATGTATTTGATGTTGAACTTTTTTCCTTTCGTTTGTGTTTGGTCATGTTTGGAACTGTTTTTATTTTTTCGTTGCTTAGGATGTTTTATGTTATGCTAATTAACTTGTGTGTTTATGTGTTTTGTACCTTATCAAGTCTGGCATTAAGTTCAGCACGTGCGGAGTAGATTCGGAAATCATGCCACATCCAACGGAACTCGCACGGTTTTGTTTTCTTTCTTTATTTTATTTTTGTATTTTTAGTTTTAGTTTAATTTCCCTTAAGTTAGTTAGTTTTTCTTTTGATGGAACACATTAGGGAAAATGTGTTATTCAAGTATGGGGGGTTAGTCGGGAAATTAGTTAGTGTTGTCCCCTATATCCATTACGTTATTTTAGTCCCATTTGAGTCATTTAGAGTCTAAAAAAAAAAAAAAAAAAAAAAAAAAAAAAAAAAAAAAAACGCTTAAATGTAGTTAGGGAAAATGATAGGGGCTTGTATATTTAACTTTATTCCGGTACTTTAACGTGAAATTGTTTAGGAACATCTTTAGTTAATAAAATACTTGTAAACTAGAATTTAGGTTTTCTAGTCTTAGCTCTTTAAGTTTCCATCAAAAAGATAGATAATCACTAGATATCCTTAGTACCGAGCCCTTGTAGTCCTTGCACCCTTTCGGGGGTAGTTGGGGAATCCTAGTATTACTTAAGCCCTTGGAGAATTAGAGGCGAAGAAAAAGGCCATAGGTCTTTCCCGTCGACAAAATAGAAATTGATCCTCACTATAACGAAGACTCAAATCCCGTTATACCCGTTCACTTCAAAGAAAATATATAAACATAAATCTATAATATTTGAAGTGAACAAAAGTGAGAGGAAAAGAAAAAGATGAAGACTAACCAATCAATTCTCAAGAAAGAAGTACTTAATCGAAAAAATGTTTAGTAATATTTTAAGGGTTCCCCCGAAAGTAAGGCGGTATAGGGGTCGGCTGTAATGGCTGATCGCTCTAACTTCGGTTGGAGAGTGAGGGAAAAGGGGTGATTATTTAGACATATCTAAACTAGGGGAAGAATTAGGAGTTAACATTAGAAAATTGCGGTTTTTGTTTACTTAAGTAATTTAGTAGCTTTAGATGTTTGTAGTCGGTTTTACGATCTACCAATTTCACGCATATCTTTAATTTCTAACACCGGAATTTAGTTAAATGTTTGAGCCCGTGATTCCTTATCTTTTCTTAAGTTGTATGTTTTGTAAAATTGTTATTAGGTTTGAGTCGGATTTGCTTAGGGACAAGCAAATGCTTAAGTATGGGGGGTTTGATATCGCTCATTTATACGAGTATTTCATAGCGATATTTGTTATGTTTAGAGTCCAAAACGTAATGGATAGACCCCGTATTGCTTATATTTTGTGTAAAGTGTGTTTTATAGGTTTTTGGTTATGTTTGGAGTCAAAGGAGGTGATTTGGGACCAAAAGAGGCCAAGGAAAACAAGTCGGGAAGCAAAACGTCTAGTTGCCTTGGTCACTTTCACTGATTGCTCCGCAACTGGTTGACAAAGAGTTTGTGGAGCGTACTGAAGACATCTTGCGGCGCAACAGACATGAGTTGCGGCGCAAGTGAACAACGTGCTGGGTCAAGACATTTATCTGACTTGCGGCGCAAGAAAGAAAGCTGCGGCGCAAGAGAGGTGCTGGCAGTTATAATTCTGTTTCTTTAATGCTAATTATGTGGGAACCCAAGAGTTAGTGGGGGGCTATTACAAAGGGACGATTTGCTGGACAAATATACCATCATCAACACTCATATTACAAGTCCATAATCATCAATTAGCAAGGAGAATCAAAGGAATTTTCATAATCGTTATTTCAAGTTTGAACAATCGTTACTTTCATTTCTACTTTGTTATTTTGGAGATACTTGGAACCTATTTTCCAGATTTTGGTATTGAACTTTTATCTATTTTCCATTACAATTGAATCATGTCTTTTACATATTTGATTGTGTTTGTTACAATTATGAGTAGCTAATTTCTTTAAACGTTTGCTTGGATTTTGTATCGTTTATGTGTTAGAATTTGGGTGTGAAATTAGAATGATGTGTAGAGGTTAATTGGGGATCCGTTTGGGTTAATATCTTAATTATCTTGTTAAAATTGTTTATACTCTTGTTTGGTAATCTAAAAACGGGTATTCGAAAGGAATCCGTAATTTTTACTTAAATAGGAACGAATTAATCGGCCGGTCTTTAGTTGATTATAAGTTTATGATATTCGAAAGGAATCATTAACAACCATTTAAACAAGTAGGTATTAACACGAACGCTAGCTACTAAATTAAGAGAAATCGGTTTAGGAGTTAGTAAGCTATTCGAAAGGAAGCTTATAGGTTAATTCTCACACATCGGCTTGAAACTTTATGCACAATTATTTGAGGTGTTAACGGTATTCGAAAGGAATCGTTGCATGGTTAGGTAATTGGAGAAATCCGGTATTCGAAAGGAACTTAGGATTTTACATTAGAAGTTTATCGACATTTTCACACCTAAGAAATAACACATATTCGTAAACGGTCCAAGCAAGCGTCTTTTTTATCCATATTTGAATTCAAGAATATTTTCATTGTTAGTATAATCAAGTCTTCTTAAGACAAAAACCCACTTGTTACTTGTTACGTGTTATTATAAAACTAAAACTTTCAATTATAAATAGTCCCTGTGTTCGAACCCGATATTTGCCAATACTATTTTACAACTGACAAGGGTACACTTCCCGTGTAGTAATCTAGTAAAGGTTTATTTTCGAAAAACTAGATTTTTCACATCAATGATCTTAAGTGGCGGACGACTCTCTCTCTTTAAAACAAAACTACTTAGTGCCCAGCTACTTTTGGACTTAGACGTACACACTATTAACTACATAGCCGTATAGTAATTATGGGTATCGATACTTAGGAAAGAACCGTTCCTTGCTTAGATGGCAGTCTAAGTACATATTACTAAGAACTAGAACAACTTCCCGTAGGAGAGGCGGGAAGAGGGGCCTCACGGTTGAACAATCGGATTAGTGTGAACACTTAAGTTATAGATGCCAAGAGGTTGATACAAGAAATCTAATTAGTTACTTACGCATAATTTACGAACTTTTTAGTGATTGATTTCCGCAACAACAAATTGACTAAATATGACTCTATTTGGTCTTTACAAACTTAGGGCACCGATTCGCCCGTTACTTGAACTTTAAAAGTATATAAATTTTTAAGCGACTTTTCTCCGCTAACCTCCTTTTGGAAACTTTTACTTTTATGTACCTTACTTATCTTTTGCCGAACTATTTAAACTGTAACTCACTCACTACTTTCGTAGTTGACACTTTATCTTATGTTTCAGGAAATTAGTGTAAGCATGATATGCATGGCATGGACGGGTCGAGGCGGTCGTGTGAGAACCTCATTGGGAAAAGACTTGTCCACTATTTCTTTTGGGAATTTTTAGTGAAACTTTAAATTTGTGTATCGATGTACTAAAATGTCGTGACTTGGTCGTTTTATGAACTTGTAAACACTTTTTATTTTTAATTAATGACTTAAATGCCGTTGTGTTTTATATAACCCGTGTAATGATCTTCCAGCTCTTCACATTCCGTGTTTCCGCTTTAGCGGGGTGTGACAGACTTGGTATCAGAGCGCCGGTTATAGAGAAAAACGGTTTTAAAAATTTTCAAAAGTTTTCGAAACCAAACTATAACCAAGGCTTCTCACGCGACTGACCCGTGCATGCATTTCATTACACATTTCCTTTATTATTCCTTTGCATCTTCTAGTACTCATGAAACTCATTATTCACAGATCCGTCATGTCTCACTCTTCACGATCGCGTTCACCGTCACACTCACGGTCTCGCTCCCTACCTAGAGCCGCGTCGCCTTCCGAGGGCCGCACCGCTTCAGAAAGCCAGCGACACCAGACCACTGATCCCACGGAGGATACCTCCATGGAGATCTCGAGCAACATCGGGTCCAGCCCGAGGGCTGTGCTACCACCTCCTCCACCGGTACCCGTTGCCGCCACAATCCACTACCGGGGCCCGCGTACCAGGTTGACCGCGCGAAAGCAGGTCATCCTCCCAGGCCGTCTGCCGGATAGGATGGCTGCCCGCCAGGAGGGACCATCCCAGCCTATTCCATCGCACCTACCTTTCGGACACCCACCAGAGGTCCCACGGAACCCTACAATGGACCACTACTCCTGGGAAAGGCAGTTCGAGCGCGAAGAGATGCAGCGCGCCAGAGACGCCGAGGCCGCGAGGCAGAGGATGCCTCCTACCCTTCAACCTCCCCCACCGACCGCGTTCCTTCACTTGCACCGCGAAGTGCGGGGACTGGCTCAGGAGACCCAGAACCAGGGACACCTCATCAGTGAGGTTACTGACTCTGCGCAACAGTTGTCGGAGCAGGCGTTGCGATTCATCGCATCGACCCGAGCTACGGCACGAACTGTGCAGCGCCTCATTGGTATGTGCCTGGTGATGGGCACGTTGATTGTGGTTATGGCAGCCAAGATGTTTCTGGATAGGCGCCATTAGTTATTTCTTTTATTGTATTGTACTTAGTCTAGTCGTAATTTTCTCTCTGTACACGACGTAGACTTTTATCATCTTTCCTTTTTATGTATTGTATCAGTATTTTCTCAGTTCAGTACTTGCACCAAACTTTATTAGTATTAATGAAATTCCTATCTTTTAGCATTATGCTTATCGTATCTTATGAGTCTTGTACTTGTTACGATCATTATAATTCTATCTCTTGAATCCTAATCTTGTGTGTACTACTTGATCATTCATCCTAATCTCGTGCTATAAGTGTATTTGGTCACTAAATTGAATTCTTATCATATTCCATTCGTGCGTTCTAAACTAAATCTGTTCTTCTGATTGTAGAATCATGGCTCCTCGCACTAATGCTAGCATCATTGCCGAGCAAGTTGCTGAACAGTTGAATGCGGCTATGCCCAACATGATCGCTCAGATCACCGCCGGGATCGACGCCAATGTCAACAACCACCACCAGCAACCGCAACAGCAACAGCAGCAGCAGCAGCAGCAGCAACAGCAACAGCAGAACAATCAAAACCAAAATCAGAACCAGAACCAGCACCCGAACCCTCCTCCATGCAACTACAAGAGCTTTATGGCGTGTAAGCCAAAAGAGTTCCACGGCACAACTGGTGCTGTAGGATTGGTCCAATGGTTCGAGAGTATCGAATCTGTCCTACGCATCAGCCGATGTGCTGAGGCAAGCAAGGTGGAGTACGCGTCCTGCGTATTCCATGGCCGAGCTTTGTCTTGGTGGAACACTGTTGTCCAAACCCGAGGACGTGACAATGCCTATGCTCTTCCCTGGAACACCTTCAAGAACTTGCTCATCGAAGAGTACTGCCCGAGAGGGGAAATCAAGAAGCTCGAGGCTGAGCTGTGGGACCACAAGATGGTCAGAAATGACATTGAGAAGTACACTACCCGGTTCCACGAGCTCGCCCGACTGGTTCCAAGACTGGTAACCCCCGAGGAGAACCGGATCGACCTGTACATCTCTGGTCTAGTTCCGGAAATCCGTGGTATGGTCATGTCAGCCGAGCCTCAAACCCATCAAAGTGCAATCATCCTGGCCCACCGTCTCACCAGCAACCTCCTCACCGCTCCTGGATCCTCCAAGAAGGAGTCGGGTGAGAAGAGGAAGGCTGAGTCAACCCCAAGGAGAAGCGACCGCAACCAGAAGAAGACCCGAAACTACGCCATGACTGCTCCACCTGCACCTGCACCTGCACCTGCACCAGCACCGCCTGCTAAATCTGGGTCTTACTCCGGACCACACCCGAAGTGCAACAAGTGCAACTTCCATCATCTCGGGAACTGCCCGTTATGCCTCAAGTGCCAAAAGGTGGGACACTTTGCCAAGTACTGCCCTGACAAGACAACTGCTCCAACCCAGAAACTGACATGCTACGAGTGCGGAAGCGACCAGGACCTCCGCAATACCTGCCCCAAGCTCAATCGGACTCCACAGAATCAAGGAGGGCAAGGTAGGGGCCGCGCTTATGCACTAACGGCTGAGGAGGCACGTCAGGACCCCAACGCAGTTACTGGTACGTTTTCCCTCAACAATCATTTTGCTTCCGTGCTATTCGACTCAGGAGCCGAGAGAAGTTTCATTTCCTTAGAATTTAGACCCCTATTAGAATCTAAAGTTCTTAAGGATAGTTTTACCGTCGAATATGCTAACGGCCAAGAGTTTGAAGCCAAGGACATAATTCTAGGGTGTTCACTATGCCTATCCGATAAAATTTTCCCCATTGATCTAATTCCTATTGAGCTTTCAAGTTTCGACATTATTGTCGGAATGGATTGGCTATCTCGCTTCCGAGCAGAAATCGTTTGTTTCGATAAACTTATCCGTATCCCTCTTTCGGAAAG
>CAJVGC010000592.1:8283021-8328959 GCA_910822075.1 Senecio squalidus
TGTTGAGACTGTTCTTGTCGGAACCAGTGTCGGAATAACTTCCGGAATCAATTTTATAAGTCCTAATACCAAGAAAACATATAATGAACTTTCCTAAGTTCATAACAAATCATACTTAAGAACTTTCAATTAACAAAAAGGTCCAACGAAGCAAAAACGTAAAAACGAAAAATCAGAAAAACACTGATTTTGGGCTAGGTGCGCAGCACCTACTACTTTGGTGCGCAACACCTAGTGCCAGAATTCAAAATATTTACATTTTCAGTCCTTGTCTCGTTTTTGTAAACTTTCCACCAATCAAACTCAAACTCCGGACCATAAATACTGCCAATGGCAGTCCCCAAACACACTCTTTCATTTTATTACTTTTCCCTTTCATTTTCATTTTACTTATTCACTTTTACAAAAACAAAACACACACATACCCTCTTTCTCTCTAAAAGCTCTCAAGAAAACCTTCATTTCCCGAAACTTTTCACCATAGAAATCCATCATTTATCCACACAAATCGTCTCAATCATCTAGAGAAGCAAGGGGGTGTCGTTTGAATCAAAAGGGACTAGTTTTGTAAAGATTTTTGGAGCGTAAATCCGACCAAAACTCATCATCCGAGCTTTTCCTTCGGTAGATTTCTTCCTTTTTACTGTTTTTATACAAATAATCAATTGCATGTAAGATCTAACGGTTGAAAATGTGTTTTTATACAAATCTATGACTTTTTATGGTCAAAAACGTTTTTAACCGAAATAACCTTTAGATCCACGGTTTTGTAACCAAAAATGCTTTATAAACTGTTAAAAAGACGTTTTAATAAGTTTAAACTCGTTGCAGGTCGGAATCTATGGGTGACAAAACGTTTTTAGCAAAGAAATCACAAAACGGGGAAGAACAGCAAGGAGGTGCGCAGCACCCCCCTGACAGGTGTCGCGCACCGGGCTGCTGTTCCTCCCGAAAATCGTCGTTTTGGTTGTTTAAAACTTGTACACACATTCTGGACTTTTGTGAATAATATCATTGGACTGAGATGAGTAAAACTAATAATAATGGTGACTTACATTGGACTATTTGAACTATATTGAACTATATTATATATGATATTGCGTTTTAGGTGATTTGTGAGCGGAAGTATTGTATAATTTTTGGGCATGAAATTTGGGCGCGGAAGCGCTGCCCAAATCTCCTTAGAAATTGTAAATCACTTCAGCGAGCAAAAACACTTAAGACATAATAATCAAAAACGTTAAATCGGACTTTTGGACAAAAACGTGACAATTACCTTTTCGGACTATTTTAACTATACTTAACCTTGACACTTAAAGTTTAATAAAATTTTGTCTATATTATTATTATATAAGAACATAATAATATAACAACTAATTAAACTATCTTGGTAATATTAGGCAATCCGTGATTCCCGGCTTTCATATTCCGACCGAGTTTTTGAGTTCTCGTTCTTCGCAATCCGTGAGTTACAACCCCTTATCTTATATATTTTACATGAATTTTGGGGGAAACATAAGATTAATTGTATTTGAAAACTTTATGAATCAAATTGCAATTTATGACTTTTGAACTTGTTGAACTTTGACTTTTGAGCTTATGAACTACTTTGACTTTTGAACTTATTGAACTATTTTGACTTTTGAAACTTATTGAACTTATTTTGACTTGGAACTTATTTTGACTTGGAACTTATTGGACTTTGGAACTATTTGTACGAACTATTTGAACTCTTATGCGTAAAACATTTTACTCTACTTGAACTTATTGGCTCGCTCTCTTTTGAACTAAACTAATCATTGATGCTTGTATACGGACCAACCCTTGATGGAACTATAACACGATCTTAAGTGACGGACGACTATCTCTCTTTTAAACAAAACTACTTAGTGCCCAACGACTTTTTGGACTTAGACTTACACACTATTAACTACATAGCCGTATAGTAATTATGGGTATCGATACTTAGGAAAGAACCGTTCCTTGCTTAGATGGCAGTCTAAGTACATATTACTAAGAACTAGTACAACTTCCCGTAGGAGAGGCGGGAAGAGGGGCCTCACGGTTGAACAATCGGATTAGTGTGAACACTTAAATTATAGATGCCAAGAGGTTGATACAAGAAATCTAATTAGTTACTTACGCATAATTTACGAACTTTTTAGCGATTAATTTCCGCAACTACAAATTGACTAAATTTGACTCTATTTGGTCTTTACAAACTTAGGGCACCGGTTCGCCCGTTACTTGAACTTTAAAAGTATATAAATTTTAAGCGACTTTTCTCCGCTAACCTCCTTTTGGAAACTTCTACTTTTATATACTTTTCTTATATTTTTGCCGAACTATTTAAACTGTAACTCACTCACTACTTTCGTAGTTGACACTTTATCTTATGTTTCAGGAAATTAGTGTAAGCATGATGTGCATGGCATGGACGGGTCCAGGCGGTCGTGTGAGAACCTCATTGGGAAAAGACTTGGCCATTTCTTTTGGGAATTTTTAATGGAACTTTTAATTTGTGTATCGATGTACTAAAATGTCGCGACTTGTTCGTTTTATGAACTTGTAAACACTTTTTATTTTAATTAATGACTGGATTGCCGTTATGTTTTATATGACTTGTGTAATGATCTTCCAGCTCTTCACATTCCGTGTTTCCGCTTTAGCGGGGTGTGACAGATAAGTACGAATCTTAGCAAATCTTTTAAAATGATAGAAGATTTTATCTAAGAAACTTACATAAACTATCGGTTCACTATTCATTATGGAGCTGAGTAGTCAGCTCCAAAAAGCCTTAGAATATTTTAGTCACTCAGACCCAAAATGTCATCAGACTCAAGCTAAGACTTTAACAAACAAATTTATAATCATGGGTTAAATTGTTGATTTTCCCAACATTAATCGATGCGAAGGATATGGGTAGGACTACACAAATTTCTCAATAAATGCTTTAACTAACAATTTTGTTATTAAATATTTTTAAAATTATCATTTTTAAAATTATCATTTATTCATAAATATTTTTTAACAAATACAAGGATCTTCAAAAAAAAAACTCTTATATTATACCTATAAAAGACTTCTATTCAAATTTGAAAGCTCAAAACTTCTAAAACAAGAAAATATTTACCTATACTCCTCTTGATACAAATTTAAAATTTTAGATTTTGTTTATTTTTCCAAAAAGACTATTATCACTTATTTTAACCCGGTTCTTATGCTAAAGCTTTTACTCAATCAAATAATACGGGTGCACATAGTTGATTCGATTTAGCTTGATGTTTGCATAACACCGAAACCGAATCAACAATTTTTCTTTTTAAATGGTTAGAAACAGTTTGATTATGTTTTTGGGTTTTGGGTCCATTTCGGTCCAGTTATGTTTTCAAACAGTTTTCTAGGTTTACTGCTTCCACTTAATAAGTAATACTTTTTAGTTTTTCTTTACAATCAAGTATAATTTTAGCTAAATAATTTAGAACCGTTAAGTTAAAATATTTTGTCATATTATCTATCTATCTATATATATATATATATATATATATATATATATATATATATATATATATATATATATATAGAGAGAGAGAGAGAGAGAGAGAGAGAGAGAGAGAGAGAGAGAGAGAGAGAGAGAGAGAGAGAGAGAGAGAGAGAGAGAGAGAGAGAGAGAGAGAGAGAGAGAGAGAGAGAGAGAGAGAGAGAGAGAGATGTGGGTTCAAATAGGAACCACTAAATATTTGAGAACCATTAGGAACCACATATACACTAGTGAATATAGACATTCACTAATGTATATATATTCACTAATGAATAGTAGGATCAAATAAAAGGTTATATACATTAGTGAATATATATATACATTAGTGAATATATGTCTATTTGATTAGATTCAACTGATTCCGATTCATCGATTTGACTCATTTCAAGTGAATTTAGTCAAATTATCAGTGTTTTGTTGAATCGAAGAAGTTCAAATTGAAATTGAGGAAAGTTATTGAAGAATTTTTGAAGATTTGCTAATTTTTGGTGGAATTGCTCTTAAAATAATCAGCTGGAGGTGATCGAAGTATGAAGCTAATATATAAACTCCTTGAATATATGTCTATATTCACTAGTGTATATGTGGTTCCTAATTATTTGTATGGTTTTCTCTCTCTCTCTCTCTCTCTCTCTCTCTCTCTCTCTCTCTCTCTCTCTCTCTCTCTCTCTCTCTCTCTCTTTCTCTCTCTCTCTCTCTCCATATATATATATATATATATAGATATATAATCATAATAATTACATTTAAGGAGTTTATATATTTGCTTCATACTTCAATCACCTCCAGCTGATTATTTTAAGAGCAATTCCACCAAAAATTAGCAAATCTTCAAAAATTCTTCAATAACTTTCCTCAATTTCAATTTGAACTTCTTCGATTCAACAAAACACTGATAATTTGACTAAATTCACTTGAAATGAGTCAAATCGATGAATCGGAATCAGTTGAATCTAATCAAATGATTTTTTCGGCTCTAATACCACTTGACAGGATTTTTAAACAGGATCCAAAACTCTCTAACAGTGAATTGTCTGATCAATTCATGATGCGGAATCTCATGAAACGATTGAATCTTAGCAGTAAATGAATTGAGGATTTGATTAATGAAAGTTGAATGTGAAAATATCATTGAGAAAGTGATTTTGGCGGGAATAGCCATTTACAAACTTTAAGGTCTACAGTACTCAAGAGATTCCGGGTTCAAAGACAACTAAGTAAACACACACATCACTCTATTTATAGACATCTCAATACAGACTCTCTACAAATAAAATACTTAAGTCTTCATGTAACTTTAACTCTGTTGAATTTCGGTTAAGTCGGGTAGACTAACATGTTTACCTGAGTTAAATTCTTCAATGTTGAATTGTATTGATCAGCTAAATCTTCAATTAACATTAACTCGGGTGAACTTGATTTAACTCTGTGAGTAAACTTTTTTTCCCGAGTTAGAGTCTTCACTGAAAGACTTTCTAAGTTTTAGTTCGGGTGATGAACATTGTTCACCCGACTTAAAACTTAGAGCAAAAACACACTTTGAACATCTTCAAAGAACCTATTCTATGTCTAGAATAGTAACATGTGGCGGAATCACAAGTTAATGTATAGAGTTAACATAATTAGAACAATGATACAAGATGAATTCAGTAATGAATGTTTTCTCTCAAAAGCCTTAAATGGCGGGAAAGTTTGTTACATATGATTTTACCCATTCAAGCTCGCACAACTGAACTTCTCTCACCACTATTTATAGGTTATACTATCTATCTATTACATTACATCAACCCTTTATGTTTATTTAAAAAATACTTCGGGTGAACTAATAAGTCAAACTTCATTTAACTTTAGTTTGGGTGAATTTGAACTTAACTCTGGTGAAGAGTTAGTTAACCCGACTTAAAGTCTTCATGAAATTCCTAACTAAGATTTAGTTCGGGTGATGAAAAACATTCACCCGAACAAAATATTTATACACAACACTTTGATAAAGGACTTTGGAAGCTTTAGTCATCAATCCTTTTATGCTCCAACAATCTCCCCCTTGGATGATGCTTCGAAAATCTTTATCTTTCTTGATTAAGCTCCTTTCCCATTTTCAAACATTCATATCAGACACTATATTCTATCTCTTGTACCCCTTCTGATCTTATCTACCTCCCATGCTACAACCTCAAGATCCATTCTTCTTTCATTATCATCTGGTTGCATCTTTTCAAGAGGAAGATTAAAATGGTCCGGATAACTTCATTTGAGAGCTCTCTTAGATCAGCATTTTCATAAAGCCTCTCATCTTCACCATCTTCTCTACTCAGCACTATCTCATCATTCTCATAATCCATCCACCATCTGAGAACCTTGGCCTTTTAATGTACAACTTTGACTTTCTTAATAGGAGAAATGTACATTGTCATCCTTTTCCTCTTAGCTTTGAATTTCTTCCGATAGGTTGGCAAAGTCTGTTTTAGCACATTCATGGATGAACTTTTCATAGTCATATCCATGAGCATATTCACCATGTTTCACCATCTTCAGTTGACAGAGTCTTCCGGCATCTTCCACTGAACTTTGCATTAGCTTCTCAGTTGTGTCAAAGGATTGAGTCATTGTACTAGTTCTACTCTTTTTGTTTATCACAATAGCTCCACGGTCACGATCAAACCTCCATCCAACTATAGGTGGCAAAATACTTCTCTTCATATTCATAAGCTCTTCTCTTTTAGCCTTCAATTCTTCTTGAGGCACCTTCCGAATTCTTGATCCATTAGCAACTTCATCTCCTTGAATTGATGCATCAATATTGTAAATGGTAAATCCATATTGATCCAGATCACCACCATCTGATGTAGTTTCATCAATCCAGTTTGACAGCTCTTCAATCATTGTAGTGACAGCTAGATCATCAACTAAGTAATCTTCAGGAAGAGTTGACTTAGTCTGAGCATGAACTTGATCTTCTTGTTGAGTCTTTGGAAACTGATATGCTTAAAATAATTTACATTTTCTTAATCATATTTCTCATTTATACTCTTTTTTATCGCATTTTGTTATGATTTGGGTAGTGTTTGCGTACAGATATATGCAGAAAAGAGTTAAACTTGGATCATGGAACAAAAAGGAGTTGAAAAGAGTAGAAAACGGAGCTTAAATGAAGAAAATCTATGAAGAATCAAAGTTGATGAACATGCGTGAAAAGTGTTTTACACACCTTCACCGTTTTGATCATAACTTCATCAAACGATGTCCGATTTAGGTGATTCAAATTGGAGAAGATAGAAGAAGAGAGATCTAAAATTTATATTTAGGAAGAAAGTTCATCAGACTACTCCAGCCGGCAGCTAATTTATCTTAGTCGGCGGCTGAATCTCAAAATCTCAAAAAGTCAGTTGCGGGTCAAACGAAACGTAGTGCGCAAGTAATTATCCCACGTCACACCTTTTACTCAAATTGATGACGTGTGTTAGAGCTTCGTTCTAATTCAATCACACCCCTTTCTTAAATTGATAACTCGTGTTTTCGCCCTCTTCACCAACAGTCTTTGAATTGATATGTGTAACTCCGGATCCACCATGAACACCTTGAAATCTTCACAGATCCTTCAATATAGCTCTTCAATTTCACTTCGTACTTCTTCAATTTCACTTCGGACTCCTTCGGTTCACTAATAGTTTGACCTAATTTTCGAATCAATTCAAATTGATGAACAAGACTCAATTGAACTTAATCAGTTGATTTGTCTGGATTTGATACCAATTAACAGGTCCTGAACCTCTCTCCTATACTCAGTGAATCGAAATGAAACAGGTCATGAAGCGGAATCTCATGACCTGAGTTGGAATCAAAAGAGGGAAACATGAAATCGAAAATGAAACTGAAATTGAAGCTGATAACAAACGATATGTGTAACTGTTTAAGATTTCATTGATAGTGTGAACAGGTTTTGGATCGAGCTTGTTGACATTCAAGCTCAACGGAACTCAAACTTGAGTTCCGGGTTCAAAGACAACAAACTCTAATAACCTATCACATTAGTTATAGACAAAATCTAAACACTACGAACTAATTATTACAACATGTCATCATCTTAATTTCATCTCGAGGAGTTCACTTCAATTCGGAATCAAAGTCTTCAGCCTCCGAGTTGATATCTTCAATGTTGACTAGCTGACTTAAGTTATTCTTCAGTTTATTTTCAGTTCGGAGGAGCTTCAGTCAGTTCGGAGTATCTGAACTGACATGTTCCCCGAACTGGAAATTTCACTTCGGATTATTCATGATTTCAGCTCGGAATCTCCACGAACTAAAATCATCTTTATTCAAACACACTTCCATACTTCATAGCTTTATCCATTCATCTTCTTGGCCCATCAATACCGGAATGTATTTTCCTCGAAAAATGCCTGCATCAGTTTGACTTTCTGAAGTATCTTGACTCATAGATGTTGTATCTTCTGATGAGAGGGTTTGGTCATGAACTAAAGATGAACGTCCTGCACTTGCACTTGCTTGATTACCAATCTCCAACTCATCATTTTCTTCAACATTAGCAACACCTTCTGGATATACATGCACCTCTTCCAAAACATGTTCTTGACAGAAACCATTAAAAGATTTCATAAATGTATCTAAATCAAACAACCAAGTACCACCTGAATTCTTAAGATTTGGTGTATATTCATTGAATATCACATTATTGGATTCTTCAATGGTTCTAGTTCTTCTATTGTAAATCCTATAAGCCTTAGAAACACTAGAATAACCAAGAAACTATCCATCATCAGTTTTAGAATCAAATTTTCCAAAAGTCAACGTTACAACCAAGATTCAAAGTTAAGACCATAATACATAATAAAATGTTTTTAAATACAAATTCCCCAAATAAGGTCTTCTTCCCGATGTACACTTCACATAAAAGACTTGACCCGCCTGAGCAATGCACTTCATATCTTACGCTTAGTTCCTGAAACATGAGATAAAGTGTCAACTACGAAAACGTAGTGAGTGAGTTACAGTTTATAAGTTGACAAAAGGTTTCAAATACAAGTTCGACAAGTATATATATATATATATAAGTACAAAGTTTCCAAAAGGAGTAAGCGAATGAGCAGTCGCATAAGATTGTTTATATACTGTCGTAATAGTTCAAAACAAGAATTTAGAGTTCGCAAGAGTTCGAGACAAGTTCTAAGTACATAAAAGTTCAAGATTCGTTCAAAGTCAAAGAAGTTCAAAATAAGTTCAAGTGCTTAAAATTCAAGAATAGTTCAAAGTTCAAGATAAGTTCAAGTCCAAATAAGTTCAAGTTCAAATAAGTTCAATTCGCGTAGCAAGCTGTAAAAAGAGTAGACATTACCTTAGGGGTGGGTTAATCCACATGTGTAAGACAAAAAGTAAGTATATGCGTAAATAATAAAGACCTATGATCCTCGAGTTGTACCAACCACTAAGCTTAATATAACGTAAGATTTAGTTTTGCACACTAATCCGATTCTGGTCAAGTTCCAGCCCCTAGTTCCAGTCTAGAGTTCGAGTTCGCGAGAACTTAGCAATATGTACCCAAGTTGCTACCCTAAAGTAAGGAGTGACCGCTCCTAAGTATCGATACCCATATTTGCTAACGGCTATTGTTAATAGTGTGTAGAGTCCAGTTCCAAGAAAACGTTGCGGGGCATTTAGTTCGTTCTTTTCCAAAAATTTGTTTGTCTGTACTTACGGCGTTTATATCCTCACCTAGGGTTTTGCTCCAAATACAACCAAGCTATCATTGTCTAATCAAATATCCAAAGAGGCAAACCTATTTAGTCTAAAGTAAGCCAATCCGAATAAAAGATATTGTCTACGCATATTAGTTTGTAAAGTTCCAAATAGTCCAATAGTTCTCAAAAGTTCCAAAAGTTCAAAGAGTTATAAGTTCATAAGGTTTCCAAAAATAGATCAAATAGCTCAATAGTTCATAAGGTTTCCAAAAATAGATAAGTAACAAAAGTTCATAAAGTTTCCAAAAATAGATCAAATAGCTCAATAGTTCATACGGTTTCCAAAAATAGATAAGTAGCTCAAAAGTTCATAAAGTTTCAAAAAATAGATCAAATAGCTCAATAGTTCATAAGGTTTCCAAAAATAGATAAGTAGCTCAAAAGTTCATAAAGTTTTTGATCTCATGTTTCCCCCAAAAAGAGTACTTAAAAGTTAAGAGTAAGGAGGGGTGTAACTCACGGTTTGCGAAGACAAAGAGCTCGGAAATCGGTCGGAGCGGGAGTCGGGAATCACGGGTCGCCTAATAATACCAAGATAGTCCAATTATTATTAACTTATTATGTTATTGTACTTAAGATAATATAATTGAGTTTTTAATTAAACTTTAAGTGTCAAGGTCAAGTTTAATTCCAAAATAGTCCCAAAACGGTGAAAGTTACGTTTTTGTCCAAAAGTCCAATTTTGACGTTTATTATTATTGTGTTACAAGTAACTTTGGTCGCTGAATTGGTTTACACTTTTCTAATGAAATTTGAGCAACGCTTCCGCGCCCAAATTTCATATCCAAAAATCCAATCTCCAATTCCGCTCACAAATGCCTATAACACGATATCACATATATACAAGTTCATTTAAGTGCCAAAAGTCCAATACAAGTCATCGTTTTATTAGTTTAGTCAAACTCAGACCCAAAATGATGTTTCACGAAAAGTCAGCAAGTCAATATATTCAAAAACGTCAAATAACGAAAAATCGGGAAAAAGTCCAGGCCTGTGCGCCGTTGTGACCATTGGAACGGCGCACAGTCACCAAATTTTTCACCCTGTGCGTCGTCCTGGCCATAGGGACGGCGCACAGGTCGCGGGTTTTCGATCTTTTGTTGCAAAACGTATTTTAAGCCTTAGATTCCGACAGGAAATTGGTTTAAACTTATTAAAACATCATTTTAACAATTTATAAAGAATTTTTAGTTACAAAGTCGTGGATTCAAAGACTATTTCGGTTAAAAACGTTTTTGACCATAAAAAGTCATAGATTTGAATAAAAACTTATTTTAAACCCATAAATCATCCATGCAAGTTGTTATTTACATAAAAACAGTAAGTAAAAAGAAATCTACCGGTGGAAACCGTTTGGATGATGATTTGGTGATGTTTGAGCTCCGAAAATCTTTACAAAAATGGTCCTTACCGAAATCTTTTGGTCCCTTTTGCTTCTTTGGATTATTGGAACGTTTTGTGGTGGATTTTGTGGGTAAAATGGCTGGAAATTCACTGTTTTTGGATGAGTTCTTAGAGGGAGTTTGAAGGTATGTGTGTGTTTTGTTTTTATGAAATGAATAAAATGAAAGGAAAATAAAGAAAAGATGGAAAAGTAGTAATTAGGGGGTTGGGGCAGTGAAAAATCAGTAATGATGGCCTAATACCCGAGATTGATTGGTGTAATTGTTGTAAAAATCGAGACATGCAAAAATTTGAATAAGATTCGAGTCTGGTCCTTCCAGGACGGCGCACAAGGGCAGTGTGCATCGTCCTGGACCTGTTTTGCAATTATTTTTGAGTTCTTGCTCCGTTATTGTTTCGTTGGATCTTTTCGTTAACTAAAGTTTTTAAAGTATGTTACATTATGAACTTAGGAAAGTTCATTAGGTGTTTTCTTGGCATTAGGACTTATATAAATTGATTTCGGTTGTGATTCCGACACGAGCGTGTTTCCGATAAAGGTTCAATTGAAAAGCACAAGAGACAAAACGAGAGACATAGAGCGTAAAGAGGCACTTGAAATTTGACGGTTGTCACAAGTAAACAAACGCCTTCAATCCAAGCTTCCACATCATGAAATCATATCCTGGTAGGAATTTTGGAGGCTTACCACCAGAACCTGTCTCATTATCATAATTCACAACTGGAGCAGCCTTTTTTCTTACAAAAATTTGAATTCAGAAATTTCAATTTTAACTCGGATGAACAAAATATAACTCGGATGTACTAACTAAACTGAATTGATTCATATTCAATCAAGTTTGCAGAAATCACCAACTAATTTTTCGCATAACACCCTATCAAACAAAATCACACTTAAACCTAATGAATAATACTAGAATACCTCAATAACAACTTTTACCGCCAATTTTCAAACTTATGAAAACTGAACAATCGTTGATCTTACTGTTCTAATCTTGTAACTCTTCTAAACACCTTGAATGCAGCTCACAATCTTCTGATAACTAAGTTGAATCAAATTAGATTTAATTTCCAACTCTGATACCACTTGTCAGGTTTGATCAATATTCAAAGCAACTATTCTATGTCTAGAAACACTATGTGACAACCGCCTAATTTCCAGGTGCATTCTATACTCTATGTCCCTTTCGGTCTATCTAGTCTTTAACTTTTCAATAATCGGAACCGCGACAACGTCGGAATCACAACCGGAATCAAATTAAATAAGTCCTAATGCCAAGAAAACCCCTAATGAACTTTCCTAAGTTCATAACGTAACATACTTTAAAATATTAGTTAACGAAAAGGTCCAACGAAACACTTGTAAAAAATCAGCCAAAACACAAAATTTATTACAAAACAGGTCCAGGACGACGCACAGAGGCCATGTGCGCCGTCCTGGAGGACTGATTTCGTAATAAAATTGAAAACTTTGCATGTCTCGATTTCTAAACCTTTTAACCAATCAAACTCGAACTCCAGACCATAATTACTGCCAATGGCAGTCCCCAAACACACTCTTTCATTTTTATTACTTTTCCATTTCATTTTCATTTTACTAAATCACTTTTACAAAAACAAAACACACACATACCCTTTTTCTCTCTAAAAAGCTCTCAAGAACTCCCCCATTTCCAGAGATTTTCCACCATTAAAACCCATTTTCTAACCATACAAATCGTTCCAAACATCAAGAGAAGCAAAGGGGTGTGGTTATTTCGAAAAAGGACTAAGCTTGTAAAGATTTTTGAAGCGTAAATCCGACCCAAAACTCATCATCCGAGCTTTTCCTTCGGTAGATTTCTTTCTTTTTACTATCTTTATACAAATAATCAATTGCATGTAAGATCTAACGGTTAAAAATGTGTTTTTACACAAATCTATGACTTTTTATGGTCAAAAACGTTTTTAACCGAAATAACCTTTAGATCCACGGTTTTGTAACTAAAAATACTTTATAAACTGTTAAAATGATGTTTTAATAAGTTTAAACCTATTGCATGTCGAAATCTATGGCTTAAAATACGTTTTGCAACAAAAACTCGAAAACCCGCGATATGTGCGCCGTCCTAAGGCTTAGGACGACGCAGCGGGCAATTTTCCCAGCTTCTGTGCCGTTCTAAGTGTCACAGCGGCGCACAGAGCTGCTGTATTTTCAAAACTTGTCGTTTTTGTCGTTTTTAGCACGTTTGGACTATATTGACCCGCTGACTTTTCGATACCATGACTTTTGGGACTGAATATGTAACATAAATAAAATTTGAGACATGTATGGACTATTGAGACTTAATTTGAACTATAATATATATGTTATTGCGTTTTAGGTGATTTGTGAGCGGAAGTGATTTGTAGGTCCGATTTACACAGGAACGCATTAACAAGAACGTGCAACGGATTGATTAGACGGAAGAGATAAACACGAATAATCAAAGATAAACCAAATATTATTAATAAACGTTAATGATTACAATGGTTTAAACTGAGAAATCGTGGTTAGGCTAAGGAGAAGATTGAACATAATCTTCTCCCTAATCCGGTGATCGGCCGGATCGGGGCGCCTCAAAAACCCTAAAAACCTCTGCAAAAATCGCAGCCTCTTAAAACTCTTCACCTAGAAGATGCAGAAAATTCACTATATATAGGACTGTTTCTCATCCGCACGGACGAGACTCTCATCCGTACGGATGAGACGTTCATCCGTACGGATGAACGTTAAGCATAAGACCAAATATAAGTGTTCATCCGCACGGATGAGACTCTCATCCGTGCGTATGAACCCACATCCGCATGAATCATGCAGAAGGTGAATTTCGCACTTTTACGACCAACTAGGTGTACAACATTACAAGTAAACATTAATAATGCGTTTGCAAAGCTATGGACATCCAAAAAGTGCATCAACAACTGTTAAAATGATGTTTTAATAAGTTTAAACCTATTGCATGTCGAAATCTATGGCTTAAAATACGTTTTGCAACAAAAACTCAAAAACCCGCGATATGTGCGCCGTCCCAAGGCTTAGGACGACGCAGCGGGCAATTTTCCCAGCTTCTGTGCCGTTCTAAGTGTCACAGCGGCGCACAGAGCTGCTGTATTTTCAAAACTTGTCGTTTTTGTCGTTTTTAGCACGTTTGGACTATATTGACCCGCTGACTTTTCGATACCATGACTTTTGGGACTGAATATGTAACATAAATAAAATTTGAGACATGTATGGACTATTGAGACTTAATTTGAACTATAATATATATGTTATTGCGTTTTAGGTGATTTGTGAGCGGAAGTGATTGAATATTTTTGGATATGAAATTTGGGCGCGGAAGCGCTGCCCAAATTTCCTTACAAAAATATAAACCACTTCAGCGAGCAAAAGCACTTAAGATTTAATAATCAAAAATGTTAAATCGGACTTTTGGACAAAAACGTGACAATTACCTTTTCGGACTATTTTAACTAAACTTAACCTTGACACTTAAAGTTTACATAAATTTGATCTATATTATTATATAAGAACATAATAATATAACAACTAATTAAATTATCTTGATATTAATAGGCAATCCGTGATTCCCGGCTTCCTTATTCCGAACGAGTTTCCGTATCTTTACTCTTCGCAATCCGTGAGTTACAACCCCTTATTTTATATGTATTTTACATGAATTTTTGGGGGAAACATAAGATTATTTGTACTTGAAAACTTTTATGAACAAATTGCAACTTTATGAACTTCGACTTATTACAAATTATGAACTATTTTAACTTGGAACTATTTGAACTATTTTAACTTGGAACTATTTGAACTATTTTAACTTGGAACTATTTAAACTATCTTAACTTGGAACTATTTGAGCTATTTTGAGCTTGGAACTTATTGAACTATTTTGGACAAACCTTTTGAACTCTTATGCGTAAAACACTTTTACTCTACTTGAACTTACGAACTTGCCCCTTTTCTCGGCTAAACTAATTATTGATGCTTGTATGCGGACCGACCCTTGATGGAACTATAACATGATCTTAAGTGACGGAACAACTATCTCTTTAAAACAAAACTACTTAGTGCCCAGCTACTTTCTAGAACTACACACTATTAACTGCAGAGCCGTATAGTAATTATGGGTATCGATACTTAGGAAAGAACCGTTCCTTGCTTAGATGGCAGTCTAAGTACATATTACTAAGAACTTGAACAACTTCCCGTAGGATAGGCGGGAAGAGAGGGCCTCACGGTTGAACAAACGGATTAGTGTGAACACTTAAGTTATAGATGCCAAGAGGTTGATACAAGAAATCTAATTAGTTACTTATACGCATAAATTTACGAACTTTTTAGCGATTATTTCCGCAACTACATTTGACTAAATTTGACTCTACTTAGTCTTTACGAACTTAGGGCACCAATTTCGCCCATTACTTGAACTTTAAAAGTATATAAATTTTAAGCGACTTTTCTCCGCTAACTCTCTTTTGGAAACTTTTACTTTTATATACTTTACTTATATTTTTGCCGAACTACTTAAACTGTAACTCACTCACTACTTTCGTAGTTGACACTTTATCTTATGTTTCAGGAAATTAGTGTAAGTATGATGTGCATGGCATGGACGGGTCGAGGCGGTCGTGTGAGAACCTCATTGGGAAAAGACTTGGCCATTTCTTTTGGGAATTTTTAATGAAATCTTTAAACTATGTATTCGTGTACTAAACATCTTGGTTGTTTTTGAATTGTAAACACTTTGAATATCTTTAATTAATGACTTGAATGTCGTTATGTTTTATATAACCCGTGTAATGATCTTCCAGCTCTTCACATTCCGTGTTTCCGCTTTAGCGGGGTGTGACAGACTTGGTATCAGAGCACAGGTTATAGAGAAAAACGGTTTTAAAAATTTTTCAAAAATTTTCGAAACCAAACTATAACCAAGGCTTTTCGGAAAATCATTTATGGGTCTAAACTTTAGAGAATTAATTTCGCGATTGCATGTTTATTTCTAACTACGCATGGCCTGATCACCCATGCCTAGTTCAAAATGGATCATGCAAGGACGGAACGTAATTACTATTGTTAACGGTTTTTGAGTCGAAAATTCCCGGTACTGTCTTTTCCCGATTCTCACGCGACTGACCCGTACATGCATTTCATTACACATTTCCTTAGTTATTCTTTTGTATCTTCTCGTACTTACGAAACTCATTATTCACAGATCCGTCATGTCTCACTCTTCACGTTCACGTTCACCGTCACACTCACAGTCCCGCTCCCTGCCCAGAGCCGCTTCGCCTTCCGAGGGCCACACCGCCTCCGAGAGCCAGCGACATCAGACTACCGATCCCACGGAGGACACCTCCATGGCGATCTCTAGCAGCATCGGGTCCAGCCCGAGGGATGTGCTACCACCCCCTCCACCGGTACCCGTTTCCGCCACACTCCACTATCGGGGCCCGCGTACCAGGTTGACCGCGCGAAAGCAGGTCATCCTCCCGGGCCGTCTGCCGGATAGGATGGTTGCGCGCCAGGAGGGACCATCCCAGCCTATTCCATCACACCTACCCTTCGGACACCCTCCAGAGGTCCCACGGAACCCGACTATGGACCACTATTCCTGGGAGAGGCAATTCGAGCGTGAAGAAATGCAGCGCGCCAGAGACGCCGAGGCCGCAAGGCAGAGGATGCCTCCTACCCTTCAACCTCCCCCACCGGCCGCGTTCCTTCACTTACACCGCGAAGTGCGGGGACTGGCTCAGGAGACCCAGCACCAGGGGCACCTTATCAGTGAGGTTATTGACTCTGCACAACAGTTGTCGGAGCAGGCGTTGCGATTCATCGCATCGACCCGAGCGACGGCCCAGACTGTGCAGCGCCTCATTGGTGTGTGCCTGGTAATGGGCACGTTGATTGTGGTTATGGCGGCCAAGATGTTCTTAGAGAGGCGCCACTAGTTATTTCTCTTTTTGTACTGTACTTAGTCTAGTCGTAATTTTCTCACTGTACACGACATAGACTTTTATTATCTTTCCTTTCATGTATTGTAACAGTATTTCTCATTTCAGTACTTGTACCAAACTTAATTATTATTAATGAAATTTCTATCTTTTATCATTATACTTATCCTATCTTATGAATCTTGTACTTGTGACAATCATTAAAATTCTATCTCTTGAATCATAATCTTGCGTGTACTACTTGATCATTCATCTAAATCTCGTACTATAATTATCTGTGTCGCTAAATATTATTCTTATCATATTCTATTCGTGCGTTCTAAACTAAATCTGTTCTTCTGATTGTAGAATCATGGCTCCTCGCACCAATGCTAGCATCATCGCTGAGCAGGTTGCTGAACAGTTGAATGCGGCTATGCCCAACATGATCGCCCAGATCACCGCCGGGATCAATGCCAATGTCAACAACCACCACCAGCAACAGCAACAGCAACAACAACAACAACAACAGCAGAACAATCAAAACCAAAATCAGAACCAGAACCAGCATCCTAACCCTCCTCCATGCAACTATAAGAGCTTCATGGCGTGCAAGCCTAAGGAGTTTCACGGCACAACTGGTGCTGTAGGACTAGTCCAATGGTTCGAGAGCATCGAGTCTGTCCTACACATCAGCCGATGTGCCGAGGCGAACAAGGTGGAGTATGCTTCCTGTGTATTCCATGGTCGAGCTCTGTCCTGGTGGAACACCGTTGTTCAAACCAGAGGACGCGTGGCTGCCTATGCTCTTCCCTGGAACACCTTCAAGAACTTGCTCATTCAGGAATACTGCCCAAAGGGGGAAATCAAGAAGCTCGAGGCTGAGCTGTGGGACCATGAGATGATCGGAAACGACATCGAGAAGTACACCACCCGGTTCCACGAGCTCGCCCGACTGGTTCCAAGACTGGTAACCCCTGAGGAGAACCGGATCGACCTGTACATCTCTGGTCTGGTTCCGGAAATCCGTGGCATGGTCCTCTCATCTGAACCGCTGACCCTCCAAAGTGCAATCATCCTGGCCCATCGTCTCACCAGCAACCTTCTCACCGCTCCTGGATCCTCTAAGAAGGAGTCGGGTGAGAAGAGAAAGGCCGAGTCAACCCCGAGAAGAAGTGACCGCATCAAGAAGGCCCGCAACACCCGAAACTATGCCGTGACTGCCACACCTGCACCTGCACCACCTGCTAAATCTGGGTCCTACTCCGGACCGCACCCGAAGTGCAGCAAGTGCAACTTCCACCATCTCGGGAACTGCCCGGTATGCCTGAAGTGTCAAAAGGTGGGACACTATGCCAAGTACTGCCCGGTCAAGACAACCGCCCCAGCCCAGAAACTGACATGCTATGAGTGCGGAAGCGACCAGCACCTTCGCAATGCCTGCCCCAAGCTCAATCGGACTCCACAGAACCAAGGAGGGCAAGGTAGGGGCCGCGCTTACGCACTTACGGCGGAGGAAGCACGTCAGGACCCCAATGCAGTTACTGGTACGTTTTCCCTCAACAACCATTTTGCTTCCGTATTATTCGACTCAGGAGCCGAGAGAAGTTTCATTTCCTTAGAATTTAGACCCCTCATTGAATTAGAATCTAAAACTCTTAAGGATAATTTTACCGTCGAATACGCTAACGGCCAAGAATTTGAAGCTAAGGACATAATCTTAGGATGTTCACTATGCCTATCCGATAAAATCTTCCCCATTGATCTCATTCCTATCGAGCTTTCAAGTTTCGACATTATTGTTGGAATGGATTGGCTATCTCGCTTTCGAGCTGAAATCGTTTGTTTCGACAAACTCATTCGTATTCCTCTTTCGGAAAAAGAGACTCTCGTTGTTCAGGGAGACAAGCCTGGACGACAACTTCGCATCGTATCTTCCATCAAAATGCGCAAGTACCTACAGAAGGACTATGACGCGTTCCTTGCCCATGTTGTCGAGCGTAAACCTTCAGAAATCCGAATCCAAGATATTCCCGTAGTCAAGGATCACCCCGAAGTCTTTCCTGAGGATTTGCTAGGGCTACCACCTCAACGACCAGTGGAATTCCGAATAGACCTCGTTCCTGGCGCAGCACCGGTTGCCAAGACACCGTACCGTCTGGCGCCGCCGGAAATGCTAGAACTGTCAAAACAGTTACAGGAACTCTTAGACCATGGTCTTATTCGCCCGAGTTCGTCCCCCTGGGGAGCCCCAATCCTCTTCGTTAAAAAGAAAGACGGATCTTTCCGCATGTGCATTGACTATCGAGAGCTGAACAAGCTGACCATCAAGAACCGATACCCACTCCCGAGGATCGACGACCTATTCGACCAGTTGCAGGGTGCAACTCACTTCTCCAAAATCGACCTCCGTTCAGGTTATCACCAAGTTCGTGTCAGCGAGACCGATATTCCAAAAACCGCATTTCGAACTCGATACGGTCATTACGAATTCCTTGTCATGCCTTTTGGTCTGACCAACGCACCAGCAGTGTTCATGGACCTCATGAACAGGGTGTGTAGACCATACTTAGACAAATTCGTAATCGTATTCATAGACGACATTCTCATCTACTCGAGGAACAAGGAAGATCATGCGAAACACCTTAAGCTCATTCTAGAACTCCTCCGAGATCAGAAATTGTACGCCAAATTCTCGAAGTGTGAATTCTGGCTCCGAGAGGTACATTTCCTTGGTCATGTGGTCAACCAAGAAGGGATCCAGGTAGATCCAGCCAAAATCGAAGCGATCGAAAAATGGCAAGCTCCGACGACTCCGACGGAAATCCGTCAGTTCCTAGGACTGGCTGGCTATTATCGAAGATTCATAGAGAATTTCTCGAAGATCGCGAAACCCCTCACCGAGCTCACTCAGAAGGATAAGGATTTTATTTGGGGAAAAGATCAGGAGGATTCCTTCCAGAAACTCAAGTACCAACTTTGTCACGCACCGATTCTGTCCCTGCCAGAGGGCACGGATAACTTCGTAGTGTTTTGCGATGCCTCCCACCAAGGACTTGGGTGTGTCCTAATGCAGAAGGACAAGGTCATTGCTTACGCTTCCAGACAGTTGAAGATTCACGAGCAGAACTACACAACGCACGACTTAGAGTTGGGAGCCGTCGTGTTCGCTTTGAAAATTTGGAGACACTACCTGTACGGTACTAAGTGTACGGTCTTCACCGATCACAAGAGCCTTCAACACATTTTAGATCAGAAGATGCTCAACATGAGGCAACGTAGATGGATAGAACTGCTGAGCGACTACGATTGCGAGATCAAATACCACCCGGGTAAAGCAAACGTAGTAGCAGATGCCCTGAGTCGTAAAGAAAGGGTAAAGCCATCTCGAGTTCGAGCATTGGGTATCCAAGTTCAGACGAGCCTTCGAACGCAGATCGCGAACGCACAGCTAGAGGCGTTGAAACCCGAGAACATTAAGGTCGAGACGCTTCATAATCACGAGGAAGAATTCGAACGCAAGTCCGACGGAATCTACTACTTTAAGGGTAGAGCATGGATTCCAAAATCAGAGGAACTTCGCAAACTCATTCTGGACGAGGGCCACCGATCTAGATACTCTATCCACCCGGGATCCGACAAGTTGTACAAGGACCTCAGAGAGTACTACTGGTGGCCGGGCATGAAGAAAGATATCGCCTTGTATGTAGCCAAGTGCCTTACTTGCTCAAAGGTCAAGGCGGAATATCAAAAGCCCTCAGATTTACTTCAGCAACCAGAAATTCCCATGTGGAAGTGGGAACAAATTTCCATGGACTTCGTCACCAAGTTGCCCCGTACGACTAAGGGTAACGACACGATTTGGGTAATCGTGGACCGTTTGACCAAATCCGCTCATTTCCTGCCGATTAAGGAAAATCATTCGATGGAGAAGCTCGCTCAAGTCTACATCAACGAGATCGTCTCTCGTCATGGAACCCCTCTCTCCATCATCTCCGATAGGGATAGTCGATTCACTTCTCGCTTCTGGAATGTCCTTCAGAAATCTTTAGGTACGCGACTAGATCTTAGCACTGCATACCACCCTCAGACCGACGGCCAGAGTGAAAGGACGATCCAAACACTTGAGGACATGCTGAGAGCATGTGTAGTCGACTTCGGAGGAAGTTGGGACACTCACCTTCCCCTGGTAGAGTTCTCCTATAATAACAGCTACCATGCCAGCATCAAGTGCGCACCATTCGAGGCTCTCTATGGACGTAAGTGTCGGTCACCGCTCTGTTGGCTAGAGGCAGGCGATCGACAACTTACGAGACTCGATATCGTCCAGGAGACCATCGACAAGATCACCACTATTCGTGAAAGACTGAAGACATCCCGTACCCGACAGAAGAGCTATGCTGACAACCGAAGGAAACCCCTCGAGTTCCGAGTTGGCGACAGAGTACTCCTCAAAGTATCGCCCTGGAAAGGGGTAGTCCGCTTCGGGAAGCGCGGTAAACTAAGTCCAAGGTACACCGGTCCCTTCGAAGTCATTGAGCGTATCGGTCCCGTTGCTTATCGTCTTCAACTCCCCCAGGCTCTCGCGAACGTTCATAACGTATTCCATGTCTCACACTTGAAAAAGTGTCTGTCTGATGAGACCATCGTCATTCCTCTCGACGAGGTCGAAATCGACAACAAACTAAACTTCATCGAAGAACCGCTCGAGGTTGTTGACCGCGAGGTCAAACAACTCAGGCAGAGCCGTATTCCGATAATCAAAGTTCGGTGGAATTCCCGACGTGGTCACGAATTCACATGGGAGCGTGAAGACCAATTTCGTCAGAAGTATCCACATCTTTTCGAGAACTCTTCTTCATGATGGGACGCACCAAATTTCGGGACGAAATTTCTTTCAACCCGGGGAGAATGTGACAACCGTCTAATTTCCAGGTGCATTCTATACTCTATGTCCCTTTCGGTCTATCTATTCTTCAACTTTTCAATAGTCGGAACCGCGACAACGTCGGAATCACAACCGGAATCAAATTAAATAAGTCCTAATGCCAAGAAAACCCCTAATGAACTTTCCTAAGTTCATAACGTAACATACTTTAAAATATTAGTTAACGAAAAGGTCCAACGAAACACTTGTACAAAATCAGCCAAAACACAAAATTTATTACAAAACAGGTCCAGGACGACGCACAGAGGCCATGTGCGCCGTCCTGGAGGACTGATTTCGTAATAAAATTGAAAACTTTGCATGTCTCGATTTCTAAACCTTTTAACCAATCAAACTCGAACTCCATACCATAATTACTGCCAATGGCAGTCCCCAAACACACTCTTTCATTTTTATTACTTTTCCATTTCATTTTCATTTTACTAAATCACTTTTACAAAAACAAAACACACACATACCCTTTTCTCTCTAAAAAGCTCTCAAGAACTCCCCCATTTCCAGAGATTTTCCACCATTAAAACCCATTTTCTAACCATACAAATCGTTCTAAACATCAAGAGAAGCAAAGGGGTGTGGTTATTTCGAAAAAGGACTAAGCTTGTAAAGATTTTTGAAGCGTAAATCCGACCCAAAACTCATCATCCGAGCTTTTCCTTCGGTAGATTTCTTTCTTTTTACTATCTTTATACAAATAATCAATTGCATGTAAGATCTAACGGTTAAAAATGCGTTTTTACACAAATCTATGACTTTTTATGGTCAAAAACGTTTTTAACCGAAATAACCTTTAGATCCACGGTTTTGTAACTAAAAATACTTTATAAACTGTTAAAATGATGTTTTAATAAGTTTAAACCTATTGCATGTCGAAATCTATGGCTTAAAATACGTTTTGCAACAAAAACTCGAAAACCCGCGATATGTGCGCCGTCCTAAGGCTTAGGACGACGCAGCGGGCAATTTTCCCAGCTTCTGTGCGCCGTTCTAAGTGTCACAGCGGCGCACAGAGCTGCTGTATTTTCAAAACTTGTCGTTTTTGTCGTTTTTAGCACGTTTGGACTATATTGACCCGCTGACTTTTCGATACCATGACTTTTGGGACTGAATATGTAACATAAATAAAATTTGAGACATGTATGGACTATTGAGACTTAATTTGAACTATAATATATATGTTATTGCGTTTTAGGTGATTTGTGAGCGGAAGTGATTGAATATTTTTGGATATGAAATTTGGGCGCGGAAGCGCTGCCCAAATTTCCTTAGAAAAATATAAACCACTTCAGCGAGCAAAAGCACTTAAGATTTAATAATCAAAAATGTTAAATCGGACTTTTGGACAAAAACGTGACAATTACCTTTTCGGACTATTTTAACTAAACTTAACCTTGACACTTAAAGTTTACATAAATTTGATCTATATTATTATATAAGAACATAATAATATAACAACTAATTAAATTATCTTGATATTAATAGGCAATCCGTGATTCCCGGCTTCCATATTCCGAACGAGTTTCCGTATCTTTACTCTTCGCAATCCGTGAGTTACAACCCCTTATTTTATATGTATTTTGCATGAATTTTTGGGGGAAACATAAGATTATTTGTACTTGAAAACTTTTATGAACAAATTGCAACTTTATGAACTTCGACTTATTACAAATTATGAACTATTTTAACTTGGAACTATTTGAACTATTTTAACTTGGAACTATTTGAACTATTTTAACTTGGAAGTATTTAAACTATCTTAACTTGGAACTATTTGAGCTATTTTGAGCTTGGAACTTATTGAACTATTTTGGACAAACCTTTTGAACTCATATGCGTAAAACACTTTTACTCTACTTGAACTTACGAACTTGCCCCTTTTCTCGGCTAAACTAATGATTGATGCTTGTATGCGGACCGACCCTTGATGGAACTATAACATGATCTTAAGTGACGGAACAACTATCTCTTTAAAACAAAACTACTTAATGCCCAGCTACTTTCTAGAACTACACACTATTAACTGCAGAGCCGTATAGTAATTATGGGTATCGATACTTAGGAAAGAACCGTTCCTTGCTTAGATGGCAGTCTAAGTACATATTACTAAGAACTTGAACAACTTCCCGTAGGATAGGCGGGAAGAGAGGGCCTCACGGTTGAACAAACGGATTAGTGTGAACACTTAAGTTATAGATGCCAAGAGGTTGATACAAGAAATCTAATTAGTTACTTATACGCATAAATTTACGAACTTTTTAGCGATTATTTCCGCAACTACATTTGACTAAATTTGACTCTACTTAGTCTTACGCACTTAGGGCACCAATTTCGCCCATTACTCGAACTTTAAAAGTATATAAATTTTAAGCGACTTTTCTCCGCTAACTCTCTTTTGGAAACTTTTACTTTTATATACTTTACTTATATTTTTGCCGAACTACTTAAACTGTAACTCACTCACTACTTTCGTAGTTGACACTTTATCTTATGTTTCAGGAAATTAGTGTAAGTTTGATGTGCATGGCATGGACGGGTCGAGGCGGTCGTGTGAGAACCTCATTGGGAAAAGACTTAGCCATTTCTTTTGGGAATTTTTAATGAAATCTTTAAACTATGTATTCGTGTACTAAACATCTTGGTTGTTTTTGAATTGTAAACACTTTGGATATCTTTAATTAATGACTTGAATGCCGTTATGTTTTATATAACCCGTGTAATGATCTTCCAGCTCTTCACATTCCGTGTTTCCGCTTTAGCGGGGTGTGACACACTAACATGTGGCGGAATCACAAGTTAATGTATAGAATTAACATAATCAGAACAATGATACAAGATGAATTCAGTAATGGAGGTTTTCACTCAAAGGCCTTTAATGGCGGGAAAGTTTGTTACAGATGATATTACACATTCAAGCTCACTCAACTGAACTCCTCTCACCACTATTTATATGTTGTACTATCTATCTATTACATTACATCAACCCTTATGTTTATTTAAAAACACTTCGGGTGAACTAATAAACAAAACTTCATTTAACTTTAGTTCGGGTGAACTTGAACTTAACTCTGGTGAAGAGTTAGTTCAGCCGACTTAAAGTCTTCTTGAAATTCCTAACTAAGATTTAGTTCGGGTGATGAACAATGTTCACCCAAACTAAATATTTATACACAACACTTTGATAAAGGACTGTGGAAGCTTCAATCATCAATCATTTTATTCTCCTATATCAAATCATTTGTAACGCCCGCAATAACTGCAACATTATATCTGAATCATGATGTAGACGTTAGACCATTATTAACTTAAAATCAATACGTTGGAATACTAAAGGGTATAAATATCCACGCTATGATCATTTTCCATGGCATGCTATCTTACTCACACACATATACACACATTCTCTGTGATCGTAACTAGAGCAATCACCACTTTCAATCTTAGTCACCTTAGGCTCGTCAAGGGATTGGTATGTTTTTATTGAGATTCGGGAGTTCCAAGGTTGAAGGTTCCCAAACATTCCTTTATTCCATGTTTGAAGATCTTTTGATCAAACATACGACTTTTTCAGTTTTAAACAAATGTTGATATTCGTAAGGTAAAATAACATGTGATTTGAATACAAAATATGAATTTCAAAACCTGGGTATGTTATGTGATGTATATTCAACTAGAATATAAGAAGAAGGAAAACAAAAGAAAAATTATATGTCAAACTACTAAATTAGATATGATTTAATTGTGATTTATAGAAACAAAAAATAATATTCGTTACAATGATGTAATTTATTCGTTTAATATATATTTTTTTTATATAATTAATTTTAAAACAAATAAAAACTAAAATAAGTATTTAAAATAAATAGTTGTGATTAGCTCTTTAAATTTTTAGTAATATTTAGTAATCACAGTCATTTATAATTATAATATATCAAAAAAGATTATATATACAGAGAAATGATCAATTAAGACCTATAATTTTTTTGAGACCAAAAGACATCATTTTGGTGTTTCATCAATTTTAATCTAATAGCTAAGATTAAAACCCAAACTCACTTTTCTTTTATTTTTTGAAACTAAATTATCTCACAAACCGTTAATCGTTAGACGAAACAAAATATACCGATCGTCTCGCTTTTATATTTAATTAGAGCAGTGGTGTTATATATTTTCGACGACTTCTTTTTTCTTTCTTTTTGTTTTTTTTTTTTATGGGTATTGAAATTGTAACGATAATATCACATGTGATATTACATCAATATGTACATATTTATAAAAGAGAATTACTATAAAATGTATAAACTACCTAAATTTAGAAGAAAAAAAATCGAATTTTAACTAGTTTTGTTTTCACGTTTTTGACATAAAATATGATATACTAAAATCACATATGAGAATACTATATCATATGTGATATTACTGTAAATCATATGTGATTTTATGTATGCAAAATTTCAAAAACTCAAAAGGCAATAACACACATGATTTTAACTCCAAATATGAATTTTAATACACAACAATGTCATACAATGTATAACCTATATGGACCCGGAAAAAAGTTTGAATTTTGACGACTTTTTATTTTTTCGTTTATGGCCAAATGTTGAAATTCGTAAGACAATATCACATGTAATTTGAACACTACATACGAATTTGAAAACATATATTTGTTATATTGCGTACATTCAACTACAATCAAAAAGAAATACAAAAAAAATAATATGTCAAACTACTGATATCACATGTGATAAAATAATGATTTATAATTTCAAAAACCGTAAAAAAAAACCCGAAAATAAATTTTGTCAAAAGTATATCGAGTGTGTGCTCTATAGAAAGAGGAGAAAATACTCGTTTTAATTGTGCAATTTATTCGTTTAATACATTTATCGTTTATGAGATAATTAATTTTTAAACAAAAGTATATTATAATAGGTTTTTAAAATAGAGAGATGTGATTGGTCCATTTGGTTTCAAATTTTTTCATTGTCTTTCTTAATATCAACTCTATTGTACATATGAAAAATAAATGAAAAATTATTGTATTATTATTAATCATGTAAATCATATATGATTTTGAAAATTTATAATTTCATTACCCACCAAAGAAACGGAGTATAATATATAAAAAGTTTCCGATCACAATTTAAAATTGATAAAACTTTCACCACATATAAAAGTATCATGTTCTGACGTTCTACGAGTTCAAAGAGTCCTTACCCAAACATAAAAAACAACATAAGAAAAAGTTAACTGTAATGAAAGATAAAAAAAAAAACCAAAAAAAAACCCGCTCGAATTAGAGGTGCAAAACAAATGCCGCTTTTTCATAACCGCCAATAAAACCGAAACCGGTTTTTTTTAACCGAATCGGTTTTTTTTAACCGAATCGGTTTTTTTTAACCGAATCGGTTTTTAGAAACTGAACCAGTTAGACCGGTTTTCAAATCTGGGCTAACCGTTTTTTTTTTTTTTTTTTAAATTTCTGCATTTCTTTTTCAAAAAAAAAGATCCGTTACTAGCGCCATTATAAGCGTCTTTTTTTTTTTTTTTTTTTTTAATTTTGGGTATTTTGGCTCCTCTAAATTATCTATAAATAGGATGGGTTGGTTTGGGTTGAAACTACACCAAAAACAATCTTATTCTCTCAAAAACTCTCTAAATATCAATATATATTTACTTTTTGTTTGTAAAAAATGGAAAACATTCCATCTCGATATATTTACGTTTGTATTTTGTAGTTATCTTAGTATTTAAATAAAAGTTATGTTGGTATTTTATTTTTAGTTATAATTATATTGTTTAAATTTTAAATAAAAGTTATGTTTGTATTATATATTGAATTCGAATTCGAATCCGGAAAAAAAAAAACCCGAAAAAAATAATCGAAAAAAACCGGTTCAAAACCGGAAAAACCCGATTCCGAATATTTAAACCGAAAAATAACCGATCTGAAAAAACCGGTATAAACCGAAACCGGTTTTTTTTAACAAACCGAAAACAAAAGAAAACGATTTTCTTGCACCTCTAGCTCGAACGGTGTAATTCACTCTATTTTCACCTAAAACCATTTTTAAGTAAAAAGTAAAAAAAAATTGAATGAATGTATAATGAATTTTGGATTTGATCATCCTAATGAACGGCAAAGTGTGATTATTTTTTCATAATATAACCCCCTACATTGATTATAACAAAACACTTAATTATTTAGTTTCATCAGCAACTAAATCTGAAATTGCCATCCCAGAAAACAATAAACGGTAAACGGAAAATCAAAAAGAAAAAATTCCACGACAAAAAAGATCTGGTTGTTACTTCCATAATCTTGAAAACTATAGCTACTTGACAAGTCCTAACAAAACTGTGTACAAGTATACAACACGAAGCAGAGAATAAGAATGAAACTTACAATTCCTAAACCAAAACTAGACACATAAACCAATAGACAACAAGAAACCAAGTTACCGTCGTCATCCGTTTATTGCTCCTGTTTTGCACTTTGACTTTTACAGGTTTCCATGATCAAAGGTTCAACAACAGGCAAAGCTGCATTTTCTTTAATTTCCTTGTCTAAACTATTATGTTGAACGTTTTTATTCAAACCCGAAGCCTCTACTTTTGTAACATTTCCTGATATACCCGCTTGATTTTCTTGGACTTTTTCTGGTGAAGTAGCGGAGCTGGAAATTGGGATACCATTTGTTTCTGGAGCAGTGCTGACTGAATTCAATGGTACCACAGGTGTAGATTTTGAGTTATGATCTTGAGGCCGTAAGGCACTTGGTGAATGGAGATCACGAAAGTTAGTAACATTTGTTTTAATGTGGATGGCAGACTTTAACTGTTGCTTCAATATAGCCGCAGCAGCTGATTGGGTAGCAATGCGGGCCCCAGCAGCAACAGCAGCAGCTTTCACTGGATCTGGGACATTAGGGATAAGAGATTTTGGTGATGTTTTGGGTCGAATTTTTGGAAACGTTTTTGTTTGGGCAAAATCATCAGATGCATGATCTTGAACAAGGGTGCTAGCAGATGGTGTATCGGGTATAATAGGACGCATGGAAGTATTGGTTGTGATGCTTGATTTTGTCCTACCTGTTCATTTTTACAATTGAGAATCATCAAAAGAAAACATTTTCAATATCAGAAATTCAGATGTAATTATGATGATTAATAGAGGTGGACAGGTGGGCGGTCGGGCAAGTTGATTAATAGGTCAAAAAAGTGTTTGGGTTAAAAATGGTTGATTGCTAGCAAAAGCTTTTTTGATATGTATAATAACGGGTTACATATGATTGCAAAAACAAGTTTTATGACAATAAACAGATTTTTTTAATGAAACTATTTAAGTTCATGCATTAAAAAGATTTCAGACGAAATTCAGCCCGTTTGAACCATTTTATAAGTTCCCCTTTTGGCTATTCTTTAATTATACCTGTTTGAAATAATAAATACAACTCAAATCAACCCATTTATAAGTGAATGGGTTGAAATTGCCCTCTAATTAAAGGTTCAACATAGAGGAATCTCATAAACCAAATTCAATTCAATACCATGTATGTATCGTTAATGATGATTGCCCGCAGATTAGTGATTTTAATATGAGAGTTTTCCAAGAAAGAAGTTGCATAGTTTCAAACTTTCGATAAAGTATAAGTTGTTATTTCAGAAGATGAAAGAGTACTAATTTATGTAACCAATCAATTTTTTATATTTATTTTTATATTTATATCATGGAATCAGAAGAGAAAAAGAAAGTGTACCAAGTGAAGAAGACGCCTTTAAACTATCCACTCCAGGCTGATCTAGAGCCATGTTAAGTGCCCGTCGAGCTGCCAGGTGTACCTCAGAAAGTTGTGATCCAGTTCTCGCATTCGAGTTGCCATTATTACGCTTTTTAATAATATTCCACCTCTGCAAATGTCCAAAAATCCCTGATATTATCACTAAATTCAAAACTTTTACCTGCTATGGTACTGACTCAAATTTAAACTTGATTGACTTGAATTAAGTGGATAACAATGTAATAGAATACTCTATCCCCTAGCTTTGAAATAAGGAGATGTCAAGAAAGTTGCTATGTTGAGCTAAAGCTGAAATTGTATGATAAAATCCTAATCAAATATACAATCCCGGGTTAAATTCTGTATTTTACTAAGCAATGCAACTAGAATTTGAGTAGAAAATGTTACTGTGTAATTTGAATGAGCAAGGTTATGGAATATGAAATTAATATTCCGTTATAATCTATCATTAAAGTGTGGGAATGGGAAAACCGTCAAGTATGTTTTTGTATGCATTAATCAAACAAAATAGGAATAAAGACAAAAATATCGAATAGTGCAAATAACTATAAATTCAATTTGGAAGATACCATTAAATAACGGCTCTTATTTAAATATTGCAGCAGGCAGGTGACACTGTAATTTTATCATTAATAACGAGTTATACTGTAATCTATCTCTATCATTCCATTCCCCAACAGAATAGAACAAAACAGCCGTTGCCCATTGAATGAGAATCAACAAAATGGAATGGATCACATTCTTTAAGAATTGATTGATTTATATGGAACTAAAGAATATAAAATTAAAACAGTATGAACCTGAGACAGCTGTGACGCGGTTCTATCACCCTTAAAATCTCCTTTTAGAATATTTGCCCAATTCCCTTCACCACATTTCTGAACAGCAGCAAAGAGTTCCTTGTCCTCGGCTGCAGACCATGGTTTTCTTTTCCGGCGAGGCGGCAAGCTGCCACTTACACAACCATTTGTATCAATTCCTTCTGTAGATGACGCGACTATTGTTTGTGGCTGTTTTTGAACAGAAACCGGAACTGTAATATTGGTCCCTCTTAAATTACTCGCAACTTGTGGATTTTCTGATGGATTTCCCACTGACTTGCCATTAGGTATATTTATAGTTAATGGCGCTTCAATCGTCAACCCCTTTTCTAAGCCAGAGTCGCTTGTCGAACCAGAAGCTATGAGTACCTGCAAAATGCTAGCAGGTTATAAGAATTCTAGAGAACCATTCGAACTTCTCATAGCATAAAGGGATGCTTAAGAATGGGGGCAGAAAATAGAGTTTTGGTGTGATTTTGTTGTTTGATATTGTAATAAGCTAATAATCAATAGTCAGATGTTTAAGTGCTTAGACATATTTCAGATTTATATTTTTACAGTTAGATAATCGGTTTTGTTGCAATTGATATGATGCAAGCTATTAAATAATCCAACGTCAGAGGATGATATGTTCATCCAAAAATTGAAAACTCATTATTTTCACTTCAAGTTTATAATCAAATAATCAGTTTTAAAACGGAAATCCAAACACCGCCAATATAAGAAGCTATGATTACCCCCTCTCCTCCCACAACCACCAAAATACATGTCTTCTAATAGTCTCAGGTCTTTCATAGCTATACCCTTTGGAAACGCTCATTCTAAAGATTGCAAAAACAAAAATTGTTTTGATGTCTTTGGAACGATAATTGCTAACAAATTAATTGGAACAAAACTCACAACGCAATAAAGTATAAAACCTAATCAAAATCAACTATATTTGGCAAGTAAAGATATATGTGTAGCGGGTTACACTAGCAACATTTAGAACACAACAAACATCATGAAATGGGAAATGGAGGTAACCAACATATCTTTTGGCATCAATGATAAGTTCAATACTCGTGATTACCTTCACACAGGCCGCAGCCTCCATCGAAGCCTCGTTGTTGACATGTGGAAAAGCTTCCAGCTCACATTCTAAATCACTATCATCATCCTGCGGTTTGGAATTTAATAAACACAGACTTATTGTATATTAACCAACTAATTAACGACGAGGAGTAACTATTAAGCCTAACCCTAGCATAAAATCAACAACAAGCTCAACAAATGCAATTAGAAACTACCTTAGTTTGGGAACACGAGTTAATGATAGACATTCGAATCTAGCATAAACTTAAGTTAAGTGAATAAATCCAGCTTTGATTTATACATGTTGGACCATGCAAACTAACGATTCCAAAACCAAATAACAGATTTGCCTAACTAACTAAAAAAGAAGTCATATCTAAAAACCAATTTCTTGTCATCTCCGAAATAAAGGTTGTATATAACACGAATGAACTCAAATTAAATGTAAAATTGTATGACACACGTTGAAGGTCCAAACATGGAAGCAAGTGTATAGATTTGTGGCATTTTCTAACTACGTTGTCAATTCATATTCATAAATAAAATCAAGAAGCACAATATGAACCTTAATCTACGAAATGGTTAGTAACAAATCTGATACATTTATGAAGATACCAGGGATACTAACCAAAGGTATAGGGTGATGTGGTAAGTTATGAGAGAATTGATGACGATAAGCTAAATGGCGCCAGAGCATTTGGTATTCTCGAGGATTAGTTATACCAGTTGAAGTTGTTTTCACCAATGCATTCCAATCGAGTTTCGGGGAATCCTGAACTTGAGCTACTTCTTGAAGCAATGCCAACACTGTTGTAGCTGTGTACCTATAATCAATCAATCAATCAATCAATCGAAACCCTAATAAAGTAATAATAATAATAATACAAGAAGAAGAAGAAAGAAAAACCTTTGTAAGATTGTGGAAACGTCTTCTTCGGTAATGGTGGCCTTGTTTGATTTGTCACTCTCCATCAAACTAACTCAAAATCATATGAAATTTAGAATACATATAAATTATTAGGGTTCTTGTTGTTTTGATTTAGGGATTTGAGTATAATAATAAGAGTGAATTTGAATTGGATTGGATGATTCAAATATGGAAAAACATTCAATGGTTATCGGTTGATTATGAAAACATTCCAATTACATGAACAACTTTTTTATTTACTTTAATAAAATCTAGAATTTATCTTTATTTTAAATACTTTTCGGTTGTTGCGGTCATTTTAAAGTCATACATATGAGTTAGGGGCCGTTTGATAGCTGCAGACTGAGTTGGTGCAGACTGAGTTAGGTGCACACTGAGTTTGTTTTGTTTGATTATGCCTCGGACTGGCTATGTTGACTGGGAGAAATGACTATTTTACCCTTCTGTTTATTTTTATATTGAATGTCGTATAAAATCCAAATTAACCATAAATCTAAATTAAACATAAATCCAAATGTCTTACAAAATCCAAATTAAACAAATCCAAATGTGTTACAACTTCAAATTAAAAAAAATCCAAATTAAAAAAATCCAAAGAAAAAAAATCCAAATTAAAAAAATCCAAAGAAAACCTAACAATGATTGCCTACAATTAAGTTTTATTACAGCATCATATTTTTTTTATTATTATTTCTCAGACATTTAATCAAACATATAATGGTCAACCAAACAACCTAGTTACTATAATAATTATCACAAAAGGTATCCAAGTTAGAAACACCATTAACAAACAAGACAATTAACTAACAAGATAGTAGGAACCATAATCAAAATTCTCAGTTTAACTTCAAACAAATGAATTAGGCCCATGTTACCTATAATTATATTAACTCCTACAAAGAGTGTCCGCAAGTACCCGGAATCAAGAACAAAGGACAAAATAAGATCAATTTTGGTTCCTTTCTATATCATCTCAACATATAAAAAATGAGCTTTGAAGGGTAGAGTTGGGTTTTTTGAATGAAAAAATGAGTCTTTACTTTTTTATTAAAGACTCAATCTTTGATATGGGTCCGTGGTACGGACCGAGTCCGTGACAACCTTGGTTTATCAAACACGCGGACCACGGACCGAGTCCGTAGTCTGAGTCCGAGTCTTTGGTCCGTGGTGATATCAAACACCCCCTTAATAATATTATTGGTTTCAAATATTATATAATGATATCCAAACTCAGATATATTTTAGAAAGACAAAATTTGTTAGATTTTCTTTTTCTTTAAGAGAAAAATAACATTTATAGTTTATCAAAACACCAAAACACAAAGGAAGTCTTTATAAATAATTTACATGACCCGTAAACAAAGTACGTATATTAGAAAGATACAAATGTTAAGTAATTATTAAAATCAGTAATATAGTTTAATTATTCAAATCACACAAAATAAAATAACTAAGGGTCGTTTGATTCAAATAGATGAATAGAAATGGAAATGGCAAAAGGAATACTAAGGAATATAATGAGATATTAGTGGGTAATGAAAGTGATAATCCCCGATTTAGAGGTTGCTTGAATTCGATTAATAAAAGAAAAGAATATGAGAAAATGAAAATTAGTGGGTGATGAAAGTCATTACTCCCAATTTAATGGATAATGGGCTATTTTCCAGTTTTAATTAATAATTATATTCCTTATACTTAACAAATCACCTATATTCATTATATTACCCATTCATTGGCGCTTAAACCCGTTAACCAAACACACCCTAAGTTTAACTAGAATAGTGTTATTTACAATACCTATCAGCGTCACATACTTACACAATCCATGTCTAAAAAGCGAAGTTACCTTCAATCTTGGCTTACGAATGCATAACATAATCAAAAAAGCAAGTATCACTAAAAGGCTAAGTAAAACACAACAAAATAAAAACAAAATAAAAATTAAACCCAACAAATTAAATAACAAAGTATCATCAACCATTTATTTCTATGCTATTTTACAAACTAATTAACTACCCTACCTCCAAATGCCCATAAATCAACCAATAACAATCATATAACAATGAATAGAGTTAATTATATGAGTGGTCCCTAAGATTTATCGAAATTTCATCATTGATCTCTATAAATTTTTATTACACCGGTAATCCCTATGTGTTTAAAATTGTCACTCTCATGGTCCCTATCATGGATGAAATGTTAACTATCTGTTAGATATCACATGTGTACTACACATGAAGATCTTGTTGTTATAAAATTTTAGTTTTATCCAAATTATGAAACTCAACTAAATATAAGGACCGAAGTTGTAATTAGCTTTTATAAAAAATAACACAAAAAGAAACAATAAATTTCTTTTTTCATCATCATTTTCAACCAATTTTTCTTTGACAATACCAACAGGAGCTTCGATTAAGCCGAAAAGAAGAATTCCCCAAATCCCCATTTCTTTTCCTTCTTTTTTACTCCGATTATGATAGTAATAAAGTTGGTGTATGTTTTGTTGTTGTTGTCGTTGTTGTCTTGTTCTTGGACAAACTTTCTCGTCTTCAACTTTAAGGGGTTTGTTTTCTTTATTTGACATAAATCGAATTTGTTGTTTTTTCAAAGATTATAGTTAGAATGGTCGGATTCGTATTAGATAAGATTGTTCGTATCCAGCCACCAACCATCTCTATGAAACGCATCGATCACGTCACCCACCTCAAAATCCATACCACCACTGTGATCACCTTCCTCTGCCACATTATCATTTTCTCTTATCAGGCGGGGATAACGAGGAGGAAAAGGTCTTACATACGCAACTTCAACAACCTTAGACAACTGCTCATCCAACTTATTTTCTTGAAACAGGGTATCATATTTCACTAAATACCCGTCGGTTGTAGTTGTGGTTGTTTTCTTCGTTTTATTGTTAGATTGTGTCTTGGTTAACGATGGGGGGTCGAGTACATCCATGACCTGGATTTCAAAGTAATGGGAACTCATGGTTCGGATTTTTGGTTTCTTACTCGGGTGAGAATGAAACTTGTGGTTTTCGTTTGTGGGTTTGTATCCAGTGAATTCGGATTCTGACATGCTACTACTTCCACAAGTTCCTGAATCCTGACTTCGACTACTGCTACTTCGACTACTACCAACGCTCACGAGTTCAGACGTTGAAAACAATATGGAACGAGTGAAAACCTGGGTTTCGGCCATGAAACCCGATGAAAAAATTTGACCTTGGAAGAAAAGTTCGTTAGCACTGCACATTTTATTTTCCAGAAGTTTCTTCCACCCCAACATAAATCAAATTCGTCTTCATGGTAAGGTTCTTGTTTTAGATGATTAGTTTCTGATGGAAACCAGGTCCATCGTTGCTTACTTCAACAATACACCCTTTCATTACTTTGAAATCCGCCAGTGTTGAGGTTTTGTTTTTTGGGTAGAAATTAGGGTTTTGAAATTGGGGTTTGGGATCAGTATATCGAACAGTTGATTTTTATTATGGAAATGGATGTAATTTGTTTAATGTTTTCATTATTGATCGAATTTGAGTTATTGGGAGTGATTATACTTGTTTATAGAACGTAGTGTGTTTGTAGATTGAAATAAATTTGGGGAAGAACTCGAACGATTTTGGTGATATGTTTTTACATTATAAAAGCTAATTATAAATTCGGTCCTTACATTTAGTTGAGTTTCATAATTTGGATAAAATTAAAATTTTATAACAAAAAGATTCTCATGTACAGTGCATATGCCATATCTAACGGATAGTTAACATTCCATCCATGATAGGGACCATGAGCGTGACAGTTTTATAACATAGGGATTACCGGTGTAATAAAAAGGTTATTGGGATGAATGATGAAATTTCGGTAAACCTTACGGACCACTCATGTAATTAAATCTAATGAATAACAATCAAATACAAAATAATGATTTTGAGATTAAAGAAGAATTAGTGAAGCGTCAAATTTTTAAAGATGTATGATATTGTTTAAGTGTTCGGATGAACAAAGTTAAACGTCCGAAGTAAATCTTAGAACAACTATTAAGTGTTCATTGAAGAGTTCACTTTTGATGATGAAGTTCAACATGCGAAGTAAATATCAAAGCATCAAAGTAAATCAAGATGAAGGCTTTTGTTGTAAGAGTCCAAAGTGTTTTTAAATAAACATTTGACTTGTAAAAATGTATTTTATTTAAGATTTGTACTGTCTATAAATAGTGAGCGGGTGAGTTAGTCAGTGTGTGTCTGTTTTGTGATTACATATGTAACTAATTTTTTCGCCAAAGCTATTTTGTGATTAATAAGAATCAATATTTAGTTAACATCTTGAGTTGATTAATTATATACTTAGATTTAATCAAATATGAGATTTTGCATCATATTTGATTAAGCAACTCACATTGTTTGAGTAGAATTCCTGGGTTAAATTATGTCGATTGGTATCAGAGCCGAAAAAGTCAATTGATATTCATCATTTGATAGGAGTTCATTAGTTTTGCTTAATTAAGTGAAATTGAGTTGAATTAAGAGTGATTAGCTTAATCGTAAGAGGTTAGATGTTAACATAAACTTAGATTTACTGAATTTTTGAATTTGAAATTTAGTCGCAGAAGTAGTTATAAGTGATAACTGTTAGAATTCACAATTAAGTGTTGAATATGTTGTTTTTGAAGTAATTGAGATGAAATTAGTGATAATTTGGTGAATATTTGAAATTTGCAAGAAGTTTAAAGCAGTTTCAATTGAAATTTATCAGAAACAGAGATCCAAGGAGTGTTGAATGCAAATTATGACAATGAGATTGGCACATTAAACAGAAATCCACGAATGATCTCTAAAGCGGATTTTCTCATATGCAAGTTGAGATTTAAAGCTTGCATCATACTACAACGATGTAGATCTATGGAGTTTAATTACTAAAGGACCCCACAAACCTGAAGTGTAAGAGACTGGAGGAATTCAGATGATACCAATTGATCATGTAAGGTACTCTGATTTGGACAAGAGGCTGATAATAAAGGATTTGAAAGCATTTGGTGCAATTACATTGACTCTACCAAATGAAATTGTCAATAATTTTAAAGAGTGTAAGTTTGCAAAAGAGCTAATGGATGCAATAGAACTCAGGTTTGAAGGTAGTCTAGAACTGACAGATAGTAGAATTGATAGATTGAGAAAGTCATATAAATTGTTTGAGTGGATTAGAGGTGAAAATCTTATTGAACATGTTAATAGATTCCCTATTATTGTAAATGATTTGAATAGTTTGGATGTAACTCTTAAAGAAAGTGGAGAAGCTACTAAGCTCATTGCCTAACAAGTGGAGTGTTCAAGTTATGATCATCAAGAGAACGAGTAATATATTTACAATGACACTTGAAGAGTTGATTGGGATTGTACAGTCTTATGAGGTGGATATGAAGACAAATGAAAAGACAAAATCAATTTCAAGTTATAGTTGTGCTCTTTTTATTATTAAAAAAATCCAAAGCTAAATCAGTCAAATGATCAAGCAAATCAAATTGTGCAATGTAAGTCATACTCAACGTGTTATTCTGGAGGTGGTTATCATCAAGGAATGGTTTATGGAGGTGTTGTTGATCAAGGAATGGTGTCAAATGCTTATTCATCCAAAGTTCAGTCTAGTGGGGTGAACTCAATTCATGAAGTGAACAATAAAGTAGCACAAGAAAAAGAAGTGTTGTACAAGGCATTTATGGCTAGCTATAAAGCATTGTTATTGGTAGCCTTACACAGTCTGAGTTTACTAGAGAAGACGTGGAACAATTCCATCTAGATGATTTGGAAGAGATGGACATTGTGACACCCGAAAAATTTCGAATCATAAACCCTTTAGCATCCATCAACAGAAACAAGATATAGATACTATCTAACATGTGTTCCGATTTTAAGTATTTATTTACTTAAGTGTTTTCGCTTTTATTTCTATGTATAGTTGAGTCTAACATAGATGCATAGTATTTAATCAAGTACCGTTTTACGTTAAATATTTTAGGCAACAATTATCGAATGATAATACAAGGGCCTACATGAAACATTTCATTTTGATTTAATAAAGTCAGTTTGTTTTTAGTTAAATGTTATTTATAGTCATTTACATTTACATGTTTATGTGTGTTTGCATATAGTTCATTTAACCGGGCCAAATACGAAAAATTAGGTTTTATATAAATACTTATTTTATTTATTCAAAACCAAAAATATATATTTATTTATACATTTAGCATTATGTATACTGTATACATATCTTTTGCTAGTTATGTAATTAGGAAACCTTATAACCTACAAGTTTTCAAGTAATTATATGGTATTATTTTAATACACATTCTTTAATTAGTTTGTATGGAAAACTATTTTACACTTTATTTAATTAAATTCGGATTTAATTAAATATGTATTTTTAAAACATAGTAAATTTTTATTTTAGGTATCCATATCCTATAAAAACTCTACAAAATATTAAAATCCCTAACTTTTAGCCATGGAACCGACCCCCATGACCCATGGGTCGATTTCTAGAACCTTCCCAAGCCCAAAACCTTTTCTTAGTGAACACGAATTGCTACACTATAAATGCAAGAACTCCCCTCCTTTCAAACCCCATATTTTTGAAGTATAAACCCTAGGGGAAGGGTTTCGGCCGAACATGGTTTCCCATAAACAACAAATCGAATTTTTAAAAAGGATTCAAGTCTAGTTTTCATAGAAAGTTTTTAAATTCTTTTCTGAAATTCGGACAGATTTTTAGTAGGTGTTCAACATGTCATAACTTGGTCATAACTTAATGTTTTTAATCGATTCATGTAACTAAATTGAAGTTCTCTGAGTTTACTTTCCAACCCAAGTGGTTTCATGTCAATCGAAGTTGATTTTGGCCATTCAAACAGTCAAAATGAAAGTAGACATCTAAGCTGAGTTTTTCCTAACAAATTTTATGTCAACTTATAAAACCTTAATTTTTATTATTGCTTTGTTATATTGAATTGGATATTAGATCTACATAAATTGTAATGATGTTAGTTTAAATCTAATTGATATATGCCATTCAATTTATGTTTACAATTTAATACATTTATTTTCAAAATCGTAATATGTATGTATATGATTTCGATATTTATTTTGAAATCTATTTTATTTATTATACTTGTAATATGTATAAATCGTAGATCTACACTGTGATTGTTATAGATGTTAGTCAGTTTTTCATTTTTGTAAATATAACTATTCTCTACAATGCATTTTCAAATAGGCTCCTATTTGAATGTGATGTCTAGGTAACTTAAGGGGGGATATACTCCTAATGAGGCCGGCAACTAACAAGTGGTAGTTTCACTGGCCACCCTCACCATCTTACCTTGGTCTCACTTGACTAGATTTACCAAAAGGGATTTGTAATTTAAGATTTAGTTGTATTTAATTACATCTATATATATATATATATATATATATATATATATATATATATATATATATATGCATCGATAATACAAAGACATCTTTATTTTGAAAACACATAAATATATATATATGTATGTCGAAATACATATATACACAATGTTTTGAAAGCCTAATTGTTTACATGTAATGATAATGCTAATATGTTCATGGTGACTCGGTCACTTCATAAACCTTGTGGTCTAAAACAGTATTTATAAGTTCATGATGACTCGGCCATTTCAGAAATCTTTGGTCTAAAATAATATTTATATGTTCATGGTGACTCGGTCACTTCAGAAATCTTGTGGTGTATAACAGTATTTTTGAACTTATATGTTCACATTAACGAGGTCAATGTAGTGGTTTAGTACAATTTTAAATATTGATGTGTGCAATACATTTTCACATTTACGAGGTCAATGCAAAGGATTTACAACAATGCTTATAAAATCATTGACGTGGTCAATGTAGTTTTAATACGATGTATTATAGTTTTCAAACTCATTGACTCACTAAACTTTTTACTTGACACTTGTTTTAATAGATTGTTAGGGCAAAATAGAAGAATGGATGAAGCTTCAATCCACATCAAAGTATGTTTTGCACTAAGTGTTTAACTCGGGAAAACAACTGTCAATATCCGAGTTAAACCTTAGTAAATCATCACTGAAGAATTTAACTTTGAAGAACAAGCTTCTACTTCCAATTTAAAGTGAAGTACTTTCAAGTTAAAGTTAAAGTGAAGACTTAGATAGTTAGTTAATCCGAGTTGTTTTTAAATAAACATTAAGATGATTGTGTTTGTAATTTAAGTTGTATTTGTTTGCCTATAAGTAGTAGGAGAGGGTTAGAATGTTAGGTGTGCTTGAATGTGATATTTCTAGAGAGAGAAACTGTTGTCACAAAATTTCCCGCCAATATTTAGAAAATCCCTGTTCTTTATACTACTTAATTCTATGATTCATATACTAGATCACGATTCCGCCATAATCTAGTTGATAACTAATCACTTAGAGTATTGATCTTAGGTTAAATATCCTGTCAATTGGTATCAGAGTTGGATTTCAATTAAGTTCGATATTCAGTTAATCAATCGAGTGATAGTGAGCTGATTTTGAGGTGTTTAGTTAAATAGTTAAGGTTTAGTAGTTAAGTTCGACATTTCGCTGAATTTTGGCTTTAAAAGCAGTTACATAGTGCAATCATCTATATTTTCAATTAGCTATGAATTTGAGAAATTAAGTGTGATTCGAATGATCGTTTGGTGTTCTATTTGAACTTTGCAAGAAGTTAGAGTGTCAATTAAGTGATGAATTATGATAATTAAACTGGTTCAGGTGGTAGACCTCCTAAACTAGGAGCAGATTTATTGATGTGGAAATTGCGGTTCAATGAATTTGTGTTTTACATTGAGGTTTAGATATGTCATTCTATTGTTAATGGTCTTCGCAAGCCTATAGTGAAAGAGACTGGAGGTACACAAATGTTAGAGGTTGATCCAGAAAGGTACACTGATTTGGAAAAGAAGTTGTGACAACCGTCCAAAATTCAGGTGACTGTCAGTTAAACTTATCGGTTCGAATCTCTAGTTATTTTTTATCGTGTTCATATTGTTCTAGTTCGTACTTGTTGAGACTTTATTTTGTCGAAACCAAAGTCGGAATCAACTTATAAATCCTAACACCAAATAAACTATACAAGAACTTGACTAAGTTCATAACGGAAACTAATAAAAGTTCTAGTCCACAACTAACATAACGGAAAACTAAAAACGTCACAAAGCTGGAAATTGCCATCCAGCCAACGGCTGAAAGGTTCCAGCCGATGGCTGAAGCCCAGCCGACGGCTGAAGCCCAGCCGACGGCTGGCTATGGCCATCCGGCGGCTGAATCCCGCTGTCCAGTGGATGGTGACTCACTTTTGCATGTCTCTTGGTTGGCTAAACGTTTTAATCACGGATTGGACCCCCTTTTATGACAATTGTGAGTACCCATACCAGTCTTTTACTTCCCCTTTCCCCCTCAAACATCATTTTTCAAACACACACACTGATCACACTCTCTCTCTCTCTCTCTAAAATCTCTCTAGAAATTCTCTCAAGAACACCAAACAAAGACAGCGAAATCACCATCAAAACAACCCCTTAAAACACAAAAATCGACCATCCAAACTCACACAAATCGTCCATAAGAAAAAGGGAAACAAAAGGAAGCTAAAAAATCGGGTTTTTAAGAAGGTTTACACACTTTTTGAAGCTAGAATCACATCCAACCGTCACACAACCTTTTCTTTCGGTAAAACTCCTCTACTTTACTGTTATTTTACAAATCTTCACTTGCATGGACGATCTAAAGGTTGGAAAATGGTATTTATAAAATTTAAAACGTTTTCTTATTTAAAAACAAGTTTTTCTAATAGATGTACATTTTGATGATATAAATCTAAAAGAAACTGTGACTTTTGCTTAAAAATGTATATATTTGAATAATAACAGGTTGCTTGTTCGAATCTAACACTAAAACGGGCTAAAAATCGAAAAATAACGAAAACTAGAAACTGGCCGAAGGCCTCTGGCCGGCGGCTGAAGATATCCAGCCGACGACTAAGGTCCAGCCGGCGGCTGAATATCTCCAGCCGCTGTCTGGATCTTGTTGTTCGATAAAAACGTCGTTTTGAGAACTTTAAACGTAAAAATAAGTCCAAATAAGTTACTACAAATTGTATATTTTGGAAACTTAATGTTTTTGTAAATAAAACTGTTTGGATGAGTATGAGGACTTAAAACATTTGTATTATCGTTTACATTGGTTGAAAATGATTGTTAAAGCGGAAAGGTGTTTGAAAAATGGATTAATTTTTATAGCGCGGAAGCGCTGCCCAAATTTCACCGTAAACTATTACCCAAACTCAGCGATTTAACATTTTTATAACTTATACATGTTGACCTTGGACATTGACTCTTTTTGGACATAAATGGACTAATCGGACCCTAAAATGTACATGAACACGTATAATCATGTAATCTTTCCGTAATAAACTCTTGGGACAGAATCTAAAGTATAAGAATTTGAGATTTAGAATGTTGAAATGGAACTTTAACATAACTTAAATCATACTAATAATACTTATACAACTCTTCGGTGTTTTAGGTCATCTTTGATTCCCGACGCGTTCCGTTCCATCCGTGCTTATTAGTATCTTTCTCCGCAACCCGTGAGTTACAACCCCACTATGTTTTACTATTTTAAATACTTATTTGGGGGAAACATAAGATTGTATGTTTATGTAACTTTTTGAAACTATTTGCAACTCGTTTTGAGACTTATGAAACTTTTGAGACTTATGAAACTTTGAAACCTTTGAAACTTATGGAACATGTGAACTCGTGAAACTTTGGAAACTTATGAAACTTGTGAAACTTTGGAATCTAGTGAAACTTGTGAAACTTGTGAAACTATTATGCGTAAAATGTGTTAATGCCCCTTAAATTGGCTAAACTAAATTTAGGGTACTTGTAGGCGAAACCAATCCTTGATGAAAATATAAACTCCGTAAGTGCTTACTACTATTTTTAGAAACAGAATCCAAATTGCCCCATTTTAGTTCGGAAACTTTGTACACTATTAGCAATAGCCGTTAGTATTATGGGTATCGATACTTAGGAGAGGTCACTCCTTGCTTGTGGTTCGCGTCCTAAGCACATATTACTAAGAATCAGATGGAAACTCAATTATTGTGAAACTCTGGGGCTAGATCTGACCAGACAATCGGTTTAGTGTAGACTTACTTTTATATTATGCCAAGTGATTGATACAAGTTACTAATTTAGTTAAGCACATACTACTTACGCATATACTTTATTTTAGCGATTGATTCCGCTACAACTTTCATGATACGAGTTCTATTTTTACTTGTGTGTGTACGAAACTCTTTTATATATATATGTTCTGGCGCCGTACCGTTCCCTTTCACTTATGTCAATTATTACATATATATCTACTTTTCATTTTGGAAACTTTTATCGAGAAACTCAAAACTGTAACTCACTTACTACTTTATGTAGTTGACACTTTATCTTATGTTTCAGGAAACTAGTGTAAGTGCAGAAGTGCATGGCAAGGAAGGGTCGGTATGGTCACGTGAGGCGAAACCTTGGGCAAGACCCTTTTGTTTTGGGAATTTATTTTGAAACTTGTATTTTGTACTTGTGTTAAACAATTAAACTGCTTGGTTGAATTCCGAATTATGAACTATTTTATTTTAATGAAATGACTTGAACCGTTTATTTTGCTTATAACTGTGTAATGATATTCCAACTCTCACATTCCGGGACGCATGGCCTGATCACCCCTGCCTAGTTCAAAATGAATTATGCAAGGACGGAACGTAATTACTAATGTTAAACGGTTTTCGAGTAGAAAATTCCCGGTCTTACTATTTCCCAATCTCATGTGATTGACCTTTACATGCATTTCCTTACACATTTTTCCTTTAATATTACCTTATTTCCGTACTTACGAAACTCCTCGTGTCCCAGATCCGTCATGTCTCAGTCATCCCGTTCACGATCACCCTTGCGATCCCAGACCCGTTCGCAACAGAGAGCCGCATCATCTCATGAGGCTTCTGAGGGCCATACCGCCTCGGAGAGCCTCCGCCACCAGACCACCGACCCCACGGAGGATAACTCCATGGCTGTGTCGAATAGCATCGGGTCCAGCCCGAGGTCGGTACTACCACCACCTCCACTGGCACCCGTTGCAGCACCGCCCCAGCGGCGTGGACCCCGTGTCGTTATGACGACACGTAAGCAGGTCGTCCTTCCAGGTCGACTACCTGATCGGATGGCTGCACAGCAGGCTGGTCCGTCCAGACCCACACCACCTCATCTTCCATTCGGGCACCCCCCTCCCGAGGCACCACGCACCTCCATGATGGATCACTATACGTGGGAGCGACAACTCGAGCGGGAGGAAATGCAACGGGCTCGAGACGCAGACGCAGGTAGGCAGAGGATGCCGCCTACCCCTCAGCTTCCCCCTCCTGCCGCTTTCTTGCACCTCCACCGCGAGGTAAGGGGACTTTCCTAGGAAGCCCAGCAACAAGGGCTTCTCCTCTGTGAGGTCTCCGATGCCGCACATCGGTTGTCAGAGCAGGCGTTGCGACACCTCGCTGCGGCTCAGGCCACGACCCGGACGGTGCAACGTCTAGTAGGAGTTTGCTTGATCATGGGAATCCTATTGGCGATCATTGCTGCCAAGATGCTTCTAGAGAGACGCCACTAGCCTTCTCCTTTCTTTATTGTATTGTAGGCCGAGTTGTAATTTTCCATGTACACAGCTCCGAGCCATTTCTATTTATTTCCTTTTGTGTTGTACTGTACTTCATTTCCATTTAAACCTTGTACTCGACTCTATTATTATGAATGAATGAAGTTACTATCTTTTATTATCTATTATTGTTATTGTCGTATAAATCTTGTTCTATGGTTGAATTATTCTCTTACATGTGAATCGGTGTCGTGTGAATCTCTTGAATCCTTGTCGTGTGTGTACTATTTGTTCTGTTATATTAATCTTGCGTGGTTGTTAACTTGTTCATTGAATTATATTCTTATCATACTCTAATCGTGCGTTCTAAACTGAATCTGTTGTCTGTTGTAGAATCATGGCACCTCGTTCAAACGCTAGCCTCATTGCTGAACAAGTCGCGGCCCAGTTGAATGCAGCGATGCCCAACATGATCGCCCAGATCACTGCTGGGATCAACGCAAATGTGAACAATCACCACCAGCAGCAACAACAGCAACAGCAACAGCATCAGCAACAATAGCAACATCAGCAAAATCAGCAACAACAACAACAGCAGCAACAGCTAAACAACCACCAGAACCATCAACCAAACCCGAATCCCCCTGCTTGCACCTACAAGAGCTTCATGGGCTGCAAGCCCAAGGAGTTCCATGGCACGACTGGTGCCGTAGGACTGGTGTCCTGGTTCGAGAGCATCGAGTCGGTGCTGCACATCAGCAGATGTGCCGAGGCCGATAAAGTGCAGTACGCCTCCTGCGTGCTACACGGTAAGGCACTGACTTGGTGGAACAGTAGGTCCGCAACAGAGGACGCGAAACCGCCTACGCCCTCACCTGGGAACAATTCAAGAATCTGCTGATAGAGGAGTATTGCCCCAAAGGGGAAATTAAGAAGCTCGAAGCTGAGCTCTGGGATCACATGATGGTCGGAAACAACAT
>CAJVGC010000592.1:8329059-8366967 GCA_910822075.1 Senecio squalidus
AAGGTACTCTGATTTGGACAAGAGGCTGATAATAAAGGATTTGAAAGCATTTGGTGCAATTACATTGACTCTACCAAATGAAATTGTCAATAATTTCAAAGTGTGTAAGTTTGCAAAAGAGCTAATGGATGCAATGGAACTCAGGTTTGAAGGTAGTCTAGAACTAAAAGATAGTAGAATTGATAGATTGAGAAAGTCATATAAATTGTTTGAGTGGATTAGAGGTGAAATTCTTATTGAACATGTTAATAGATTCCCTATTATTGTAAATGATTTGAATAGTTTGGATGTAACTCTTAAAGAAAGTGGAGAAGCTACTAAGCTCATTGCCTAACAAGTGGAGTGTTCAAGTTATGATCATCAAGAGAACGGGTAATATATTTACAATGACACTTGAAGAGTTGATTGGGATCGTACAGTCTTATGAGGTGGATATGAACACAAATGAAAAGACAAAATTAATTTCAAGTTATAGTTGTGCTCTTTTTACTATTAAAAAAATCCAAAGCTAAATCAGTCAAATGATCAAGCAAATCAAATTGTGCAATGTGAGTCATACTCAACGTGTTATTCTGGAGGTGGTTATCATCAAGGAATGGTTTATGGAGGTGTTGTTGATCAAGGAATGGTGTCAAATGCTTATTCATCCCAAGTTCACTCTAGTGGGGTGAACTCAATTCATGAAGTGAACAATAAAGTATCACAAGAAAAAGAAGTGTTTTACAAGGCATTTATGGCTAGCTATAAGGCATTGTTATTGGTAGCCTTACACAGTCTGAGTTTACTAGAGAAGACGTGGAACAATTCCATCTAGATGATTTGGAAGAGATGGACATTGTGACGCCCGAAAAATTTCGAATCATAAACCCTTTAGCATCCATCAACAGAAACAAGACATAGATACTATCTAGCATGTGTTCCGATTTTAAGTATTTATTTACTTAAGTGTTTTCGCTTTTATTTCTATGTATAGTTGAGTCTAACATAGATGCATAGTATTTAATCAAGTACCGTTTTACGTTAAATATTTTAGGCAACAATTATCGAATGATAATACAAGGGCCTACATGAAACATTTCATTTTGATTTAATGAAGTCAGTTTGTTTTTAGTTAAATGTTATTTATAGTCATTTACAGTTACATGTTTATGTGTGTTTGCATATAGTTCATTTAACCGGGCCAAATAGGAAAAATTAGGTTTTATATAAATACTTATTTTATTTATTCAAAACCAAAAATATATATTTATGTATACATTTAGCAATATGTATACATTTATGTATACATATCTTTTGCTAGTTATGTAATTAGGAAACCTTATAACCTACAAGTTTTCAAGTAATTACATGGTATTATTTTAATACACATTCTTTAATTAGTTTGTATGAAAAACTATTTTACACTTTATTTAATTAAATTTGGATTTAATTAAATATGTATTTTTAAAACATAGTAAATTTTTATTTTAGGTATTCATATCCTATAAAAACTCTACAAAATATTATAGCAATATTTATGTACAAAATCCCTAACTTTTAGCCATGGAACCGACCCCCATGACCCATGGGTCGATTTCTAGAACCTTCCCAAGCCCAAAACCTTTTTTTAGTGAACACGAATTGCTACACTATAAATGCAAGAACTCCTCTCCTTTCAAACCCCATATTTTTGAAGTATAAACCCTAGGGGAAGGGTTTCGGCCGACCATGGTTTCCCATAAACAACAAATCGAATTTTTAAAAAGGATTCAAGTCTAGTTTTCATAGAAAGTTTTTAAATTCTTTTCTGAAATTAGGACAGATTTTTAGTAGGTGTTCAACATGTCATAACTTGGTCATAACTTAATGTTTTTAATCGATTCATGTAACTAAATTGAAGTTCTCTGAGTTTACTTTCCAACCCAAGTGGTTTCACGTCAATCGAAGTTGATTTTGGCCATTCAAACAGTCAAAATGAAAGTAGACATCTAAGCTGAGTTTTTCCTAACAAATTTTATGTCAACTTATAAAACCTTAATTTTTATTATTGCTTTGTTATACTGAATTGGATATTAGATCTACATAAATTGTAATGATGTTAGTTTAAATCTAATTGATATATGCAATTCAATTTATGTTTACAATTTAATACATTTATTTTCAAAATCGTAATATGTATGTATATGATTTCGATATTTATTTTGAAATCTATTTTATTTATTATACTTGTAATATGTATAAATCGTAGATCTACACTGTGATTGTTATAGATGTTAGTTAGTTTTTCATTTTTGTAAATATAACTATTCTCTACAATGCATTTCCAAATAGGCTCCTATTTGAATGCGATGTCTAGGTAACTTAAGGGGGGATATAATCCTAATGAGGTCGGCAACTAACAAGTGGTAGTTTCACTGGCTACCCTCACCATCTTACCTTGGTCTCACTTTACTAGATTTACCAAAAGGGATTTGTAATTTAAGATTTAGTTGTATTTAATTACATCTAGATCAAGGTGTATATATATATATATATATATATATATATATATATATATATATATATATATATATATATATATATATATATATATATATATATATATATATATATATATATGCATCGATAATACAAAGACATCTTTATTTTGAAAACACATAAATATATATATGTATGTCGAAATACATATATACACAATGTTTTGAAAGCCTAATTGTTTACATGTAATGATTATGCTAATATGTTCATGGTGACTCGGTCACTTCATAAACCTTGTGGTCTAAAACACTATTTATAAGTTCATGATGACTCGGCCACTTCAGAAATCTTTGGTCTAAAATAATATTTATATGTTCATGGTGACTCGGTCACTTCAGAAATCTTGTGGTGTATAACAGTATTTTTGAACTTATATGTTCACATTAACGAGGTCAATGTAATGGTTTAGTATAATCTAAATATTGATGTGTGCAATACATTTTCACATTTACGAGGTCAATGCAAAGGATTTTACAGCAATGCTTATAAAATCATTGACGTGGTCAATGTAGTTTTAATATGATGTATTATAGTTTTCAAACTCATTGACTCACTAAACTTTTTACTTGACACTTGTTTTAATAGATTGTTAGGGCAAAATAGAAGAATGGATGAAGCTTCAATCTACATCAAAGTGTGTTTTGCACTAAGTGTTTAACTCGGGAAAACAACTGTCAATATCCGAGTTAAACCTTAGTAAATCATCACTGAAGAATTTAACTTTGAAGAACAAGCTTCTACTTCCAATTTAAAGTGAAGTACTTTCAAGTTAAAGTTAAAGTGAAGACTTAGATAGTTAGTTAATCCGAGTTGTTTTGAAATAAACATTAGGATGATTGTGTTTGTAATTTAAGTTGTATTTGTTTGTCTATAAGTAGTAGGAGAGGGTTAGAATGTTAGGTGTGCTTGAATGTGATATTTCTAGAGAGAGAAACTGTTGTCACAAACTTTCCCGCCAATATTTAGAAAATCCGTGTTCTTTATACTACTTAATTCTATGATTCATATACTAGATCACGATTCCGCCATAATCTAGTTGATAACTAATCACTAAGAGTATTGATCTTAGGTTAAATATCCTGTCAATTGGTATCAGAGTTGGATTCCAATAAGTTCGATATTCAGTTAATCAATCGAGTGATAGTGAGCTGATTTTGAGGTGTTTAGTTAAATCGTTAAGGTTTAGTAGTTAAGTTCGCCATTTCGCTGAATTTTGGCTGTAAAAGCAGTTACATAGTGCAATCATCTAGATTTTCAATTAGCTATGAATTTGAGAAATTAAGTGTGATTCGAATGATCGTTTGGTGTTTTATTTGAACTTTGCAAGCAGTTAGAGTGTTTTTGAAGAATTCATCATTTACAAAGTATGATAGCTACAGTGATGAATTATGATATTTAAACTGGTTCAGGTGGTAGACCTCCTAAACTAGGAGCAGATTTATTGATGTGGAAATTGCGGTTCAATGCATTTGTGTTTTACATTGAGGTTTAGATATGTCATTCCATTGTTAATGGTCTTCGCACGCCTATAGTGAAAGAGACCGGAGGTACACAAATGTTAGAGGTTGATCCAGAAAGGTATACTGATTTGGAAAAGAAGTTGATTGATAGGGATTTCAGAGCTTTAGATGCTATTATTTTGGCTCTTCCTACTGAGGATTTCAACAATTTCAAGGAATGTACTTCTACTAAGTAGTTGATGGATGCCATGGAGTTAAGGTATGAAGGAAGCTTGGAGCTGAAAGAGAGTAAGAATGATATGTTGAAAAGATTGTATGATATATTTGAGCATGTTAGAGGTGAAAGCTTGACTGATCAAATAAATAGGTTTACGTTTCTTGTAAGTGATTTGAAGAGCTCTGGGGTTACATTGAAAGATAGTGATGTGTGTAAGAAACTTTTGAGCTATATTCCAAACAAATGGTCAGTGCAAGTGATGATCATTAAAGAGAATTGTCAATTTGAATACCATGACTCTAGAGGAGTTTATTGGGATACTGCAATCCTATGAAGTGGATATGAAACTTTATGAAAAGAAACAAAAAAACAATGGTTATGGATATGCACTGGTGACTTCATAGAGTGCTATCTCAAACTATGGATCGTCATTTTCAAGTCAGGTTCCTTCATATTCTACTTGTTGTTCTAGAAATGCTCGTGTTAATATTCTAATGTCTAGTAATCATCTTGGAATTGGAGGAAGATATGGTCTATGGTCATTATCATAGTCAAGGTGTTTAGTCAAACTCCTTCAGTTCACCTCATCAGTCTTCTGCTTTGAATGCTAATATATCTGGAATGAATTTGAATGGTTTCCGGTAAGAATGCTGGTGAGCATGAGTATCTATATAGATCATTTGTACCTTGTTATGAAACATTTGTGGCTGGCAGTTTGACTTAGTCAGAGCTTGCTAGGGAAAATTTAGAGAAAATAAACCCAGATGATTTAGAAGAAATTTATTTGAAATGACAAATGGCTATGGTGAGTGTTAGAGATAATGGGTTTTTTAAAAAGACTGGGAGGAACAATTTCGGGAGAGGAATAGGAGATAAGGTTGGTTTTGACAAATCTAAAATCATATGTTTCAATAGTGACAGTTTAAGACACTTTGCAAGGAAATGTAGAGCACCAAGGAGAGAGAATAATGGTTATCAGAAGAACAACTATCAAGTGAATGTTGATGAAAAGAGGTTGACTTTTGAAGCTGAAAAGAATGGAAGTCAATAAGCCAGCACATCAACTTAAAAACAAGATTTCATTACTTTTGGAGAATGAGATGCAGTTCCAGAGACTGAATTCAGAATAATCAAGTCAAAGCCTTGACGAGTAAGATTGATTCAGTTAAAAATTATGAGATACTTTCTAACTCTTCCTCTATTGAATGTTTGAACATACTTAGGTATGTTAGAGAACATAATCAAAAGTTGAGTACTGAAACTGATTTGATTAAACATCAAAAGGGAATATTTGAAAACTGAAAAGTTATGCAAAGATAAAATTGATTCTTTAACAGATGCAACTGATGTTTATAAGGGTAAATTGGGAAAATTGGAAACACAACATGAAAACTTGTTTCAAAGAGGAAAAACTGGATTTAGAGAATGCAATAGTAAGGTTGACAAGTTTAATTTGGCATCAAAAAAATTAAATGGTATAATTGATAAACAAATTGTTCAGAAAGATAAAGTTGGTATTGGATATACTTCATTACCACCACCATTTGATTAAAATTATATTGTCAAACATGAACCAACATCTTTTGTAAGTACTCTTTGAGAGTTAAACAAGTTTAATGATGTTTCTGTTCTACAATCTAGTGTTGATTTGAGAATGAAATTAATTGATTATAATGTGTCTGTCGTAAATAATTTAAGTGGTAAAAGTGTTAATGTTGATCATGTGCAACATGCTTTGAATGTTTCTAGTTCTAATTTTAAGAATATTTTTGTAGCAGGTCAAAATTTAGAAGAGTCTGAAGAGTATGCTAGTGTTTGCTTTAGTGTTTGTGAAGAGGTGTTAAGAGAATATGTAAAGATAGTGAATAGTGTTAAGATTTCTAATTCTTAGGATTTAAGTTCTTGTAACTATGTTTTAGACAATGTAGGTGTTTGTAATAATTTGGATGGATTTGTGACTGAAGATGAACTTGTTGAGCCTTTGCATGATTGTATGTATGAAAAATGTTATTGTTTTGTAAATAAAAATGTGTATGTGCTAACCAGGAAAGAATTGATTGCAAATAAGCTCTTACATAGAGCTTTAATTGGAAAAGGAATAATTGTGTTTGAACTTGTTAAGATCAAAATGTTAGAGTTGTAATTTGGTGATGGTTGAAGCTTCAAATTCTACATCAGAGTTGTGTTTTTTGTCTACGTAAATAGGTTGGGTGAACGATGTTCATCACCCGACTTAAAGCTTAGAAAGTCTTTCAGTAAAGACTTTAACTCGGATAAACAACTTATTTCACTAGAGTTAAGTGAACTTCAACAGAGTTAAAGTTAACTGAAGACTTAATGTATTTTGTTTACCCGAAGTATTCTTAAATGAATATATGGGTCGTTTAATGTATAATTAGTGGTAGATGTTAGCCTATAAATAGTGAGAGATGTGTGATGTGTAAGGTGTGCTTTTGATAGATGAACTTTCATGTAACCGTTTCTCCCATCATTTCTAGGATTTGAATGAAATAACTCTTTTGCTCAATTATACTTTGATTCATTGTTCAATCATATAGCTCAATTACTAATTCGTGATTCCGCCACGTAGTAGTGATTCTAATCACCTAGTTATTCGTTTTAGATAATTCAAGACCTTTCAATTGGTAGCAGAGCTGGTAAATCAAATTCAAGTTGATTTAGCTCACTTTTCGAGTGAAAGTGAGCTAATTCTGAGGTGTTTAGAAGAGTTTTAAAGGATTAGACGATACGATCAATTGTTTGAGCAATTTTGAATTGAAATTTTGGCGGTAAAACACGTTACTGAGGAAGTTCATTGTCAATTGATTGATTTAGTGTAAATTTGATCAATAGAGTTTTATTTTAGTGTTTGTTTGTTGTTTGATTGAAGTTTGAGAAAAATTTGAAGCTAATTGATAGAGATCATCATTTCCGATCTAAAATCATTTATCTAAACTAAAAGTCATTTATTCGATCTCTAATTTCTGAGAGAAAATGGCTGCTCCAATAGTGAACTACGACAGTGAAACAAGTTCTGCTGGAAGACCTCCAAAGCTCCTTCCTGGTATTGACTTCATGATTTGGAATCTTAGACTCAAAGCCTTCATATACTACGACGAAGTGCAAATGTGGAACTCAATTGTGAGTGGACCTCATCGTCCAACGGTGCAGGAAGCTGGAGGAACTAGAATGGTTGATGTTGAACCTGAAAGGTATATTGAAGATGATAACAAACGCAATGGTTATGATCTTAGAGCTCTAGGTGTTGTTATCCTTGCTTTACTTACTAAAATTTATAACAATTTTAAAGACTGTACTTCAGCCAAGGAGTTAATGGATGCTATGGAGTTACGTTATGAAGGAAGTCTGGAGTTGAAGGAAAACAAAAGGATATGCTTAAGAAGCTCTATGAGTCTTTTGAATATGTGAGAAATGAGAGTTTCTCTGAACAGGTGAGCAGGCATACATTGTTAATCAGTGATTTGAAGAGTGCATGAGTAGTGATGCAGGATAGTGATGTTTGTAAGAAATTTCTGAGTGCATTTCCTACTATATGGTCTGTTCAAGTTATGATAATCAAAAGGACCGCAAATCTCAATGCTATGACTTTGGTGGAACTGATAAGAATTCTGCAATCTTATGAAGTGGTTATGAAGTTGGATGATAAGAAGCAGTCAGGAAATGGATATGTGGGTGCTCTTGTTACATCAAAAGCTCAAGTTCCTGTCAATACAACTCATTATCCAAATCAAGTTAAGCCTCACAACACTTGTCATTCTGGAAATTGTTGTTCTCAAAATCAAGCATGTGTTGGTTATAATGGCAATAGTTATGGTAGTTTTTCTGGTCAAACTAGTGAAGCAAGTACTTAGGAGTCTTACAGTTTGAATTCTGGTATGAGTGAAATGAATGTGAATGGATAGGGAGACAAAGAGGTGCTATACAGAGCATTTGTAACAAGTTATGAAGCATTTGTAGCTGGGAGCTTGACTCAAGCTGAATTGGCAAGTTAAGTCCTTGAACAGATTCACCCTGATGACTTGGAAGAAATAGATTTAAAGTGTCAAATGGTAATGGTGAGTGTAAGAGAAAACAGGTTCTTCAAAAGAACTGCTATAAATAAATTCAGAAAGGAAGGAGGAGACAAGGTTGGATTTGATAAGTCAAAGGTGAAGTGCTACAATTGTGATGAATTGAGTCATTTTGCAAGTGAATGTAGAGCACCAAGGAGGATGAACAACAACTATCAAAGGAACAACTATCAAGCAAAGGATGATACACATAAGTTGACAACTGTTGAGGTGAGAAGTGGAAATGACGATGGAAGTTCCAGTGGTCAGAAGCAAGCTTTCATAACATTTGGTGAACGGGACGGAGTTTAAGAAAATAAGTTCAAGAACAAGAATGTTCAAGCCTTGATGAGTAAGATTGATTCAGTAGCAACTGATGAGGCACTTTCAAAAAATCGCTCTTTAGATTGTTCAAATACTCTTAGATATACTAGAGAACATAACCAAAAGTTAATTAAAGAAATTGATTCACTTTTAAAAGATATTGATGCTTATAAGGAAAAATTGGGAAGATTAGAAACTCAACATGAGGATTTGTTTGAAAGGTTTAAAAAGGTAACTCAATTTGAGAATGCACATATCCAGGTTGATAAGTTTAATTTTTCTTCAACAACTTTGAGTGGTATTACTGAAAATCAAATTGTTCATAAAGCAAAAGCTGGAATTTGTTTTAAAGTGGTCCACCTCCTTTTAATGATAATTACACTATCAACCTGAATCTATAAGCTTTGAAAGTAGTTTACCTGTTTTAAATAAGTTTGATGATGTTTCTATGTTGCAGTCTAATGTTGATTTGAAAATGAAACAATTTGATGAAACTTGCACTTCTGTGCGTAATTTGAATGATTTGAGTGCTACTGCTAGTCCTAATGTTATTTTTAATGTTGTAGCGGGTCATAATGTAGAGGAGTCATGTGTCAGTGTGTTTGCTGAAGAGTTTAAAGAGGAGAAGAATGATGTTAGAACTGATAAGAAGATTAAGTCTGATGTTAAAGAGATTAAGTCTGATGATTGTGTTTGTAATTCAAATTCAAATAATGTCAATTTGTGTAATAACTTGGATCTGTTAGGGATTGAGTAAGAAGTAGTTGAATGTATTCATGATTGTGTGCATGAAAGATGTTAGAATTTTCATAATTTGCATGATTCTACACGTACTAGCAATGAGTTGATTCTTAATGAGATTGCACTTAGAGAATCTTCGAATGTTGAGTCAAAGAAAGTCAAAATTAGAAAGTCAAAGAGAAAACCTTAGTGTAATTTGTGCAAAAAGAGACATAAATTAGTTGAGTGCTGGTTTGAATCAAAGTCTACAAGTGTTTATGAATGTGTTAACATGCCTGTTAAATTGCAGTTTGGTAGAGTAAATTTTCAAGAGTGCATGCTTAAACATGAAAAATCTAAAAGTGTGAAAGTGATTAAATTTGGTAGAATAAATTCTGATTGTTAATTGAACAAACTATGAAAAAGTTAAGATATTCTACATCTAAGTTAAACTCTTTATAAGTTCACAGAAAAAGATTTAAATCGGATGATGTGAAAATTAAGTCTGGTGAAGAAAATTTTCAGATGAAAATTATTTTTAACTTTGGTGCTGAAAGTTTTAATTCGAATTCACACATTTTCATATATAATGAACTTTTGGAGTCACAGGTTAACTCTGAAGTAGAAGATTTAACTCTGATAGTGAGAGCTTTAATTCTGAGCATCAAATGTATATGCATGATAGGAAATTCACTGATCATTTTAAATTTCACAAGTTCAAAAGAGTGAATTCCAAGTTCACAAAAACTTGGGTACCTAAATCTCATTAAATTAATTTAATTGTGTAGGAGCAAGACACTAATACAGAAGATAACATATGGATTGTTGATAATGGATGCTCAAGACACATGACAAGAAATGCTAAACTGTTAAGAGAATTCATTGCTTTCATTGGAGGTCATGTTTCATTTTGGAGGAGATATGGGAGGAACAATAACAGGACAAGGAAGTGTATCCAATGGTCAACTGACCCTGGATCAGGTGATTTTGGTTAAAGAGATAAACTATATCTGGTAATCTGTTTCTCAAGTTTGTGACAAAGGTACACATCTGCATTTACTTCAGAGTATTTCTATATCTTAAGACCTGAATTTGTTATACCAAAAGATATGATTTTTTTGCCAACAACAAGGTATGAAGATATGCATATTTTGGATATGAACAAGGTTAAAGAAAATGATTAATCAAACTGCTACATATCCAAAACTACTGAAAGGGAGTTAGATTTATGGCATAGAAGGCTTTGTCATGTTCATCTTAAAAACATAAACAAATTGGTCAAAGATAATCTTGTTACAAGATTACCTAAAAAGGAATTTCATTTAAATGACCATTGTGTTTCTTGTTTAAAGAGAAAACAACATAAAACAAGATTCAAAATAAAGACCATTGCTAAACTCGAGCTTAAGGTTACGTTTTACAGCGAATTTAATACGATCTCAGGACCTGATCTCAGTTACGTAGCGTAACTGTAGTTACGCTAACGTAATTGTAGTTACATTAGCGTAACTATAGTTACGTTAGCGAAACTGATATCAGTTCCTCTATTTTGTCAAAAATCGTTTCTTGTTGGAATTTCATATTTTGGTGGTGTATTTTTTACATGCAATGTTAGAAACATCAAAATATACTATATATGACAGTTTATAACAACTTTTTAACCGTAACTACTAAGATTTAAGTAATGATTTATAAAACCCGTTTTTGTATGTAAATGGGTTACAAAACTTCACAAAATCATATTTTTAAGTTTTAGGTCTTACATGCAATGTGTGTTTTGAGTAAAAACAGTAAGTAAAACGGTTTATACCAGAGGAAAATGGAGGAATGAAGCTTTGGAGAGTCTTGGTGACGATTTATAGCTTCAAAACGGTGGAAAACGATTATATAACCCAAGTAAACATAACTCAATGCTACCCTTGCTTACAAGGACGATTTTTGTGTTGTTTTTATGGTGATTTTCTACTGCCAAGTTACTGGAATTGCTGGAGCTTTAAAGAGAAATTATAGGTGTGTTTTTTTTTTTTTTTTTTTTTAAGTATGTGTTTGTGTGTGTAAATTGTGAGAGAAAATGAGAGATATGGGCAAATAATTTCGTTTTCTGTACTTTAGGGAGGTCTAATCAGGTTTGTACATGTGTTAGAGACGAAATGGCAAGTGTCCCAATCGGTTTTCATGGAAACAATTACTCACCACCCACCTGCACGCTAGTTACGCTAGCGTAACTATGAAGTTACGTTAACGTAACTATTCAAGATAGTTACGCTGCGTAACTGTTTGGTTTCTGGAAATTTTTCGTTTTTTCGTTAGCGTTAAGCATTTTCGTTAGTTGAAAGTTTACGATTAATTATGAAATGGACTTAGGCAAGTTCATTATGCGTTTTCTTGGTATTACGGTTCATTTATTGATTCCGATATCGATTCCGACACAAACACATTTATGGTAAAAGTACAGTTAAGAACAAAACAAGTATCTCGATGATATAGTATACGAAATTCACCTGAAATTTAAACGGTTGTCACAAAAACTAACGAAGCATGTCTAGGAACATCTTTAGTAGGATGACGGATATCAGGGTACCCATCACTAAGCACACACTCACTAGGCGCTGTACAGTCCTCGAGGTCGTCTGAGTCGAAGAGACGACTCGAAGGGACTGCTGAGATAGTCGGTGAGCGGCGTCGGAGACCTGGTACAGGATATGATCCTGCGGCTCCGCCTCCCGTGTAAGTCCCTGAAGGTCTTTGCAGAATGTATGATACTCATCTGGGGTAAACCTCCGATCTGGTGTCATCATCGGTGGTCTAGATGGTCCTGCTCCATCGGGGCGCTGCATCGAGTGGCCCTGAAGTCGCTCCCACATGTGGCGATCCATGGTCGGCGTGAGCGATGCCGCGTCCGGATCCTCGGGGTGTTGTGGGATGCGGGGAGTGGTAGCTCTGGCTGGGTTGGGAGTCGCATGTCCCGTCATGCGGTCCGGTAGTCTACCGGGTAGTGTCACCTGCTTACGAGCAGTGAGTCGGATGCGCGGTCCTCGCTGCGACGGGGACTGGTGGTGCGGCTGGTAGAACATTCCTTGGACTGGACGTACCATGGTTGCTGGTAAAAGCCATGGAGATCTCATCCGAGGGGTCGGTAGTGTCGTGATGATGGGCTCCCGATGCGGTGAAGTCATCAGACACTTCGTTCGAGAACACGGCCCGAGAGTGAGAGTGTGAATGCGAATGTGACTGCGAGTGTGAATGCGACGATCCAGATATGTCGTAACTGCGATAAGACGGTACGAGTAAATATGGGTAAAGGAAAAATGTAATATGACAATGTATGTTCGGGTCAGTCACGATAGAATTGGGAATGAGTTGAATCGAGAACTGTTGACTCAAAAATCGTTAACAATATCAATTACGTTCCGCTCTTGCATAATTTAGTCCAAACTAGGCGTAGTTGATCAAGTTACGCGTAATTAGTAATGAACCATGCATTTACGGAATTAATCTACTAAAGTTTAAGTCTCATGAAATGATTTTCGAAAAGCCTTGGTTATAGTTTGGTTTTGTTTTAAAAAATTTGAAAAACCGTATTCTTTGTGCACCCGAGTTAACTTGATTTTCAATGACTCTACCTGAATTGATTTTATTTTAACCATAATTTATATCTTGATCTTTTACAACATTGTCTTGATTTTCAAACGTTACTGGAATGTATTCTCCTTAAAGAAGTTCTGCATCAGTTTGACTTTCTGAAATATCTTGACTCACTGATGTTGTATCTTTTGATGAAAGGGTGTGATCATGAACTAAAGATGAAGGTCTTACACTTGTATTTGCTTGATTACCAATTTCAAACTAATCATTGTCTTCAACATTAGAAACATCTTCTGGAGATACCTGCACTTCTTCCGAAACATGTTCTTGACAGAAACCATTAAAAGAATTCACAAATGTATCTAAATCAAACAACCAAGCACCACCTGAATTCTTAACATTTTGTGTATATTCATTGAATATCACATTAATGGATTCTTCTATGGTTCTAGTTCTTATTTTGTAAATCCTATAAGCCTTTGAAACACTAGAATAACCAAGAAAGTATCCATCATCAATCTTAGAATCAAATTTTCCTAGGTGATCTTTGGTATTCAAATAGAGCATTGACATCCACAAGCTTTGAAAAATCCTATAAAAGGTTTTATTCCTAAGAACAATTCATATGAGGTTTTTCCTAAGCTCTTAACCACATGAATTCTATTGTTCACATAACATATAGTGTTCACAGCCTCTGCCCAAAAGGTAACAGGTAAAGAAGATGCACCCAACATGGCTTTAGCTCCCGCAATTAATGTCCTATTTTTCCTCTCAGCAACTCCATTTTGTTGAGGTGTTATGGGTGAGCTACATTTCCTAGAAATTCCCTTATGAGCACAAAATTCATTCATGGTTGCATTCTTAAACTCAATGCCATTATCACATCTAAATACTTTCACCATTTTTATCACAAAAATTTTCAATTTGAAGAACAAAATCTTTTATAATCTCAGATGTCTCAAGTTTATGAGCAAGGAAAAAGACCCATGAGAATCTTAAATAGTCATCAGTGATAACCAAACAATAAGATTTCATGCCAAGACTCTTTACACTTATTGGACCAAATAGATCCATTTGTAAAAGGTGTAGAAGGTGAAGGACAGTCTCTACTGAATTTTGAGTCTTAAGTTTAAAACTTGATTTATGTTGTTTACCTTTAAAACATGAAATACAGTGGTCAAGTAATTGAAAATTCTTTTTAGGTAATCCAGATGCTAGATTATATGTGACCAACTTATTCATGCTTTTAAGATTCACATGACAAAGCCTTATGTGCCATTAATCAGACTCTTTTGCAGTAGTCTTAGATATGAAACAATTTGAGGATTCAGAAGATCAAACATTGTTAATATCCAAAATGTACATGTACTCACATCTTGGTGTTTTCAAAACAATCATGTCTTGAGGTATGACATATTCACGTTTGAGTATGTAGAAAATTATGAAGTGAAAGCAGTAGTGTACTCATTATCACATACCTGAGAGACTGAAAGCAAGTTATAATTCAGTTCTTTTACAAACTTAACCTGCTCCAGAGTCAATGGGCCATTTGAAACTTTTCCTTGTTTGGTAATACTTCCACCCATATCTCCTCCAAATGAGACATTACCACCAATGAAAGTAATGAAGTCTTGAAGTAACTTGATATTCCCAGTCATATGTCTAGAGCATCCACTATCCATTACCCATATGTTCTCTTTAGGATCAATGGATTGCTCCTGCACATAATCATTGTTCAATGAGATTTTGGTATCCAAGTTCTTGTAAACTTTGAATTTAATCTTTTAAACTTGCTAAATCTAAAATGATCATGCAATTTCCTTTCTGGAATACAAGCTTCATAATCCGAATTAAATTTTTCATCACCCGAATTAAAACTTTCTACATCCGAGTTAAATTGAGAACCCAAAATATTATCCGACTTAAACATTTGTTCCTCCAACTTAAAATTTTGTTCACCAGAGTTATTCTTGAAAATATGTTTACCCGGGTTAATTTTCATTTTACCCGATTTAAACATGTTATCATCATTTTTCAAGCTTTTTAACTCGGATGTAGAATATTTTACCTTGGGTAAATGGAAACCAGTCAACAATACAAGATTAATTCTACAAAATTTCATCACATTCACATTCTTGGATTTTTCATAATTAATCGTGCATTTTTTAAAGTTTATTCTACCAAATTTCAATTTATCGGATTTTAAAACACATTCAGAAACACATTTATCCTTATATTTCAACCATCATTCTTCTAATTTGTACTTCTTCTTGCATGTATTGCATTTTGGTTTCCTCTTTGACTTTTTAGATTTGACTTTCTCAGGTTTAACAATATTCACAGCAATTTCATTCACAATCAATTCATTCATTGACAACTCAGAAGCATTCATATTATGAAACAAATAATATTTTTCATGCAAACAATTATTAATATGTTCTACAAATTCTTCCTCAATTTCAGTCAGTTCTATGTTATTAAAATTTCAACATTGATAATCTTTTCTTCAAGTAATTCTTCATGATTACTTGACTCTTCTATATTTTGACCTGCTACAAAATTAAAAGTTTTATTTAGACTAGTAATAGCATTCAAATTAATTAAATTATTCACAGAAGAACAAGTTTCATTCAGATCAACTTTAGACTATAAAGCATAAACATCATCAAACGAATTTTCAACAGATAAACCACTCTTAAAATTTGTTGATTCAGGTTTAATTGAGTATTTATCATTGAATGGATGTGGTACTGCATTAAATCCAATACCAACCTTATCTTTTTGCATAAATTGATGTTCATTAATCTCATTCAAAGTCTTAGATGAAAGATTAACTTCTCAACATGAATTTTAGCATTTTCAAATTCATTTGTTACTTTTTCAAATCTTTCAAATAAGTTTTCATGTTGAGTTTTCAACCTTCCCAATTTACCCTTATACACATCCACATCCTTTAATAGAGAATCAATTTTATCTTTATAAACCTTTTCAGTTTTCAAAAATTCTCTTTGATGATATTTAATTAAATCAATTTCTTTTATCAAACTCAAATTGTTTTCTCTAGTGTACTTCAGAGTATTTAAGCAATCAACACAACAAGCTTTAGAAAGTACCTGATCAGTGAAAACTGTATTAATCTTACTCATGAGAGCACAGACATTTTTGTTTTTGAAATCTTCTTCCAGCACCTCATCCCACTCTCCAAAAGGTAATCAAGCTTTTCCACTTGAGCTTGCTTCCTCTTTTCCATTCTTTCCTTCTGCAACAATCAGCTTCTTTTGATCATCCTTTGTTTCATATTTGTTCCTTTGATTACTGTTGTTATTCATCCTTCTTGGGGCCCTGCACTCTCTTGCAAAGTGTCCATAGTCTTCACAGTTGAAGCACTTGACCTTTGACTTGTCAAAACCCATTTTGTGAACTCCTTCCTGAAGTTGTTTCTTCCAGTCTTCTTGAAGAATTTGTTGGCTCTAACACTCCCCATGGCCATTTGCCATTTCAGATCAGTTTCCTCCAGATCATCAGGATGGAGTTGTTCAAGATCCTACCTTACAAGTTCTGCCTGATTCAAGCTTCCAACAACAAATGCTTCATAACTTGCAACAAATGCCCTATACAAAATCTCCTTATCTCTTAACCCAATAGATCCATAATTTGTAGAGGGTGAATAATACATATTTGATTCAACATTCTGACTGGAATATCTTCCATAACCACTTGAATTAAAAACAGTAGATGAATGATTTGATGGACAACAACTTCTAGATTGATAACTTGCATATGACTGAGGTTGAGGTTGGGCTTGATTAGGATAGTAAGTTAAATTCATAGAAGTATGAGATTTTAAAGCATATCCATAAGAGTTTCCAGTTTGTTTCTTCTCATCAATCTGCATATCAACTTCATATGACTATAGAACTCAAACCAACTCTACCAGTGTCATTGCATTCAAGTTTGCAGTTATCTTAATGATCATCAGTTGCACTGACCATTTTGTAGGTAGAGATCCCAACAGCTTCTTGCATACATCACTATCTTTCATTATAACTCCAGAACTCTTCAAATCACTCACAAGCATTGTATACCTACTGATTTGATCACAAAAACTCTCATCCCTCACATATTCAAACGCTTCATACAACTTCTTCAACATGTCTCTTTTGTTTTCCTTCAGTTCCAAACTGCCTTCATATCTTAGTTCCATAGCATCCATCATACCTTTAGCTGAAGCACAGTCAATGAAGTTGTCGTAAATCTCAGTAGGAAGAACAATAATAACAGCTCCAAGTGCTCTGAAATCCCTATCAATCAGCTTATTGTCAGCTTTAGTATACCTCTATGGATCTACATTTATCATACCAGCTCCACCAGTTTCTTGTATCATAGGTCGATGAGGACCATTAACAATTGAACTTCATCGTTGTCGATCACTGTAGTAGACAAAAGCCTTGGATCGAAGGTTCTACATCATGAAATCAGATCTTGGTAGGAATTTTGGAGGTCTACCACCAGAACTTGTCTCGTTATCATAATTCACAACTGGAGCAGCCATAGCTATTGCAGACATATGATTTGAGAGATTTTGATTTTAAATTGGATAAACAAACTATAACTCGGATGAACTAGCTAAAACTGAATTGATTCTAATTCAATCAAATTTTGCAGAAATCTTATCAACTAATCCTTATCAAAACTCAATAACAAACAGAATCACACTTAATACTGATGATTAATACTAAAACACCTCAATAACGACTTTTACCGATAAATTTCAAACTTATGAAAACCAGAAAATCATTGATCTTCCTTCTCTAATCCTTATAACTCTTCTAAACACTTCGAATGTAGCTTACAATCATCTCATAAAAAAGCTGAATCAAATTTGATTGGATTTCCAGCTCTGATACCACTTGTTAGGTCTGATCAATCTTCAAAGCAAACACTCTATGTCTACATTCAATAACAGGTGGCGGAATCACAAGTTAATTATTAAGCTATTGTAATAAGAACAGTTAAACACAACGAATTCAACAATGGAAGTTTTCTTTCAAAAGCCTTAAATGGCGGGAAAGTTTGTTACAAATATTTTGTCACTCAAGCTCTTACATCTGAACTCCTCCCATCACTATTTATAGGCTAAACTATATATCTATTACATTATAACAACCCTTATGTTTATTTAAAAACACTTCGGGTGAACTAATAAATAAACATCATTTAACTTTAGTTTGGGTGAACTTGAAATTAACTCTGGTGAAGATTTAGTTCACCCGACCTAAAGTCTTCATGATATTACTAACTAAAATTTAGTTCGAGTGATGAACAATGTTCACCCAAACTAAATATCTAACACTATACACTTTCATAAAGATCTTTGGACGCTTCAGTCATCAATATTTTATGCTCCAACACATGAGTAGCTCGATTAATCTCCAATATTAAACTCATCAAATCAGGATGATCAATCACCCCCTTGAAAAAAGCAAGGAAAGTAGCAAGTAAGTCCTTTCAACTCTAAAGGGTCGTATCTAGCTGAAGACGCAGAGGCTCAACTACCTGTCTTTCAGCCTCTAGGTCTTTTGTCACTAAGGCCAACTCACGATCCTTTCCAGCCAGGATGTTCTCATGATCCTGAGACATGGCCAACAATCCATCCCTCTCCATCTCGAACTCAGAATATTTGGCGGTAAGAGAACTAATCTCCTCATCACGAGTAGAAAAAATCGCACGTTCGACCTCAAGCTCTTTCCTAACCATAGCCAAACTCTCTGTCTCTTTCTCTAAGTGAGACCTCAGATCTAAGCAAACAATCTTCAATTTTTCATGCTCTTCACATGTGCGCTTCCTAGCAAGTATGTATCCCATGAAGCCATGAAAAAGGCTCATATCAGCAACATCCAACAATTGAGAGGTACCTTGCAATTTTGACTGAGTACCAAGATGAGGTGGAACAACATTAATCATAAAATCCTTGACAAATTCAACACCATGTCCATCATCACCCACAAAATATGACCAAGCAAGTACAAAACGTTGGTCGGAAGGAGTGCCAAAACGAGCATAAGGTAGTAAGGCATTTCCAAAAGCTGGAAGAGTGTTGGCAGGAGCTTGGCTGAGGCTCTGGTAGGAAGACATACTAGTGGATCCATAGGGTACCATCTAAAGGCCCCCATAACGCCTCACAAGACATGCTGCAAGTGGCAAGGCATAGGGGAACAGTATCTTTTGAGATTTGGATAAACGAAGATCGTAATCATCAATGTCTAAGGGCCTTTTTCCTAGCATAACCCTATCTTTGGGACTACGATCAAGATCTAGTCCGATCCAATGTCATCATGCTCACCTACATAACAACATTTGGTTAACCATTACAAATCAAACGAAATATCTTTGACTCATAACAAAAATGTTACCTTCCTGTTGACGAGGATAACTTTCATCTTCTATTATATAATTAGTGGGATCAAGTCCGTCAACTACACGAAGGGAAACATTGGTTAGCATTTATCCATTACATAAATATACAAACTAGAAGGTTTTTAATGGTACCATCAGTGGATCCTAAGGGATCTTGACCATCAGAGTCCTCTCCAGGAGAACCCCTAACCTCCAAACCTTGCCCCTCTTTCCCTGTAGGAGGACTGGAAGGGTAGTCCACACCAGCTACTTTGTACATCTGACAAGATGTGGAAAGTGGATGAGTCTCTACCTCACACTCATCATCGTCTACCAAAAAACCTAGCAATCCCATAAATGCAACAAATAAAACATATGGATGTTAATCAAGGTATATAATACAGTCAGATAAAAGAAAGTTGTAAAGGGGACCCACGTTTTTCGATGATTTCGACACAAAAACTGGAACTTTCTCCTTTTCAACATCCTTACTAATCCTAACAATCACCAAAACCCCTTCTGGGCATATCCTATATCTAACAGACATGCGAGGGAGGCGTGCATATTCCCCCACCAAAGACACTGAAAGATCCGGGAGCTTATTCACTTCTTTAGGTGCCTTGGATTTCCAACCAAATAGGGCACTTGTCCATAGCTTAATAAACGATCTATCCACAAATATAAAGTCGAATCGCCAATTCTTAATACTCACAGGGGGATTCTCAACTAGCTTCCACTCCTTATCTCTATCTCTCTGCTTGATGGTAAACCAATCTCTCCAGTTTTGCATACTTTATAAAACTTCCTAAATAACTCCATAGAGCAATCAATTTTCACCCACGCAATAACAATTCAAACATTACAATCGTAGCAGAACCTACTAGATGCATTTGGGAAAATCCAATTTAGAAGTCTTATGTAGAAAGTAATATAGGGCAACCCGAGGTTTGAATGGGTGAGCAGACAGGTATATAGAGTAATCTTGCCTGAGGGAGGCTGGTTGGCACATTGGTCAGAGGTAGGCACTATAGGATTCAGAGGCCTAAGAAAAGGAAACCTATCTAATAAATCTGATAGCTTGGCATCATTAATGTCACTACTGCAGTTCCTAACCCTTTTCTCCCTTTTCTCTAATAGGGGTTTAACCTCCTCTTTCCCTTTCACTTGGGAAACAGATTTCGCCTTTTTTTTACCATTGTCACAGTATTGTTACAATCAAATAGTAAAATATCGTATAAGTTGGATATGGGATTTAACTACAAAAAAGAAAGAAGGTGAAGTGTTAATAACTTACCGCAAAGAAGAAGCTTTCGAACTAGCAGAGAAACCTTCAATACCTGTTTGCAAGAAGAAGTTTTCATCAAACCAAAAAGAAAAAAAATCACCGGCTATATGTTGGCTGCCAGTCAAGAGTCGTCGGCACAAACTGTCGGCTAACAAATAAACTTGCCGACAAAAATTGCCGGCTTTAAGTCGGCTACATACCTAGGCACCGCTAGACGAACCTCAGCGCCAGCCAAAGAGAGCCGGCTGTCTGCAAGCAAAACGGAAAAAAAAAAAAAAAAAAAAAAAAAAAAAAAAACCTATTGATCGATGGGAGCAAGAAAACCAGAAAAGTTAGGCTCAGAACCTTATTTTTAAAATCTTAGTGGGGGACATGGTAGTGTTAGTAGGTAATGGCTTATATTTATAGCCTATTAAACCTCCTAACACATGGCCCGCCCCCGCAAGAAACCTCAGCTCTCAACCCCGTGTCCTAGCACATGTGACCCGACAAACCACCTCGTGCCCCATTTCCCAGCACAAATGGCCCCGTGGCCTGCACTTGCGATCCGGCACAAAAGGCCCCGTGGCCGACACTTGTGGCCTCACAAAAGCGGCCCCGTTGTCGGAATTAGTGACCCGCCACTCGTGTCCGTCACTTTTAGCCCGACACTCGTGCCCCATGACCCGGCACATGTGTTCCGGCACCCGGTACTTTTAACCCGACACTCGTGCCCCGTGACCCGACACATGTGATCCGGCATCCGACACATGTGGCCCCGTGATCCGACACTTATGGCCCGCATCCCGGCACTCAGGCCCCGCGTCCTGACACTTTTGCCTCGTCATCCTGACATCCTGCAGCGGTGTCCTAACATCCTGCACTTGTGCTTTGTCATCCTGACATCATGCACTTGTGGCTCGGCACTTGGGTCTCGTGCCCGACACTTGTGTTCCAACACTCGGGCCCCGCGTCTTGGCACTTGCGCCCCGTCTCCCAGCGATCCTGTCTGACACTCTGAATCTCAACTGCCAAGACTTTAATGTAGATGAGGACATAATGATTAAGAGGAGCGTTACTCCCTATCATAAACCCTCCTACGTTAACATCCCATAAATACTAATGATGACCCATTAATAGTATTTATGACTACGCGTTGATTATACCTGAGAGTGTTGGTATAAATACCCAACACTCTATGCTTGTAGCCTCCCTTCATCATCTTCTCCACTCACATACTCACCATAATACTTACTCATTGTCGTAATCACATTCCGATCATCTTTCCCGATCAATTTATTGACCACCTTAGACTTGTTAAGAGTTTGTTAGGTTTGCACTGCTTGAACAGGAGGCCAAGAGAGTGATCACCCCAAACCAAGTTATTGAGTCCGTCGATCTTTGCTCAACCAATACCCTAGAGAAACAATTGAGCCAAAATTTTTATTTTCTTTCAAATCCACTATATATTTTGTACATTGGCCTCTTTTCATAATTAGATAAATCCGAACTTAGATTTTGATTGCTATTTATTGTATTATATGAAGATTTTAAGTTTTGAAGGTTTATTGGAATTTAAGTGATCAAATATCGAAGTATTTTTTATTTTATTTGTATTTTGAAGAAAATAGAAAACGGAAAAAAAAATAGTTAGTTAAGTAAGTCTTTTGAGCATACCATCTTACCAAAAGTTACTGTAAGATATGTACAAGGCAAAAAAAAAATAAAAATAGAAAAGCAGAAAAAAAGAGTCGTAGAATTAAAAGTAAAGCAATTTTAATGTATTTTGAGTCGTATTGAAGAATTAATATGTAAACTTGGAGAAGTTTGAAGAAATAAGTAGCAATTCGGTTCGTTAATTGTTTTAGGAGTTCGGATTTAGTGTAAGTTAGTTGTATACTACGTTAAATTTTGTATACTTTTTCTTTATTTACCCTTTACACCCCATTATATATTTTCACCTGCCTTTACCTTATACGTTATAACTTAATAAAAGTCCTCGTGTAGTTGTACCTAGACTCTAATGGTGGAGAAGTGATAATTTATCAAGCCTATGATAGAAAACTCATCATGACTGAGCAATTGAGCGGATTTTCAGATATAGTACACACCTTTAGATTAGCTTTGAGAGATTGAGTGATTTACTCCCTAAAATTTATGAGTTGTTTGGTTATGCTTTTAAAATATCGCTTGGTAAGTAACTTGAAACATAGTTTTTGCTTAAGGGCAAGCAAAACGGTAAGTTTGGGGGGATTTGATATCGCATATTTGTATTTATATTATATGCGCTATTCGATCGTTTTCGTATTAAAATCATGATGGATAGAATAGGTTTTTGCATTTAATCATGTGAAAATGTTTTATTCAAGTACAGGTTTTATATGATCGATAAGTGGATGTTTAGACGAGGAAACGCAAGCAAATGGTCGAAAAGATGAAAAATAGATGTTTGGTTGATCATTGCGACGCACTGGGCATGCGGCGCAACGTAATATTTTTGGGATCCAGATTTTGCCATATAAATAGAAACGTAAACTTCACAAATGAAGAATGAGTTTTTGAATGACGGTTTTGGAGATAGAAGATCAACTTTTGAAGCTAGAGACAAGGAGAAAACACAATTTTGAAAATTTATCTTCATTATTATGGATTTTCCATCTCTTATACTTTCATTATTTGATCGGTACTATGTTTATTACTTTGTTTATGTCATTTTTCTCATTCACCATGAGTAGCAAAACTACTTAAACATTTTTTAGCTTTCTGTTAATTGAATGTTTAGATGTTTTATGTTAATCGACAGCCCGTTCTTATTGCAATCTTAATATTGTTAAAGTTTCTTATATTCACTTGATTAATTGATATTCTAGGTATTTGAGAGGAATTTAGAATTAAGTTAAAACATTGAATGAAATAATCAATCGGTCTTAAATTGATTTAAAATTGTTAATATTCGAGGGACATTGGTAATTGGAACTTAAATAATTAGATTAAAAGGAGATCGCTAGTTAATAATTACAAGTGATTGAATTAGAAAACTAGAAAAGCTATTCGAGCGGAAGCTTTATAAAATTAAATCATTAACATCGGATTGACTATTAAAGCTTAGTTATTTTGGGCAAATACTGTATTCGAGAGGAACGATACTGTTTTAGGTAATTAAAGTTAACTAGGTATTCGAGAGGAACTTAGTTATAATTTAGAAGTTAAATAACTTTTAGATTTACAAATCGTGACAAATTCTTCACTAATTAACCTGCTTGTCTACTTACTAACTTAGTTTAATTTGTTATTATTTATCTTAGTCTTAAAGCTGGAAGAAAAACAAAGCGAGACCACTTTTCCAACCACCGATAAACTCAGGTAAAATCATTTAATAAACGTTTGTTTCTAATTCAGTTATCGTATATAACGACACCCTGACCAACTTACCAGTAGTTATTATTAACTTAGTGGTTTGTTAAAGTAGGTCCGATGTTATAAATTTAAATCACCGATGTTGTCGAGTTAATACACTCTGATTTGAGAGGGTACAATTTTGGCGTATCAACTAGGTAATCGCACGACATTGGTTGGTGTCGTTTCTTCGGCTAGTGTCGCATGTCCTAATATAAATAGAAATCTGAGGCTTTAATTCTAATAATCTTCGAATTCAATTTTAGATCGAAGGTAAACGAAACAGGAAAAGATTAGGTCTTTTTAGTTCTTTGTTACTCTAGTCGACTATATCGACTCAAAAATTGAAGTTGTGATGGTCAGTGATGATCGACATTTGGAAAGTAAAGAGTTCGATAGAAAGCAAGATACGAGGAAAATATTAGATATTTTTCCATCATTTATTTCTCTAATTTACTAAAATTTACCGAACACCTAAGTTTTACCAAGCCCATTAACTCGCCATAACGCATTACAAAAAAAAACTCGGGACGTAATACGATAAAGCGTGTCTAGCCATATTTTTTTAAGTCACGCCTACAAAGATGCCTTACATGTTTTCGAGACGGATACCCCACCCTTCGACGATATGGCTCGTTATCTAAAACCTTGGAAGTGGTAGAAGGTCTGGATCAAAGTACAATATATGTAGTAACTTATAAGTAAATGTTGGGTACTGAATAGTATGGATGAAGCTATGAAATCTTAAAAGTGTGTGTTCATGATCTGAATGTTTAAGTCGGGTGAACTAAGTTCATCACCCGACTTAAACATAGAAAATCATTCAGTGAAGAATTTAACTCGCGTGAACTTGTTACTTCACTCGAGCTAACTGAAGTTCATCGGATTTAAATTTAAACTGAAGAATAAGTTAGTCAACACTAGTCAACATTGAAGATTATAACTCTGATGATGAAGACTCTACTTCCGAGTTAAAGTGAACATCTCGAGAGTTGAAATTAAGATGAAGACTTAGTTGTTTTAGTGTAATATGTATGTTATGTTTTCTATAAATAGTGTGATGTGTGAGTAGAGTCAGTTTTCTTTGAACCCGGACTCATTCATTTGAGTACCGTAATGCTTAAACAGATTGTAACTGCTTTTCCTGCCAAATCATACTATGAATTCAGATCATCAAGTACAATTACTGTTTAGACTCAATTAGATCATGAGATTCCGCATCATGATCTAATCATACATTTCACTGCTTGAGAGCGTTAGGATCCTTATTTAGTCTTGTCAATTGGTAACAGAGCCAGACAAATCAATTGATTAAATTCAATTTATTCTGGCTCATCGATTTGACTCGATTCGAGTGAATTCAGTCAAATTATGAGTGTTTTGTTTGAATTCAAGAAGTTCAAATTGAAATTGAAGAACTTTATTGAAGAATTTGTGAAAATTAGTTTGTTTCTAGTGGAATTGCTGGTACGATAATCAATTAGAGGTAATCGAAATATGAAACTAATCCACGAGTTATCAATTTATGAAGAGATGAGTTTTGATGCTTTAGATTTTAAATCGGATAATGAGCAGTTCATCCGAACTAAATCTGAAGTCATTCTAGTTGAAGATTTGAGAAGGATTGAAGTGTTAAATCAGAAGTTGAAGGAAACTGAGATTGTTGATGATCAAATTGTTCTAATGATGATAAAGGAATGAAGATTACAAGTTTATCATGTATTGAAGAACAAATGTTTTTTTCAGAAACATGTTTCCTCAAAGCAATATGATCTGGTAATTAGTTCATGATTCATATTTCTAATGATGATCTACAATTTTAACTTAGATGAAGGTTTATGAGATTCTATGAGCTTGTTTATGGGTGGGGGTTGTTTGATTCTGGTTGAAGAATCTGAAAGTAATGGGGAGATTGCTTGTGTTTGCATTCCTAACCATGGAGAATCAGATTTTGAAGAATCTGAAGAATTATTTGAAGCTAATCATGGAGAATCATATTTTGAAGAATCTGAAGAATTATTTGAAACTAATCATGGAGAATCATATTTGATAGTTTGAAGAATCATAGCATCATCCTAGGGGGAGATTGTTGGGTACTAAATAGTATGAATGAAGCTATGAAGTCTTAAAAGTGTGTGTTCATGATCTGAATGTTTAAGTCGGGTAAACTAAGTTCATCACCCGACTTAAACATAGAAAATCATTCAGTGAAGAATTTAACTCGGGTGAACATGTTACTTCACCCGAGCTAACTGAAGTTCATCAGAGATAAATTTAAACCGAAGAATAAGTTATTCAACACAAGTCAACATTGAATATTATAACTCTGTTGATTAAGACTCTACTTCCGAGTTAAAGTAAAAATCTCGAGAGTTGAAATTAAGATGAAGACTTAGTTGATTTAGTGTAATCTGTATGTTATGATGTCTATAAATAGTGTGATGTGTGAGTAGAGTGAGTTGTCTTTGAACCCGGACTCATTATGAGTGTCGTAGTGCCTAAAACATATTCATGTAACGGATTTTACCGCTAAATCACACTATCAATGATATCGTTTCAATGCAGTTTATCAATTAACCAAATAATCAATTACAATTACTGTTTAGATTCAATCAGATCATGAGATTCCGCATCATGATCTGGTCATCCAATTCACTAGTTAAGATCGTAAGGATCCTTATTTAATCTTGTCAGTAAAGATTGTGTATTAAATGTCTACATACAATCTCAATCTACAAGATTTCCATTCTGGACAATAAGGTGTCGTATGGTGATCTATTGAAGGACTTTTTGGTTAAAATAGTGCATCTTCATTTATGTAGTAACGAGTTTGAGACTTCTTTCTTCAATCTGTAAAATATATTCTAACTTAGGACTCATAATTTTATTTGGATTATGTGTTTCCTTGCTGCTTATGTGTTTTATAATGTTAATCATACATACCATAGGTCCGGATCAGAACTACACCAACACCCGTAACCCAAACACAAATACTATAACAAAGGGTGTTTGTTTCGGCTTATATAGTCGTTTTATTGGTTCTTTAGTTTTGGGTTTAAGTTTCATAAGCTCACGTTTATAGCTTATTTTAAAACTTTTCATCATAATAAGTATATTATTACATATTAAACTTATATAAACTAAAAAACACCAAAACCAAATAAGCTATAAGAGCACACGGTATAATATGGTTCTCGCCTCGTTATAGGCTCGCTGTCGAGCTGACAACGAGCGAGGCCTCGTTATTATACCGGCTTGGGTCGTTGTGGGACTCGTTCTCGCTCACCGTTCTCACTACAACGACCGTTTGGTTATTTTTTATTTTTTTTTGTGTTTCAAACGGTTACATTTAAAAAAAAATGTTTTTTAAACCTAATGGCTATATATATATATATATATATATATATATATAATCGTTAGTATTTTTAATTTTTTTTAATACCATTTCACCTATAAATACATCTTCTATTTAACCAAAAAATCACACCATTTCTTAATCTCATTCTATCTCAATCTTTTTCTAAAAAATAAATGCAACAAAAAATGAGTTCACATTCTTTAACCCATCCCGATGTTACGGATTCGTCATCGTCCGACTCAGAATTGATCGAACTACTAGTTAAGGCGGTAGAAGCTATTGAACAAATTGAGAAGGAAGAAAATGAGGAGGAAAGTTCACGCCAGACTGAGAAAGGAAAAGGCGCTATATCAACCGCGATCGAACTGCAGCAAACGAAAACGTGTTACGACATTACTTCTCCAGCGAAAGCACATACCCGGATAAATATTTCCGTAGACGATTTCGTATCAGAAGACCTATTTTCCTCAGAATAGTCGAAGGTATATCTAATTACTCCTTCAAACCTTTGCCCGACTATTTTAAATTTTTCAAACAAAGACCATATTGTACGGGTAAAATGGGTTTTAGTTGTTTACATAAATGCACGTACGCTATGCGTATGATGGCGTATGGGATTACTCTGGACGCTTTTGACGAATATTTACAAATGTCAGAAAGAACATCAACTGAATCCATAGATAATTTTTAAAAATGTGTAATCCATCTTTATACAAACATTTATCTAAGAACCCCAACACAAGATAATGTTAATCGTTTATATAAAAAAGACGATGAGGTTCACGGGCTTAAGGGTATGTTTGGTAGCATCGACTGTATGCATTAGAAATGGGATCAATGTCCAAATGCATACAAAGGGCATTACACACGAGGTGACCATAGTTATCCAACGATTATGCTGGAAGTTGTTGCGTCATACGATATTTGGATATGACATGCTTACTTCGGTGTCGCAGGGTCGAACAACGACATCAACGTGCTTAAACAATCGTTGTTGTTTCATGATATGCTCAACGATTCATCCCCGAATTACAAATTCACCGTCAACGGCCACGAGTACAATAAATGATATTACCTTGCAGACGGTATATATATCCAGAGTGGTCTACATTTGTTAAAGCTTTTTCGTACCCATTTGACGAACCGCGTCAAAAATTCAAACGTTTTCAAAGGAGTGCGAGAAAGGATATTGAATGGGTATTCGGTGTTCTTCAAGTTCGTCGGGGGATTATAAAACATGCAGCGAGATTTTAGAAGATGAACAAGTTAAAAAGAGTTATGTATCGGGGTATCATATTGCACAACATGATTGTTGAAGACAACGGACAGTCGATTTATGATGCCCAAGAATGGTATGCTCCTCCGGTTACAGGTGATCCCATAACTTATAACGAGAGAGTGAATGAACGTATCCAGATTAATAGAGACATTAGAGACAAGGCCACACACAACACACTCCGCGAGGATCTCGTAGCCTACACTTCTGGATGACTAGCTACAACGTTAGCTATTTTTATTTTATGTATTTGTATTTTTTAAATTATTGTATTACAATTTTATTTTTATTATATGTATTTTTATTTTATTTTAATTATTTTATTATAGTTTTATTTTTTATTTTAATAAAATCTTATTTAAATACTTAAAATAAATAAATAATAAACTGAGGATTCCAAATCACCCACAATCGTCATTATCACTGACAACCGTCGCTCTGAATTCACGTTATAAAAACAAATCACACGATCACCCAAATCGAATATAACCCAAAACAAACACACAAAGAATCTTGTGTGAACAAAAGAAAAAGGTAAAACCCAAACCAAAAGGAAAAGAAGAATTTCATAGGGCATAAATTCTATCTTCCTGTGGGTTCTCTCTAAATCTTTTGAAGAAGCAGGAAAAATGGAGGGATGGGATCCAACGACCAAGTCAACATTAACCCAGATCCCTCTCCTAACAGTCAAAGCCGGACCTCGAGACGGCGCCGTTTGGACGCAACGTCTGAAGGAGGAATACAAAGCATTGATCGCATATACATCAATGAACAAATCAAAAGACAACGATTGGTTTCGTATATCGGCAGCTAATCCAGAAGGCACAAGATGGACTGGAAAGTGTTGGTATGTTCATAATTTGCTCAAATATGAATTTGATCTTCAGTTTGATATTCCAGTCACTTATCCTGCCACTGCTCCTGAACTTGAATTACCCCAACTCGATGGAAAGACTCATAAGGTCCGTAGATTTACGATAATTCTGTTGTTTTTTTTTTCGTTTAGAAGAATAAGCGAATTGATGAATGGCTGTTTTTTGGATATTTGCAGATGTATAGAGGAGGGAAGATTTGCTTGACGGTGCATTTCAAGCCGCTCTGGGCCAAAAACTCGTAAGTTTCAAAACTTTCTATATACTTCAAACTGCATTTTGTGGTTTTTTTTATATGTAGTATGCAATCCCAAACACACCCTATAATGTCCTCATAATCGTTCTCTTTTGAGCTCTGTTTCTCTATGAGAAAAATGGCACATTCACTGTATTGCATTGAATCTTGGACATATGTCGTGCAACACACATTTAGTAGGTAATATCAGAGTACTAATAAAAGTCCGATTCACAGACTTCAGCTAGTTAGTCATTTGAAAAGAAGGTCATTGTTTATTATTAAAAACATACGAAACCAACTATTGATGCCTTAGAACTCTGTTATCCAACCTCAACTGAATATAGAGGATGTACTACCGATAGTCGTGACAATCTGAGTGTATAGGAAAAATATATATATTCTCTGCAAGTGAAAGGACACGTTTCCACTTTTGAAAATTTGTTAGTCATGACTAATGATTTCACATGCCCAACATTGAAAATGATTGTCGTTATATGTTTTCTAGCTCACGTACTTTTTAAAGTTCAGAATATCACAACAAAAAACTGAAAACCCCAAATCATCACCTAACCATTCAATCTTTTCGTACTGTTTGAAATTACATTACAGGCTACCCACCTATGTATCCAGTTTCGTTATTAATAAATCTGGCAAAACATTTGTCCAATGACGAAAAGTTTCTTTCTTTTTCTTCTGTTTGAAAATAGTTTACTTTAAAGCATATACATATTAAAGGTAACTAAGGCTATCATTTGCTCTTTTCAAAAATCTAAGGTTATCATCATCATCCATCATTGTTTTTTGAGGAATTTGGTATAAATGAAATAGTTAAAAGGATCGGTAACCTTAAATGAGAAAAATGAATAGCTGGATGGTTTTTTGTGTTATTCATTTCTTAATATAGAAATAGATGAGGGTTTATGCATTTGAATAGATATTAAATGACTTCTGACCTGGTTGACTTACATAACCCATTCGATCCGTTTCGTGCTTTAACCATTTGACCCGTTAGTGATCAAAATATAACCCAAATCGACCTATCTGTAAGTTTATCTCTTGAAATTGCTACCCCTAGTTCTCATAAAATATAACCCAAATCGACCTATCTGATGGAGATTTTTCTCTTATTCAGGCCTAGGTTCGGTATTGCACATGCTCTTTGTTTAGGCCTAGCACCATGGCTTGCTGCAGAAATACCAATTCTGGTGGATTCTGGCATGATCAAGCACAAAGATGACGTGGTCTCAACCAGTGAAACATAGTATCTTGTTTCATATTGTTAGTGGCTGATAATGTTATGGTTTCCAATTCTGGTTTTGGTTTGGCTGAACAAAAATAAATATGGTGGGAAAAAAACTGCAATAGACCTGTCTCCCGATATAATATATGCATAAAACTTAAACAAAAGGTTTAATTAATAGTGTAATGTTGAGGTCGTTTCTAGTTGGGGCTTTGATGGTCTCTTATCACTGTCTTCAATTATATATGTTCGGTAGATTGATGATTCTAAGCTTGGCATTTTTGACTAATTAAGTAGTCGCTTTTGACAAAATTTTACCGCTAAACTATTTTATGGTTGTGATAAATGGATATAAAAAAGAAAATCCGTCATTAACGTTTTGCAAATGGTCAAAATGTATTTATAATGTATAAAATCTTTAAAATTGTTTGCTTTATAATCCTTACAGCATCAAGTACTTTTATGTTTTGTTTGGTTAAGTGCCTCAAATTGTACTTCTGGTGTTCTTTCCACCCTAAAAAGCATTGATTGTTGACGAATTTGCCCAGAATGTTCTGTAAAATATGATATTTACAACCTAATGTACAAGAAGAGTAAGTTGATGTGATGGTTATGGGACGTTTTTGGGATTCTTTCGTTAAATGTTGGCTCCTAGGCTACGGTTTGGTTGGGCGGTCTCCATTTATCTAGCTTTTTTGGATCTTTTCTGGTTTAGTTTGGTACATTGCTTCGTACTATACAAGTAAATCCCCAAATCCGAATTTATGGATCTATAGTAGGAACACAAGGAAAACTCCGGGGCAAAACACAATCAAACTAAGAAACACAAACAACCACAAAGAGCCGAAATAATTTACATGGTTAGGTCAGCGTAATCGGCTCAAACCACATGATCAAGGTTTTCTTTTTGTATATTTTGCTATGAACCCTTGTTTCTTGAATAGATAATTACCAAAGGATTGTGTAAAACCATACTCCTTTTAGTTAATTCTTAAACACGCTATTTTATTTTCTAGGATGGTTATGTTTGGTTGCTTGTCATTACCTTACCGTACTAGGTTATTGACCAACGTATTATACGGAGAACTATATCGAAAGATTAATAGAAATCTATTAGTCATGTAAATAAATAATTATGTTAGGAATGTTAAGTTATTTCGTTTATAGATATGCGACTTTATTCCAAATTTATGTCATTTGTTTTTAAGAAATAAATGCGGAGTTAAAGATGATATTATGTCAAAATATCATTTACCTATGGCGATCTTGTAAAATAATTCGTGCATGATTTCAAGATGAGCTCGAAGTTACGAAAAAATAAATTAAAGAGAAACAAACATACATTGCGTGTTGTATTTTAACAATGTCATGTGAACCAAAAACAATCAATATATGGGTCAATTAACTTTAAATCAGAACAAAATATATGTTTTGTGCTATGAATCAAACATCTTATAAACCCTGTATCGATTAATCGCAGCTAGGATAACTACTTAAGGGCCGCCGTGTTAAAAAAGAAGAAAAAAATAAGAATATTTTTTTTTTTGTCATATATTATGTTTTTCCGTTTATCCACAAAACAATCGAAAAACAATAAAAATAATGTATTATCTTTGTACATTAATAATTTGTATTTGTAAGAAGAAAAAAGAAGTCTAATATGTAAAATATATATAATTTATATTTTTATATATCAGTTATAAGTAAAAGTTTTAGATTACTTAAACTATAAGAGTTAATTAGTTTTATTTGAATATTAAATATAAGACTTAAATTATTTAAAATAAAAGAGTTCAAACAAATCAATAACGATGACATAATCAAAATGATACAATGGTCAAAACTAAAGGTACAAATTCATTTGATGGTTACTACTTTGTCATGTAACATTTTAAACATTTATTTTAATATATATTAAGATGCTTTTCTTATTATATTTGGATACGATAGTTAACTGCTTAATATTTTAGTCGCATCTTAAAAAGTTACCGTATCAGTCTATTGTATCAGTTTATTGAGTATCGTTGCATTCACTTTTTATATTTACTATGAGCGTGTCCATTTTATATATGGAGGTTCGGATATATATGGTACTTCTTATTCTATAGCTAAGAGAAATGCAACAAAAGCCAAATCGGAGAACGGATTAAAGCTTGCCAAAACCTCTAGTCTAATAGAGAAGACAATGGTATCGTTTGACAAAGAAGTTAGGGACGACATACAAGATCCTGATCATGATGGATTGGTCATCACTCTATATGTAGCAAACCAATTTGTTCGTAGGATCTTGATTGATGGAGGGAGTTACGTCGATATCATTCGATTGGAGACCTTGAAGAAAATGAACATCCCATAAACTGAGATCATTACCAAATCCACTGTGTTGGTTGGATTTAATGGCGAGATGAAGAACATGATTGGGGATATCAACTTACCAGTCTACATAGAGGGAGTTAACTCTATTCAAAAAAATTGTGTTATTGACTCATTATATAGTTATAATATTATTTTACGCAGACCTTGGATTCATGACATGAAGGCTGTACAATCGACTTACCATCAGTGCATGGAATTACCCACACCTTGGGGAGTAGTTAAGATCAACATTGATCAGCAAGAAATGAAAGATTGTTATACCACATCAATGAAGTCTACAACCAAACCGGCGCAAGCATGGAAATTACAGAACCAAGAGATCATGGGACCAAAGGATCACGATGTGAAAGAAGTGATCCTTGATCTTCTGATCCCTGAATACAAAGTACTTATTGGAACAAGCATCTCCGAGGATCTTGAGGAAGAGATCTTAGCGTTTCTAAGAAGAAAGAAGTCAACATTCGCATGGAAACCAGAGGATATGACATATATCTCTGAAAATATTATAACTCACAAACTTGTTCTTGATATGAGCTTCAAACCAATACAACAAAAAGGAGGAAGTTTGCACCGGAAAGGAACGCAATAATCCAAGAAGATGTACAAAGGCTATTGAAGACTGAATGATAAGGGAGGAAAAGTTCCCGAGGTGGTTAGCAAATGTCGGGATAGTACGGAAAAGAATGGAAAATGGAGAGTATGTGTGGACTACACGGATCTCAATTAGGCATGTCCTAAAGATCCTTTCCCTTTACCTCACATCGATTCTATGGTGGATGCAACGACTGGTCACGAGATATTAACATTTATGGACGCCTCCTCAGGATTTCAACAAATCCAAATGGAACCATCAGATCAAGAAGAAACGTATTTATGACCCCTACAAGTATTTATTACTATAATGCTATGCCTTGTGAATTAAAAAATGCAGGTGCAACATATCAAAGGCTAGGCAACATGATATTTAGTGATTAGGTAGGATATACCATGAAAGTATACATCGATGATATTGTGGACAAGTCAAAGAAATCTAGGGATCACCTAAAGGATCTTGAATGCAATACAACATGAAGTTGAACCCAGCGAAATGCAACTTTGGTGTGGGAGCAGGAAAATTCTTAGGATATATGGTAACTAAGAAAGAATAGAAGCAAGAACAGAACAAATCAAGGCTATCTTAGATTTAAAATCTCCTTCGAACCCGAAGGATGTTCAAAGGTTAACAGGGAGGCTCGCATCTTTGAACAGGTTTATATCAAGATCATCTGACAAGTGCAAGGGGTTCTATGATATTTTGAAGAAAAACAAAGAGTTCGAGTGGGGAGACAGGCATGAGACAGCTTTCCAAAATCTCAAAGGATACTTTTCAACCGCACCGCTGCTGATGAAACCAAAAGATGGTGAGCCCTTGTTCCTGTATTTAGCAGTATCACGAAATGTTGTAAGTGTCGTGCTGGTCAAGGATCGCGAAGGTCAGTAGCATCCGGTATATTATGTAAGTAAGAGTTTACTTGATGCTGAAAACATATATCTTCACCTTGAAAAACTTAATTTGGCATTAGTTATGGCTTCCACAAAACTTAGACATTACTTTGAGACTCACCCAATACATGTTAAGAGCAACTATCCTATAAAAACAAATGTACTTAGAAAACCAGAAATGTCGGGTACAATGGCTAAGTGGTCAGTAAAATTAAGTGCTTTTAATCTAATATATAAACCTAGAACTGCAATTAAGTCTCACGCCTTAGCTGATTTTGTAGCTGATTTCACTAATAATCTCTTAGAAGAAGTAGAATTAGAAGTTCAACAATTAGGAGCATTTAAAGAAAAATGGACTTTACATATTGATGGGGTTTCTAACATAAAGGGAACTGGACTAGGGATCATACTAAAATCGCCACAGGGGGATATTATACCTCAATCTATTAGCTGTGAATTTCAAGCAATAAATAATGAAGCTGAATATGAGGCCTTAATAGCAGGTTTACAATTAGCTAGAGATGTTGGGATATAAAATCTTCAAGTTTACGTTGATTCCTTATTAATTTCTAATCATTTTTGTGGATCTTATGTAGTAAGAGGCGAACAGTTAATGTTATACTTAGAAGTAGTCAAACAATTAGCAAAAAGTTTCGAAATCTTTAACATTGAACAAGTACCACGGGAGGAAAATGTTGAAGCAGATGCCCTAGGAAATCTTGGATCCTCTCTAAGGATCCCACCAGATTGCAAAATTTCGATCATACATGTTAAGATCCCGGTGATAGATCAAGATATCCATGATAAGCCAAAAATCATGAACATAGATGATCCTGAAGGAAAAATTACAGGGGACGGTTCAAGATCATGGACTTCTCCCACAATAAGATATTTGTAGGAGGATGTGATCCCTACTGAGGAGAACAATCTTAAAGCATTCAAAATGAAGGTATCTCGTTCTACCTTAATACATGGGACATTGTATCGAAAATCTCTCGCATGCCCATATTTGAGATGCTTAGACGATCGTGAAGCACAAGCAGTACTCAAAGATATACATGAAGGAGATTGTGGCAATCACACTGTAGGAAGAGCATTCTTTTCAAAAACCTTGAGAACATGATGCTACTGGCCTACTATGATGAAGGATGCGACATCATATGCTTAGAAGTGTGATCCTTGCCAAAGACATGGGAATTGTTGGGAAAATCAACGATTTAACCCAAGTTAATAAATCTGTTTATTAAAGTCTTAGTCTGAGTGATCTGAGTCTGAGTAACTCTGAGTCTGAGTGACTAGAATAAACTGAGGCATTGTGGAGCTGACTAGTCAGCTCCATAATGAAAAACGTAAGGCGTAACTTAAGGTAATCCAGTTAGATAAAATCTTCTATCTTTGTAGAAGATTTTCTAAGATTCATCCTTATCAAGCTCACTATTATTGTGTATAAATAGTAAGCTTGAACGTTGTAAACCTTGCACCTTTCGAAGAAATATAACTGTGTGTTATTTTCATTGTTTCGTTATTATATTTCCGCTATAATAATACTTGAAACTGAGTAATCAATCGATTAATGATAATTAACGTCTAAATACTTATTTGTGATTGATTAGCGATTGTTTGAGATCTTATTGAGACTTAACAACTGGTATCAGAGCAAATAAGATTTAAATTTTAATAAATTTATAAATCTTAAACGATCAATACTTAAAATCTCAAAACAATGTCATCATCTTCAAACTCACCTGCAATGGCTGGTAAAGGAATTCCTGTTTTCAATGGTCATAATTTTGCCCATTGGAAGCTTAAAGCTGAGTGGCATCTCTCAGGAATTCATGAAGAAATGATAAGAATAATAACTGAAGGACCCATAATCCCTGGAAAACACATTGATGAAGTCAAGGAAGGTGATAAAGTAGTTCAACGTGCTAGATGGGTTCAAACCACCAAATCTCAATGGACAGATCAAGACAAGTTGTTGTACAATCTTGATCCTAAAGCCAGAAGCATTTTAGGAAATGCAGTGTCTGAACAAATATTTTCAAAAATAGCTGGATGCAAAACTGCAAAAGAACTATGGGACACGTTAATTGTGTCTTATGAAGGTGTTCCAGTGGTGAAAGAGCAACGATTAAACAGTCTCATTAGAAATTATGAAAATTTCTATATGAAAGAAAATGAGACTTTGGCTGACGTTCACACACGATTTCAAATTATGCTGAATGATATGTCAGCTCTAGGAGTGACAAAGGAAGATGATGAAATCTGTAAGAAATTTGTTGACATCTTACCTAACAAATTTGAATCTGTTATTACATCTCTTGTAGTTAGCGAGAAACTGTCCACCTACAAGCTGCCAGGACTCTTTGGTTTATTGTTATATTTTGAGGAATCTCAAGAAAGGAAAAAGATTAACAATAGACGAACTGCAAGGGATCCTGAAGCTGCATTAGTTGCAACCAGTAGAAGGAATAAAGAAATTTATTCTAAAGCTGACTCATCTGAATCTGAGTCCTACTCAGACTCATAATCAGATGATGAAACTGAGGTCAAGAAATTGAAAAGTCAGCTTGCTCTACTAACTATGAAGCTTGAACAGAAGACAGGCTACAAAGGAAAGAAACCTTTTGATCTGAAAAAGGTGAAATGCTTTAAATGCAATGAATATGGTCACATGGCTGCTGACTGTAAAGTAAAGAATGCTCAGACTGAACACATGGACGAAGTTGCTGAGAGGGCCCAAAGATATCGACAGAAGTATCTTAAATACAAGAAAGGCAACAGTCCAAACACACAGAAGCCTCAAACTGAGCAAAAGGCATTCTTTGCTGAAGAATGGCTAGATGAGGAACTATCATCTGATGAAGATGAAGAAGTGGTGGATAAATGTTTAATGGCACTTACAGAAGAGGTGACTGAAGCTGAGAAATCTGCATCTCAGTTTGAAAAGGATCTGAAGGAAGCTGAGAGACTGAGTTGTAACTCAGACTGGAACAAGTCAAAGCTTTATAAGGTACACAATTTCAACTCTTACCCAAATGAACAAAAACTTCAAATGTTTGAGTATATTTTTGTTGACTTGATCACCACTTTAGAATAACAAGCTGAACTCAAACA
>CAJVGC010000592.1:8367067-8462222 GCA_910822075.1 Senecio squalidus
AGAATGTTTAACTCCCTTAGTCTGTCAAAAAAAACATAAATCTCAAGCTGACCTTTTAGTCAGCTTGTGAATTTTCAGTCTGACTCCATAGTCAGCTCCAGAGATCTCAGTCTGACCAAGTGCACAAACTGACTGTAATTTTAGTAAATATCTTTTGAAATTTTCTTATTTTTTAATTTTAGTAAATATCTTTTGAAATTTTTTTATTTTTTTTAACTTTAGTAAATATCTTTTGCAATTGTTATTTTTTTTTATCTCTTCACATTTTTTTTAAGGGTCAATGTACAGTCAAGGGTCAAAAGTGTCAATCGGATAAACATACAGAGACTAAATTGAAAGTTTCCTAACTTAGTTCCTTAATTTTCGCACTCTTAGTTTATATTCAACTGAATTTCAAATTTCAACCTAATTGTTTTAATCTCTAATCTTCTGCTTGATCTTCTTTCTAATGGCGAATGCATATATGATCCTTCACGTTACACCGCGTATGATTCCTGGTGCAGACTTTCAACACAGAGTTCAAATCAAAGACAACAACAGGGTGGCTACCGCTGACATTCCCGCCAATCGCCGCAACAGGGGTTTTGAGCAACTCATTCAATACATGAAGGCACATCCCCTCTACGGCGCGTTCTTTTGTGAAAACATCATGTGTCCACCAGTACTCTGTGAATGGTGGTATACTTGTACTGCAAACGCTGACAAGACAGCCCTCACTGGCACATATAATGATGGCCGCGAGACAATCACCATCACTGAAGAAACAATTCGTGCCGCGTTATTGCTTCCCACCCTTGCTGAAGCAGGAGAAGGTGGTTTTCAGGCCAGACGGAACAAACAGCAAGCTAGAGTTGAGGCCTTTCCTCTCATTGGTCAGCCTGAAACCCAAGGGGTTATTCAATACAAATTTTTTAAAGGAAAATGGAAGTTCTTATTTTCAATGATCACGAGGTGTTTGGGGGGGTAAATCGGGCAGTCTGGATCAGATGAATGAGTTTGAAACTCATTTGTTCCATTCGATGGTAACGGGTCGAAGAATCTCTTTCTCACAACTATATTTTGATGAGATTCTCTCCCTTGCCCTAAAATCAAAACGACCGAATGATGTTACTTTCATTCGTGTTCTTTCACTTTGCTTTGAGGAAGCCCTGGGAAAAGATATTTATGATCAGCTTGAGCAAACGTTTTATACATGTGATCTCCCCAGACTGACTTCCAAAATTTTTACGTATATTCACATTACTGAGGATGAGACAGAGTTAACACCTGTCATGCTTCAATGGATTGAAAATCCATTCATCGATCATGAACTCACTGAGTCTGACTCCTCAGACTCAGAAGTCCAAGCTGAACGACTTGACGGGGAGATTGAGGGTAATATCCCTCCAGCAGATGCTGAGGTACATATGGGTGGGGCTGGGCAAGATGAAGCTGATCAAGGTATGGATATCCCTCCTTCTTTATCTCAGTCTGACAGTATCCCCTCTCAGTCTGAGCAGTCCACTCCACATCGTGATGTCCTGGCGACACAAGCGACCAATCTGATGAACTCACCAAGTTCATTTGAAAAATCTCTCACATCAAGCCCCACTGTAAATCAAGCACTAATGGACTCCCTTTTCCATGAGGCTGAGAGTTCTGAACGCTGAGATCAGTCCACTTTTCCTGTGCTAGAGCAGGAGGTGAATCTGACTACCCAGACTACCCAACGCTTATCTAGTGTAGTCAGCTTGGAGACCCACATTACTGCTGCCAGACTGACACATGTGGCAAGTATTGAAGAAGATATCCCACTCCTGGATATCCCTGTACTTAGTATGGGACCACCCCCTTCATTTTCAAGGCCAGTTCCAACGGCTGTTTTTACTAGCTCTGTGCTAGTTCACGATCAGGTACCATCAAATCTCTTACACTCTTATGCACAAGTCATCAATGCCTCACTCCCCAAACTGAGTGAGGTACAGACTTCCATTTCTATGGCTCATGATCATTCTCCTAAAAGACAGGGAGGGAGTGAAGCTGTGTCATCTGGTACAACTCCACCTGTTACTAAAATCCCTTAGTCTGAGGTTGCTATGACAGTCCCTGTGCTGTTACAAGACTTTCAGGACATGTCCACTCAGTTTGATGTCAAGCTGAGTGCAATGCAGACTGAGATGCAAGCTATGAATCGCCAACATGTTGAGGAGGTGAAGGAGTTAAAGCAGTTGGTTTTGAAGCTGACTGATGAAGTCAGTTTGATGAGAAAAGGGAAGCAGGTTGCTGAAGTCTCTCAAGAGGATGCTCAGCCTCAGGGGGAGAAAATGGTTGATGAGTCTGAGATCCCCAAACAGGACCTGAAATGAAAGAGGGATGTGGAGGAGAAAAGGTATTACAAGACTACCAGATTCAACACTAAAACTGGTGAGTCTGAAGTGTTTTATGAAACTGATTGGAGTGAAATATCTGCTGATGAACCTGCTAAAGAAGACAGAGAGGGAAAAGGTAAAGTGGGGGATGATAGTGATCCAGATCAAGCTGAGACTGAACATACAATGGAAGAACCAAATGTTCAGACTGATCCAGAGGCTGAATCAAAGGAAAAGCATGAAGAAGCTGAGAAACTAGCCAAGCTACAAAGGTATGCCCATAACTGTGGTATGACTGTGGAACAATACAAAGAATATGTTAAGGGGCTACACATGGAGAAATTTGATGAAAATCCACAAGATCAATCCATGAAAGCAGCTGGGGATCTTGAAGCTGAGATGAAGGCAGAGGAAGATTTGGCCATTGAAGAAGATCAAATGAGGGTAGAAACTGACAAATTAATGGCCAAAGAGGTGTTTAGAGAAGAAGCTAGACTTAACTATATCGAAACAAATTTCACACAGAGGAAGCATGAGCATAAGCTTCAACATTTAGAATGCACAAGTCCTGGTGGAACTGACCTCCTACTCAAATGTTATCACAAAGGAGGATCTTTCAGAATTGGGGTAACCAGAATGCACACCCTGGGGTTGGAGGAATGGAAAGAGATAGCCAGTTTGAGCTCAAGCATAATAAATATAGCTCACAGAATGACTGTAAAAAGAGAAGCTGTTTCTAATGTCAACGTAGCTCATATGCTGAAGTTGATGCCTGATGAAGATTATAGGGCATTCTGTACTATCCACAAGGTAAGAGTTGGGGCTAAATCTCTGGATCTGGAAACAAGTTACATGCATCCTGTTCCCAAAGGAGTAATATTTCAAGACAGGACATATGTGAAGACTGAGAAGCATGAGGGCTTATGTTACGTAGATTGTGGGGGAGAAGAAAGCTTCCAAGCCAAAGACAGACTAAACATGGCGTCCATCTACCACTGCATTTCTTTACTCAGCGAATGTGAGTCTGATCAGTGCCTACCTTTTCGAATGAAGCTGATCAGTTGGTTATTTAATAACCTCAGAAGAATTGAAGAAACTGGAACGTTGGCTGATAAAGTGAAGCTGATCAAGAAAGAGTATCAAGTGCTTTTCAATAAATCTGACGCTGAAATGAAGAAACTTCTTGATTGGAAGACTGAGAGGTTAAAATGGGTTAACGAAGCAAACAAGCCTTTGCCATGGGAAGTTTCCTTGAAGAAGAAAAGATCTGTCAAGAGAAGAAAGTAGTTTGTTTTATGTATCTTTTTGTTCACAAACATTGTTTAGTTAACAACTTTTGTTTGTGTTTATTTTTGGTGCATAGTTTGTAAAAGACTTTGATTGAAACAGATAGGGGGAGATTGTTGGGAAAATCAACGATTTAACCCAAGTTAATAAATCTGTTTATTAAAGTCTTAGTCTGAGTGATTTGAGTCTGAGTGGCTCTGAGTCTGAGTGACTAAAATCAGTTAAGGCATTATGAAGCTAACTAAATCTTCTGTCTTTGTAGAAGATTTTCTAAGATTTATACATATCAAACTCACTATTATTGTGTATAAATAGTGAGCTTGAACATTGTAATCGATGCACCTTTCTGAGAAATATAATTGTGTGTTATTTTCATTCGTTGTTATTATATATTCCGCGATAATAATAATTGAAACTGAGTAATCAATCGATTGATAATAATTAACGTCTAAATACTTATTTGTGATTGATTAGCCATTGTTTGAGATCTTATTTAGACCTATCAGGTTGCGTATAGACTTGAGTTACCGACCGAACTAGAGAATGTTCATCCAGTCTTTCATGTATCTAATTTGCGAAAATGTCTAGCTGATGAAAATCTACATGTACCATTGGATGAAATCCAAATCGATTCGACTATGCACTTCGTAGAGCTACCTGTTGAAATCTTAGACCATGAAATCAAGAAACTAAGGAGAAGTTCAATTCCAATAGTGAAAGTACGTTGGGAATCTAAACGTGGACCAGAGTTTACATGGGAACAAGAAGATCACATGAAATCCAAATATCCGCACTTATTCATAAATCAACCGGGTACTAGTCAACCATAATTCTCGAGGACGGAAATCTTTAAAGTTGTGGAGACTGTAACACCGTGCCCGAATCCGACCCGATATTTGACTTGTAACTTTAATTCGGACTTTGTAATTGTATACATTTGACGATTTATAAAAGTTCGATTTGAGTTATGTATATTTGGGTTATCTTAATTCTATTTAAACCTTGTTTATTATATCTTGTAACATTATTAATGTGTTATCTTGCATGTGTACATTAATGTACACTAAAATGTGTTTAATACACATGGACTTATATAAATGCAAGTAATTCTAGTAATGTGTTAAGACAAGTAGTTTAATTAATATATGCATGCAAGGAACTATGTATGTATGTATGTATGTATGTATGTTTGCATTCATGGCAAGTTGTTCCAATACTTTACACCTTCCAAACGTTTTCCTTGTTCTTAGCCTTCAAGTTTGGTCAAATAGGGGTAGACTAATAGTTACACATTTCTTATTTATGGCTTTAAACACCTCTTTAACCATTTCTTTTTGTAACCTAAAATAATTAAATTTGGAGTTGATTATTAGGGGAGTTACATTTTGACCTTTCTTTATCACATTTCAAACTCAATAAATTGGTGTCTTCTTGTCAAAAATCGAACCAACACAAAGCTCCATAATCGAAACTTCAAGCCTCCCATAATCGATTGTAAAGGTTCCCAATTCTATTATTTTTCATCATAATAATCCCTAATCATGTTTATCTTTTATGTTACTCAAGCTTACCATCATCATCTTATTAATCTTGTCTATTCAAACTCTAATCTAGAAAACTCTAATTTCATGATATATTCTTATTCATATTTATTTTTATTTCTAGATTTGTAAAGGCAAGTTTGGTGTTCCTTTCAACGTATTCCGTATTCATAATCTAGTATCCGTATCTACCTCCGTATTTAATCATGTGAGTAAACTCGATGCCCTTTTTATTATATAAATCTTTGGGTTGTATCATGACATTCATATTCATACTTATACTCATACTTTTATGTTTAATTCATACTTATGTTCACATTTATATTTTATGTCTATATTCATACTTGTAGTAATATGGTGATTCATATTCATTATTACGTTTATATTCATACTTATATTTATGTGTATATTCAGACTTATATTCGTATTGAGATTCATACTTATATTCATATTAAAACTTATATTCTTGTTTATATACTCACTTATAATCATGTTTATATGTATACTTTTTGTATTATATTCATCGTAATTCATTCATATTGGTATTCATTCATAAAATTCATTCTTATTATATTCATTCGTAAAGTTATTTATGTTTATATGTACTTATATTCATATTTGATACTATATTTTCGTATTATGGCAAACATTGGAATGAATCAAGTGACACAATCATTATGGGATACACACACGATAAATCAAACATTCAAACAATCAATCATTCATTATATGTACATACTAAACGGGAAACGTGGTAGATCTATTGGCCGTTATTAGACATTCCGACGTGTTACTGTGAATGTCGAGGCCCTCGACCGGACCCTATGTGACTTTGATCATATATGATATACATCAGACTTGATACAAACGCGTGTTATGCCATTATACACATATTATACTTGCTTACAATATACAATCTTTATATATTCTTTTATTATACATTCTTTTATACTACATTTTACATATTCATTCATATTACTTTTATACTCTTTATTACGTAATCTTTTTAATACTTTATACTTGTGTCTTAAACTTGTTTATTCACCAATACTTTTGTATTGACGTTTACTTTTTACATGATACAGGAAATTGATAGGTTTGCTTGAAGAAAACATAAGAGCTTGGACCTAGTTAATGACATTAATGAATAATTTAAGTCTTTTGTCGTTTTTCGGTTACTTTTCTGTAAAACATTTATTCATCTTTAATGCATTCATTTAAACCATTAAATGTGTCTATTATAACCTAATAGAGGAACACGAGTTAAGAACAAATTGTAATGCCTCAGGTGTATTCCGCTTTAGCCAGGGTGTTACAATTATCACTAATTTCACCTCAATTACTTCAAAAACAACATATTCAACACTTAATTGTGAATTCTAACAGTTATCACTTATAACTACTTTTGCGACTAAATTTCAAATTCAAAAATTCAGTAAATCTAAGTTTATGTTAACATCTAACCTCTTACGATTAAGCTAATCACTCTTAATTCAACTCAATTTCTCTTAATTAAGAAAAACTAATGAACTCCTATCAAATGATGAATATCAATTGACTTGGCTCTGATACCAATCGACATAATTTAACCCAGGAATTCTACTCAAACAAAGTGAGTTGCTTAATCAAATATGATGCAAAATCTCATATTTGATTAAATCTAAGTATATAATTAATCAACTCAAGATGTTAACTAAACATTGATTCTTATTAATCACAAAATAGCTTTGGCGAAAAAGTTAGTTACATATGTAATCACAAAACAGACACACACTGACTAACTCACCCGCTCACTATTTATAGACAGTACAAATATTAAATAAAATACATTTTTACAAGTCACATGTTTATTTAAAAACACTTTGGACTCTTACAACAAAAGCCTTCATCTTGATTTACTTTGATGCTTTGATATTTACTTCGCATGTTGAACTTCATCATCAAAAGTGAACTCTTCAACGAACACTTAATAGTTGTTCTAAGATTTACTTCGGACGTTTAACTTTGTTCATCCGAACACTTAGACAATATCATACATCTTTAAAAATTTGACGCTTCACTAATTCTTCTTTAATCTCAACATCATTATTTTGTATTTGATTGTTATTCATTAGAGTTAATTACATGAGTGGTCCCTAAGGTTTACCAAAATCTCATCATTCGTCCCTATAACCTTTTTATTACACCGGTAATCCCTATGTTTTAAAACTGTCACGCTCATGGTCCCTATCATGGATGGATTGTTAACTATCCGTTAGATATGGCATATGCACTGCACATGAGGATCTTTTTGTTATAAAATTTTAATTTTATCCAAATTATGAAACTCAACTAAATGTAAGGACCGAATTTGTAATTAGCTTTTATAATGTAAAAACATATCACCAAAATCGTTCGAGTTCTTCCCCAAATTTATTTTAATCTACAAACACACTACGATCTATAAACAAGTATAATCACTCCCAATAACTTAAATTCGATCAATAATGAAAACATTAAACAAATTACATCCATTTCCATAATAAAAATCAACTGTTCGATATACTGATCCCAAACCCCAATTTCAAAACCCTAATTTCTACCCAAAAAACAAAACCACAACACTGGCGGATTTCAAAGTAATGAAAGGGTGTATTGTTGAAGTAAGCAACGATGGACCTGGTTTCCATCGGAAACTAATCATCCGAAATAAGAACCTTACCATGAAGACGAATTTGATTTATGTTGGGGTGGAAGAAACTTGTGGAAAATAAAATGTGCAGTGCTAACGAACTTTTCTTCCAAGGTCAAATTCTGTCATCGGGTTTCATGGCCGAAACCCAGGAATTCACTCGTTCCATATTGTTTTCAACGTCTGAACTCGTGAGCGTTGGTAGTAGTCGAAGTAGCAGTAGTCGAAGTCAGGATTCAGGAACTTGTGGAAGTAGTAGCATGTCAGAATCCGAATTCACTGGATACAAACCCACAAACCAAAACCACAAGTTTCATTCTCACCGGAGTAAGACACCAAAAATCCGAACCATGAGTTCCCATTACTTTGAAATCCAGGTCATGGATGTACTCGACCCCCCATCGTTAACCAAGACACAATCTAACAAGAAAACGAAGAAAACAACCACAACTACAACCGACGGGTATTTAGTGAAATATGATACCTTGTTTCAAGAAAATAAGTTGGATGAGCAGTTGTCTAAGGTTGTTGAAGTTGCGTATGTAAGACCTTTTCCTCCTCGTTATCCCCGCCTGATCAGAGAAAATGATAATGTGGCAGAGGAAGGTGATCACAGTGGTGGTATGGATTTTGAGGTGGGTGACGTGATCGATGCGTTTCATAGAGATGGTTGGTGGCTGGATACGAACAATCTTATCTAATACGAATCCGACCATTCTAACTATAATCTTTGAAAAAACAACAAATTCGATTTATGTTAAATAAAGAAAACAAACCCCTTAAAGTTGAAGACGAGAAAGTTTGTCCAAGAACAAGACAACAACGACAACAACAACAAAACATACACCAACTTTATTACTATCATAATCGGAGTAAAAAAGAAGAAAAAGAAATGGGGATTTGGGGAATTCTTCTTTTCGGCTTAATCGAAGCTCCTGTTGGTATTGTCAAAGAAAAATTGGTTGAAAATGATGATGACAAAAGAAATTTATTGTTTCTTTTTGTGTTATTTTTTATAAAAGCTAATTACAACTTCGGTCCTTATATTTAGTTGAGTTTCATAATTTGGATAAAACTAAAATTTTATAACAACAAGATCTTCATGTGTAGTACACATGTGATATCTAACAGATAGTTAACATTCCATCCATGATAGGGACCATGGGCATGACAATTTTAAACACATAGAGATTACCGGTGTAATAAAAATTTATAGAGATGAATGATGAAATTTCGATAAATCTTAGGGACCACTCATATAATTAACTCTATTCATTGTTATATGATTGTTATTGGTTGATTTATGGGCATTTGGATATCATTATAATAATATTATTTCGATAAACCAATAATATTATCTAACAAATTTGTCTTTCTAAAATATATCTGAGTTTGGATATCATTATATAATATTTGAAACCAATAATATTATTAACTCATATTTATGATTTTAAAATGACCGCAACAACGGAAAAGTATTTAAAATAAAGATAAAATCTAGATTTTATTAAAGTAAATAAAAAAGTTGTTCATGTAATTGGAATGTTTTCATAATCAACCGATAACCATTTAATGTTTTTCCATATTTGAATCATCCAATCCAATTCAAATTCACTCTTATTATTATACTCAAATCCCTAAATCAAAACAACAAGAACCCTAATAAGTTATATGTATTCTAAATTTCATATGATTTTGAGTTAGTTTGATGGAGAGTGACAAATCAAACAAGGCCACCATTACCGAAGAAGACGTTTCCACAATCTTACAAAGGTTCTTCTTCTTCTTGTATTATTATTATTATTAGTTTATTAGGGTTTCGATGGATTGATTGATTGATTGATTGATTGATTATAGGTACACAGCTACAACAGTGTTGGCATTGCTTCAAGAAGTAGCTCAAGTTCAGGATTCCCCGAAACTCGATTGGAATGCATTGGTGAAAACAACTTCAACTGGTATAACTAATCCTCGAGAATACCAAATGCTCTGGCGCCATTTAGCTTATCGTCATCAATTCTCTCATAACTTACCACATCACCCTATACCTTTGGTTAGTATCCCTGGTATCTTCATAAATGTATCAGATTTTGTTACTAACCATTTCGTAGATTAAGGTTCATATCAATTGACAACGTAGTTAGAAAATGCCACAAATCTATACACTTGCTTCCATGTTTGGACCCTCAACATGTGTCATACAATTTTACATTTCATTTGAGCTCATTCGTGTTATATATAACGTTTATTTCGGAGGTGACAAGAAATTGGCTTTTAGATATGACTTCTTTTTTAGTTACTTAGGCAAATCTGTTATTTGGTTTTGGAATCGCGTGTATCAATCAAAGCTGGATTTATTCACTTAACTTCGGTTTTTGCTAGATTCGAATGTCTATTATTAACTCGTGTTTCCAAATTAAGGTAGTTTCTAATTGCATTTGTTGAGCTTGTTGTTGATTTTATGCTAGAGTTAGGCTTAATAATTACTCCTCTTCGTTAATTAGTTTGTTAATATACATTAAGTCTTTGTTTATTAAATTCCTAACCGCAGGATGATGATAGTGATTTAGAATGTGAGCTGGAAGCTTTTCCACATGTCAACAACGAGGCTTTGATGGAGGCTGCGGCCTGTGTGAAGGTAATCACGAGTATTGAACTTACCATTGATGCCAAAAGATATGTTGGTTACCTCCGTTTTCCATTTGATGATGTTTGTTGTGTTCTAAATGTTGCTAGTGTAACCCGCTACACATATATCTTTACTTGCCAAATATAGTTGATTTTGATTAGGTTTTATACTTTATTGCGTTGTGATTTTTGTTCCAATTAATTTGTTAGCAATTATCGTTCCAAATACATCATAACAATTTTTGTTTTTGCAATCTTTAGAATGAGCGTTTCCAAAGGGTATAGCTATGAAAGACCTGAGACTATTAGAAGACATGTATTTTGGTGGTTGTGGGAGGAGAGGGGGTAATCGTAGCTTCTTATATTGGCGGTGTTTAAAACTGATTATTTGATTATAAACTTGAAGTGAAAATAATGAGTTTTCAATGTTTGGATGAACATATCATCCTCTGACGTTGGATTATTTAATAGCTTGCATCATATCAATTGCAACAAAACCGATTATCTAACTGTAAAAATATAAATCTGAAATATGTATAAGCACTTAAACATCTGACTATTGATTATTAGCTTATTACAATATCAAACAACAAAAGCACACCAAAACTCTATTTTCTGCTCCCATTCTTAAGCATCCCTTTATGCTATGAGAAGTTCGAATGGTTCTCTAGAATTCTTATAAACTGCTAGCATTTTGCAGGTACTCATAGCTTCTGGTTCGACAAGCGACTCTGGCTTAGAAAAGGGGTTGACGATTGAAGCGCCATTAACTATAAATATACCTAATGGCAAGTCAGTGGGAAATCCATCAGAAAATCCACAAGTTGCGAGTAATTTAAGAGGGACCAATATTACAGTTCCGGTTTCTGTTCAAAAACAGCCACAAACAATAGTCGCGTCATCTACAGAAGGAATTGATACAAATGGTTGTGTAAGTGGCAGCTTGCCGCCTCGCCGGAAAAGAAAACCATGGTCTGCAGCCGAGGACAAGGAACTCTTTGCTGCTGTTCAGAAATGTGGTGAAGGGAATTGGGCAAATATTCTAAAAGGAGATTTTAAGGGTGATAGAACCGCGTCACAGCTGTCTCAGGTTCATACTGTTTTAATTTTATATTCTTTAGTTCCATATAAATCAATCAATTCTTAAAGAATGTGATCCATTCCATTTTGTTGATTCTCATTCAATGGGCAACGGCTGTTTTGTTCTATTCTGTTGGGGAATGGAATGATACAGATAGATTACAGTATAACTCGTTATTAATGATAAAATTACAGTGTGACCTGCTTGCTGCAATATTTAAATAAGAGCCGTTATTTAATGGTATCTTCCAAATTGAATTTATAGTTATTTGCACTATTCGATATTTTTGTCTTTATTCCTATTTTGTTTGATTAATGCATATAAAAACATACTTGACGGTTTTCCCATTCCCACACTTTAATGATAGATTATAACGGAATATTAATTTCATATTCCATAACCTTCCTCATTCAAATTACACAGTAACATTTTCTACTCAAAATTCTAGCTGCATTGCTTAGTAAAATACAGAATTTAACTCGGGATTGTATATTTGATTAGGATTTTATCATACAATTTCAGCTTTAGCTCAACATAGCAACTTTCTTGACATCTCCTTATTTCAAAGCTAGGGGATAGAGTATTATATTACATTGTTATCCACTTGATTCAAGTCAATCAAGTTTAAATTTGAGTCAGTACCATAGCAGGTAAAAGTTTTGAATTTAGTGATCATATCAGGGATTTTTGGACATTTGCAGAGGTGGAATATTATTAAAAAGCGTAATAATGGCAACTCGAATGCGAGAACTGGATCACAACTTTCTGAGGTACACCTGGCAGCTCGACGGGCACTTAACATGGCTCTAGATCAGCCTGGAGTGGATAGTTTAAAGGCGTCTTCTTCACTTGGTACACTTTCTTTTTCTCTTCTGATTCCATGATATAAATATAAAAATAAATATAAAAAATTGATTGGTTTCATAAATTAGTACTCTTTCATCTTCTGAAATAACAACTTATACTTTATCGAAAGTTCGAAATTATGCAACTTCTTTCTTGGAAAACAATCATATTAAAATCACTAATCTGCGGGCAATCATCATTAACGATACATACATGGTATTGAATTGAATTTGGTTTATGAGATTCCTCTATGTTGAACCTTTAATTAGAGGGCAATTTCAACCCATTCACTTATAAATGGGTTGATTTGAGTTGTATTTATTATTTCAAACAGGTATAATTAAAGAATAGCTAAAAGGGGAACTTATAAAATGGTTCAAACAGGCTGAATTTCGTCTGAAATCTTTTTAATGCATGTAACTTAAATAGTTTCATTAAAAAAATCTGTTTATTGTCATAAAACTTGTTTTTGCAATCATATGTAACCCGTTATTATACATATCAAAAAATGTATCAAAAAAGCTTTTGCTCGCAATTAACCATTTTTAACCCAAACACTTTTTTGACCTATTAATCAACTTGCCCGACCGCCCACCTGTCCACCTCTATTAATCATCATAATTACATCTGAATTTCTGATATTGAAAATGTTTTCTTTTGATGATTCTCAATTGTAAATATGAACAGGTAGGACAAAATCAAGCATCACAACCAATACTTCCATGCGTCCTATTATACCCGATACACCATCTGCTAGCACCCTTGTTCAAGATAATGCATCTGATGATTTTGCCCTAACAAAAACGTTTCCAAAAATTCGACCCAAAACATCACCAAAATCTCTTATCCCTAATGTCCCAGATCCAGTGAAAGCTGCTGCTGTCGCTGCTGGGGCCCGCATTGCTACCCAATCAGCTGCTGCGGCTATATTGAAGCAACAGTTAAAGTCTGCCATCCACATTAAAACAAATGTTACCAACTTTCGTGATCTCCATTCACCAAGTGCCTTACGGCCTCAAGATCATAACTCAAAATCGACACCTGTGGTACCATTGAATTCAGTCAGCACTGCTCCAGAAACAAATGGTATCCCAATTTCCAGCTCCGCTACTTCACCAGAAAAAGTCCAAGAAAATCAAGCGGGTATTTCAGGAAATGTTACAAAAGTAGAGGCTTCGGGTTTGAATAAAAACGTTCAACATAATAGTTTAGACAAGGAAATTAAAGAAAATGCAGCTTTGCCTGTTGTTGAACCTTTGATCATGGAAACCTGTAAAAGTCAAAGTGCAAAACAGGAGCAATAAACGGATGACGACGGTAACTTGGTTTCTTGTTGTCTATTGGTTTATGTATCCAGTTTTGGTTTAGGAATTGTAAGTTTCATTCTTATTGTCCACTTCGTGTTGTATACTTGTACACAGTTTTGTTAGGACTTGTCAAGTAGCTATAGTTTTCAAGATTATGGAAGTAACAACCAGATCTTTTTTGTCGTGGTATTTTTTCTTTTTGATATTGTTTTCTGGGATGACAATTTCAGATTTCGTTGCTGATGAAACTAAATAATTAAGTGTTTTGTTATAATCAATGTAGGGGGTTAGATTATGAAAAGATAATCAAATAGAGTACAAAAGAACAAACACTTTGTCGTTCATTAGGATGATCAAATCCAAAATTCATTATACATTCATTCAATTTTTTTTTAACTTTTTATTTAAAAATGGTTTTAGGTGAAAATAAAGTGAATTACACAGTTCGAGCTGGAGGTGCAAGAGGACCGTTTATTTTTTTTTTTTTTCGGTTTGTTAAAAAAAAGCCGGTTTCGGTTTATATCGGTTTTTCAGATCCGTTATTTTTCGGTTTAAATATTCGGAATCAAGTTTTTTCAATTTTAAACCGATTTTTTTCGATTAGTTTTTTCGGGTTTTTTTTTTCCGGATTCGAATTCGAATTCAATATATAATACAAACATAACTTTTATTTAAAATGTAACAATATAATTATAACTAAAAATAAATACCAACATAAATTTTATTTAAATACTAAGATAACTACAAAATACAAACGTAAATATATCGAGATGGAATCTTTTCCATTTTTTGCAAACAAAAAGTAAATATATATCGAGATTTAGAGAGTTTTTGAGAGAACAAGATTGTTTTTGGTGTGTTTTCAACCCAAACCAACCCATCCTATTTATAGATAATTTAGAGGTACCAAACTACCCAAAATTAAAAAAAAAAAGAAAAAGAAAAAAAAAAACCGCTCATAATGGCTAGTAACAGATCTTTTTTTTTGAAAAAGAAATGCAGAGATTAAAAAGAAAAAAAGAAAAAAAAAACCGGTTAGCCCAGATTTGAAAACCGGTCTAACCGGTTCAGTTACTAAAAACCGATTCGGTTAAAGAAAAAAACAGTTATGAAAAAAACTGGTTTCGGTTTTCTTGGCGGTTATGAAAAAGCGGTATTTGTTTTGCACCTCTAATTCGAGCGAGTTTTTTTTTTTTTTTTTTTTTTTTTTTTTTTTTTTTTTTTTTTTTATCTTTCATTACAGTTAACTTATGTTGTTTTTTATGTATGGGTAAGGACTCTTTGAACTTGTAGAACGTCAGAACATGATACTTTTATGTATGGTGAAAGTTTTATCAATTTTAAATTGTGATCGGAAACTTTATATATACTAGGCGTATTCCCGCGGGTTGTGCGGTGACAATTTCTAAATTACTACATCACGACCGTAAAGCCAATCTCAACTTAGATCGAATATATTATTATTAACTTCAACAGGTAAAACGGGATGTTTAACTTCAACATATTATTACTAACTTCCTACAGCTCAGACCCTTTTCTTTGAAAGGGCATAAATGTCCGCGACGTCACCACCTTTGGAAACCGACCCAACACTTTCAACAGAACCAACCGATTTTTGAGGAGGATCCTCACCAGTGTCCACCAGAAACAGTGGATCCACGTGATAGAAATTCACAAGCTATTGGAGCTACGATGGGGGCAACAGAAAAGGATACAAAGTAAGGGAAACACATTTCTAGACATATTTAAAATATAAGTAGCCAATAAGGACACATACCTTCTTCCTGCGCAAAGAACGAATGCAATAATTCGGGGGCATGTGGATTTCGTACATACCAAAAACCCTGTAATGGTGGAAGTCTAGGTCCCGAGTGAAGTAATTTGGGAGTCTAACCTTAAATTCAAAAGTCCGGCCACCCAAACTGAATAATTTCGGAGGGAAACCATCATTGCCAATGCCCAATCGATTCACCAGTTTGTTGGCTCAACTATCAAACACCTTCTCCGCCACGAAATTGAAAATGGTAAATATTGTATCATTTGTCTCATCAACAACATGCACATGGACCCTATACCTGCAACAACGAAAACAAACATTACAAAAGGTAGGAATTGGGTAGGTTAATACCATAGTCCCTACAGAAAACAACTCAAAACAACAACCTTATCATAGGGTACTTGCAAAAGTCATTGCAAAGATAACAAAAAAACAAACCATCATTTACAACTAATTCTTTGATGCACTCTCCACAACTTTTGTAGCACCAACCCGATTGAGTATATAGACGATCAACTGTTGCCAAAACAGTGAAAACATGGTCTTGTAGGCCATCGGTCAACGGCATGCCAACTAACTTGCCAATACTAATATGCATAGCTTCCAACACCTGCACCATTTTGCAAGAGGAATACAAAGCCGTTATTTATAGGTCATGGGGCAACTAAAGAGTTAGGACATAGTAAAACTCTCCATTATGGTACTTAAACTCAAATATTAAAAGATGGGGCAACTAAAGAGTTAGGAGTTTTAACATGGGGCAATTAAAGAGTTAAGACATAGTAAAACTCTCCATTATGGTAATTAAAACATATATTAAAAGATGGGGGCAACTAAAGAGTTAGGAGTTTAACATTGGGCAACTAAAGAGTTAGGACATAGTAAAACTCTCCATTATGGTAAATAAAACATAGGGTGACTAAAGAGTTAGGAGTTTCAAATGCACACCATTACACTATTTGGGATAACTCACACCTTAGATGGTTGACAACCTTAGATTATAAGTAATAGTAGATTATACTCCGTTTCTTTGGTGGGTAATGAAATTATAAATTTTCAAAATCATATATGATTTAGATGATTAATAATAACACAATAATTTTTCATTTATTTTTCATATGTATATATAATCTTTTTTGATATATTATAATTATAAATGACCGTGATTACTAAATATTACTAAAAATTTAACGAGCTAATCACAACTATTTATTTTAAATACTTATTTTAGTTTTTATTTGTTTTAAAATTACATATATAAAAAAATATATATTAAACAAATAAATTACATCATTGTAACGAATATTATTTTTTGTTTCTATAAATCACAATTAAATCATATCTGATTTAGTAGTTTGACATATAATTTTTCTTTTGTTTTCCTTCTTCTTATATTCTAGTTGAATATACATCACATAACATACCCAGGTTTCAAAATTCATATTTTGTATTCAAATCACATGTTATTTTACCTTACGAATATCAACATTTGTTTAAAACCGAAAAAGTCGTATGTTTGATCAAAAGATCGTCAAACATGGAATAAAGGAATGTTTGGGAACCTTCAACCTTGGCACTCCTGAATCTCAATACAAACATACCAATCCCTTGACGAGCCTAAGGTGACTAAGATTGAAGGTGGTGATTGCTCTAGTTACGATCACAGAGAATGTGTGAATATGTGTGTGTGAGTAAGATAGCATGCCATGGAAAATGATCATAGCGTGGATATTTATACCCTTTAGTATTCCAACGTATTGATTAAGCTAACAATGGTCTAACGTCTACACCATCATTCAGATATAATGTTGCAGTTATTGCGGGCGTTACAAATGATTTGATGTTGGAGCATAAAATGATTGATGATTGAAGCTTCCACAGTCCTTTATCAAAGTGTTGTGTATAAATATTTAGTTTGGGTGAACATTGTTCATCACCCGAACTAAATCTTAGTTGAGACTTTCAAGACGACTTTAAGTTGGGTGAACTAACTCTTCACCAGAGTTAAGTTCAAGTTCACCAGAACTAAAATTAAATGAAGTTTTGTTTATTAGTTCACCCGAAGTGTTTTTAAATAAACATAAGGGTTGATGTAATGTAATAGATAGATAGTACATCTAATAAATAGTGGTGAGAGGAGTTCAGTTGAGTAAGCTTGAATGTGTAATATCAGCTGTAACAAACTTTCCCGCCATTAAAGGCCTTTGAGTGAAAACCTCCAATCTGTTGTGATTCTGCCACATGTTAGTGTTTCTAGACATAGAATAGTTGCTTTGAATATTGATCAGACCTGACAAGTGGTATCAGAGCTGGAAATCAAATCTAATTTGATTCAGCTTAGTTATCAGAAGATTGTGAGCTGCATTTAAGGTGTTTAGAAGAGTTACAAGGATTAGAACAGTAAGATCAACAATTGTTCAGTTTTCATAAGTTTGAAAATTGGCGGTAAAAGTTGTTATTGAGGTATTCTAGTATTATTCATTAGGTTTAAGTGTGTTTTTTTTATAGAGTGTTATGCTAAAAATTAGTTGGTGATTTCTGCAAGTTTGATTGAATATGAATCAATTCAGTTTAATTAGTACATACGAGTTATACTTTGTTCATCCGAGTTAAAATTGAAATTTATGAATTCAAATTTTTGTAAGAAAAAAGGCTGCTCTTGTTTTGAATTATGATAATGAGACATGTCCTGGTGGTAAACCTCCAAAATTCCTACCAGGATATGATTTCATGACGTGGAAGCTTCGATTCAAGGCGTTTGCTTACTACAGTGACCGTAGGTTGTGGAATTCAATTGTGAATGGTCCTCATCAACCTAGAGTGCAAGAGACTGGTGGACTGGAATGATAGATGTTGATCCAGAAAGGTATACTGAGTTAGATAATAAGCTGATTGATAGAGATTTTAGAGCACTTGGAGCTGTGATTCTATCTCTTCCTCCTGTGTTTTGCAACAACTTCAAGGATTGTGCTTCTACTAAAGAACTAATGGATTATATGGAATTGAGATATGAAGGAAGTTTGGAGATGAATGAGAGAAAGAGAGATATGTTGAAAAAGTTGTATGAAGCTTTTGAGTATGTGAGGGGTGAGAGCTTGTCTGAGCCAATCAGTAGGTATACACTGCTAGTGAGTGATCTTAAGAGTTCATGTGTTGTATTGAAGGACAGTGATATATGTAAGAAGCTTTTGGGATATCTACCTGCCAGGTGGTCAGTGCAAGTGATGATTATTAAGAGAACTGCAAATTTGAATGCAATAACCCTGGTAGAGTTCATTGGAATACTTCAATCATATGAAGTTGATATGCAGATTGATGAGAAGAAGCAAGATGGAAATTATGATGGATGTGCTCTAAAAGCTCAGATTCCTGTGAATTCAACTTACTATCCTAATCAAGCCCAACCTCAACCTCAGTCATATGCAAGTTATTAATCTCGAAGATGTTGTCCACAAAATCAATCATCTTCTGGATACAATTCAAGTGGTTAGGGAGGATATTCCAGTCATAATGTTGAATCAAATGCTTATCTTTCATCTTCTGTGAATTCAGGAGTTAATGGATTAGGAGACAAGGAGATATTTTTGTTGCAAGCTATGAAGCATTTGTTACTGGAAGCTTGAATCAGGCAGAACTTGCAAGATAGGATCTTGAGCAACTCCATCATGATGATATGGAGAAGATTGATTTGAAATGGAAAATGGCCATGGTGAGTGTGAGAGCCAACAGATTCTTCACGAAGACTGGAAGGAACAACTTCAGGAAGGAGAATGGTGACAGAATGGGTTTTGAAAAGTCAAAGGTCAAGTGCTTCAACTATGAAGACTATGGACACTTTGCAAGAGAGTGGATGGCACCTAGAAGGATGAAAAAAACAGTTATCAAAGGAACATCAATCAAACAAAGGATGATCAAAAGAAGCTGACTGTTGCAGAAGGAAAGAGTGGAACTGATGATTCAAGATCAAGTGGAAAATCTTTGATCACATTTGTAGAGTGGGATGAGGTGTAGGAAGAAGACTTCAAGAACAAGAAATTCTCATCTCTCATGAGTAAGATAGATAAAGTTTCAACTGATGAGGTACTTTCTAAAGCTTGCTCTGTTGATTGCTTAAGTACTCTGAAGTATACTAGGGAACACAATTTGAGTTTGATAAAAAAATTGATTTGATTAAATTTCATCAAAGAGAATTTTTGAAAACTGAAAAGGTTTATAAAGATAAATTAATGCTCTTTTAAAAGATGTGGATGAGTACAAGGGTAAATTGGGAAGATTGGAGGCTCAACATGAAAATTTATTTGAAATATTTTAGAAAGTAACAAATGAAATTGATAAGTTCAATCTTTCTTCTAAGACTTTGAATGGGATCAACATCAATTTGTGCAGAAAGCTAAGGTTGGTATTGGCTTTAATGTTGTACCACCACCATCCAATGATAACTACTCTATTAAACTTGAATCAACAAATTTTAAGAGTAGTTTATCTGTTGAAAATTCTTTTGATGATAGTTCTGCATTACAATCTAAAGTTCATCTGAATGAAACTTGTTATTCTGTGAATAATGTGGTTAATTTGAATGCTATTACTAGTCTAAATGAAACTTTTAATGTTGTAGCAGGTCAAAAATTAGAAGAGTCAAGTAACCATGAAGAGTTAGTTGCAGAAAAGATTCTTAATGTTGAATTTTGTAATAAAATAGGATTGATTGAGATTGTGGAAGAATTTGTAGAACCTATTCATGATTGTCTGCATGAAAAATGTTATCTGTTTCATAATATGAATGTTTCTAAGTTGCCAAAGCATGAATTGATTGTGAATGAAATTGCTGTGAATGAATATGTGATTGTTGAAACTAAGAAAGTCAAATCTAAAAAGTCAAAGAGAAAACCAAAATGAAATACATGCAAGAAGAAACAAAAATTAGAAGAATGTTGGTTAAAACCTAAGGATAAATGTGTTTCTGCTTGTGTTTCAATATCTGATAAATTGCAATTTGGTAGAATAAACTTTAAAAAATATATGATTAATTATGAAAAATCCAAGAATGTGAATGTCATGAAATTTGGTAGAATTAATCCTGTGTTGTTGACTGACTTGCATTTACCCAAGTTAAAATATTCTATATCCGAGTTAAAAAGCTTGAAAAATGATGATAACATGTTTAAATCGGGTAAAATGAAAGTTAACTCGGGCAAACATGATTTCAAGAATAACTCTAGTGAACAAAATTTTATGTCGGAGGAACAAATGTTTAAGTCGGATAAAATTTTGGGTTCTCAATTTAACTCGAATGTAGAAATTTTTAATTCGGGTGATGAAAAATTTAATTCGGATTATGTAACTTCTATTCCAGAAAGGAAATTGCATGATAATTTTAGGTTTAAAAAGTTTAAAAGATTAAATTCCAAGTTTACAAGAACATGGATACCAAAATCTCATTGAACAATGACTATGTGCAGAAGCAATCCATTGATCGTGAAGAGAATATATGGGTAGTAGACAGTGGATGTTCTAGACATATGACAGGGAACATCAAGTTACTACAAGATTTCATTGCATTCATTGGTGGTAATGTCTCATTTGGAGGAAATATGGGTAGAACTATCACTGGACAAGGAAGAGCTTCAAATGGCCCATTGACTTTGGAGCAGGTTAATTTTGTGAAAGAATTGAATTATGACTTGCTTTCAGTCTCTCAGGTATGTGATAATGAGTACACTACTGCTATCACTTCAAAATTTTTCTACATACTCAAACGTGAATATGTCATACCTCAAGGCATGATTGTTTTGAAAACACTAATATGTGAGGACATGTATATTTTGGATATGAACAATGTTAAATCTTCTGAATCCTCAGATTGTTTCATATCCAATACTACTGCAAAAGAGTCTGATTTATGGCACAAAAGAATTTGTCATGTTAATCTTAAAAACATGAATAATTTGGTCACAAATAATCTAGTTTCTGGATTACCGAAAAAGAAGTTTCAATTACTTAACCATTGTATTTCTTGTTTAAAAGGTAAACAACATAAATCAAGTTTTAAACTTAAGACTCAAAATTCAGTAGAGACTATCCTTCAAATTCTACACATGGATCTATTTGGTCCAATCAGTGCAAAGAGTCTTGGCATGAAATCTTATTTTTTAGTTATCACTTATGACTATTCAAGATTCTCCTGGGTGTTTTTCCTTGCTCATAAACATGAGACATATGAGATTATAAAAGACTCTGTTGTGCAAATTGAAACTTTATGTGATAAAAAGGTGAAAATCATTAGATGTGATAATGGCACTGAGTTTAAGAATACAACCATGAATGAATTTTGTGCTCATAAGGGAATTTCTAGGCAGTATAGCTCACCCAGAACACCTCAACAGAATGGAGTTGCTGAAAGGAAAAATAGAACATTAATTGAGGGAGCTAGAGCCATGTTAAGTGCATCTTCTTTACCTGTTACCTTTTGGGCAAAGGCCGTGAACACTATGTGTTATGTGAACAATAGAATTCATGTGGTTAAGAGCTTAGGAAAAACCTCATATGAGTTGTTCTCAGGAATAAAACCTTTTATAGGAATTTTCAAAGCTTTTGAATAATTTCTTGGTTATTCTAGTGTTTCAAAGGCTTATAGGATATTCAATAGAAGAAATAGAACCATTGAAGAATCCATTAATGTGATATTCAATGAATATACACCACATATTAAGAATTCAGGTGGTGCTTGGTTGTTTGATTTAAATACATTTATGAAATATTTTAATGGTTTTTGTCAAGAACATGTTTCAGAAGAGGTGCGGGTAAATCCAGAAGGTGTTGCTAATGTTGAAGAAAATGATGAGTTTGAGATTGGTAATCAAGAAAGTGCAAGTGCAGGACATTCATCTTTAGTTTATGACCAAACCCTCTCAACAGAAGATACAACATCTATGCGTCAAGATACTTTCGAAAGTCAAACTGATGCAGACATTTTTCAAGAAAAACACATTCCGGTATTGATGGGCCAAGAAATTGAATGGATAAAGCTATGGAGTCTGGAAGTGTGTTTGAATAAAGATGATTTTAGTTCGTGGAGATTCCGAGCTGAAATCATGAATAATCCGAAGTGAAATTTCCAGTTCGGGGAAAATGTCAGTTTAGATACTCCGAACTGACTGAAGCTCTTCCGAACTGAAAATAAACTGAAGAATAACTTAAGTCAGCTAGTCAACATTAAAGATATCAACTCGGAGGCTGAAGAATTTGATTCCGAATTGAAGTGAACTCCTCGAGATGAAATTAAGATGATCCCATATTGTAATAATTAGTTCGTAGTGTTTAGATTTTGTCTATAAATAGTGTGATAGGTTGTTAGAGTTTGTTGTCTTTGAACCCGGAACTCAAGTTTGAGTTCCGTTGAGCTTGAATGTCAACAAGCTCGATCCAAAACCTGTTCACACTATCAATGAAATCTTAAACAGTTACACATATCGTTTGTTATCGGCTTCAATTTTAGTTTCATTTTCGATTTCATGTTTCCTTCTTTTGATTCCAACTCAGGTCATGAGATTCCGCTTCATGACCTGTTTCATTTCGATTCACTGAGTGTAGAAGAGAGATTCAGGACCTGTTAATTGGTATCAGAGCCAGAAAAATCAACTGATTAGATTCAATTGAGTCTTGTTCATCAATTTGACTTGATTCGAAAATTAGGTCAAACTATTAGTGAACCGAAGGAGTCCGAAGTGAAATTGAAGAAGTCCGAAGTGAAATTGAAGAGCTATATTGAAGGATCTGTGAAGATTTCAAGGTGTTCATGGTGGATCCGGAGTTACACATATCAGTTCAAAGACTTTTGGTGAAGAAGGCGAAAACACGAGTTATCAATTTAAGAAATGGGTGTGATTGAAGTAGAACGGAGCTCTAACACACGTCATCAATTTGAGAAAAAGGTGTGACGTGGTAGAGCTCGTTTGAAAATAAATTAATGGCAAATTACTCTCATGATTGATATGGTCAACAAGGATGAATAATAAATCTGAGGTTGACCTATGAGGGGAAGAAAAGTGATATAGCTGCTGATCAGAAACTTACCATGGAGTATCTGATTGTGAAGCACTTAAAAAACTGGTGACATTGCAGCTATTCCTCCAGAATATGTTCAAGATTAAAAGAAAGATGAACTGGAGGAAGCCAAACATGGAAAATAGTAAGTTATGAAGATTGAAGACTCATAGCATCATCCAAGGGGGCGATTGTTGGGCCAAGAAATTGACTGGATGAAGCTATGGAGTCTTCTGTGTATTTGAATAAATATGATTTTAGTTCGTGGAGATTTCGACCTAAAATCATGAATAATCTAAAAGCCCTAAACCCTAATCCGAAGTGAAGTTTTCAGTTCGGGGAACATGTCAGTCCAGATACTCCGAACAGACTGAAGCTCCTTCGAACTGAAAATAAAATGAAAAATAACTTAAGTCAACTAGTCAACAGTGAAGATATCATCTCGGAGGATGAAGACTTTGATTCCGAATTGAAGTGAACTCCCCGAGATGAAATTAAGATGATGACATGTTGTAATAATTAGTTCGCAGTGTTTAGATTTTGTCTATAAATAGTGTGATAGGTTGTTAGAGTTTGTTGTCTTTGAACCCAGAACTCAAGTTTGAGTTTCCTAGAGCTTGAAGGTCAGTTGTAACATGCTCGATCCAAAACCTGTTCACACTATCAATGAAATCTTAAACATTTACGCATATTGTTTGTTATCAGCTTCAATTTCAATTTCAATTTCGATTTCATGTTTAGTTTTTTTTTTATTCCAACTCAGGTCATGAGATTCCACATCATGACCTGTTTCATTTCGATTCACCGAGTGAGGGGAGAGATTCAGGACATGTAGAATATCAATTGAAGATCAAGACAATGTTTTACAAGATCAAGATATCAATTCTGGTGAAAATCAAAACAATTTGGGTGGAGTCATTGAAAATCAAGTTAACTCTGGTGCACAACTTGAAACTCAACATAACTATGATGAAGAACAAATTAATTTGGGTGCACAAATTGGAAGTCAAGAAAACTCTGGTGGATCACAAATTAATTCGGGTGCTCAAACTGAAATTCAAGAAAACTCTGGTGAATCACAAAACAACTCTGGTGCAGAAGCTGAAAGTCTGAACAACTCTGGTGAAGATCAATTTAACTCTGGTGTAGAATCTGAAAATCATTTTGATGAACCAAGCCATGAACAAGACAGTGAAGCAACTTCTGATTCTTTATTCTTTGATGATCTTGTGCCACATCATAAAAATCTTTCTAATAATTTTAAAAGTTCTCAAACACATCCTCTAAGTAATATTATAGGAAAATTTATGATGGTGTCAAAAGAGAAGTAGTACTTGTTTAGCAAATCTCTGTTTGTTCTCTTGCTTTCTTTCCCAGATTGAGCCTAAGAATGTAAACATTGCACTAACTACAAATAGTTGGATAGAGGCTATGCAAAAAGAGTTGCTACAGTTTAAGATACAGGAAGTAGCAATTTTAGTGATAAGACCTAGAGATGTGAATGTTTTAGGAGTTAAATGGATTTTTAAGGTTAAAAGGGATGAGAGGGGAATCATTATGAGGAATAAGGCTAGACTTTTGGTTAAGGGTTATAATCAGGAAGAGGGTATAGATTATGATGATGTCTTTGCTCCATTTGCTATGATAGAGGCCATAAGATTGTTCCTAGCATGTGCTGCTTTTAAGAACTTTAAGATATATCAGATTAATGTTAAACTAGTCTCTTTGTATGGAGTTCTTGAAGATACTGTGTATGTTAGTCAGCCTCTTGGTTTCTGGATCCTCAATACCCTGATCATGTGGTCAAGTTGGACAAAGCTTTGTATGGTTTACATCAAGCTCCTAGAGCTTGGTATGACACATTGTCCAAATATTTGATTAACCGTGGATATCTTAGGGGCACTATTGATAAAACTTTATTTATTAAGACAGTTGGCCTAGATTTTGTTTTTGTTCAGATATATGTTGATGATATAATCTTTGGCTCAATTAATGATGCATTGTGCAAAGAATTTGAATATGTCATGCATTTAAAATTTTAAATGAGCTTTATGGGAGAGATGTATTTCTATTTAGGATTACATGTTAAGAAGGTGGATAATGGCATTTTTATTAGTCAGTCTAAGTATGTCAAAGACATGTTGACTAAATTTGGATTCACTGATTGTAAATCTGTTTCACTCCTGTTGACACTAGAGACAAACTTCATCCTGATTTAGATGGTGAAAGTGTTGATCAACATTTATATAGGTCTATGGTAGGTTCTTTAATGTACCTTACTTCTAGTAGGCCTGATATAATGTTTGGAGTTTGTCTTTGTGCTAGATTTCAAGTTGATCCTAAGGTTTCCCATTTAATTGCTGTTAAGAGAATCTTTAGATACCTTAAGGGACAACCTTTTTTAGGGCTTTGGTATCCTAAGATTTCTAGCTTTGACTCTTATGCCTACATAGATAGTGATAATAGGGGATGCAATTTGAATAGGAAATCTACCACATGAGGATGTCAGTTCTTAGGAATTAGGCTAGTCTCTTGGCAGTGCAAGAAACAGACCTCTGTGTCACAATCATCTGCTGAAGCATAATATATTGATGCTGGTTCTTGTACTTTCCAGGTGTTACGGATTCAGAATCAGATGTTAGACTATGGCCTTATTTTCATGAACACTTCTATTCATATAGACAACTCTGCTGCTATGTTCATCATTAATAATCCTGTGCAACATTCTAAAACAAAGCACATTGAGATTAGAAATCACTTCATAAGAGATTGTTTGAAAAACACTTGATTCACTTTGTTAAGATTCAAAATGACCTACAATTGGCAGACCTTTTCACAAAGGCATTTGATGTTACAAGATTCAGTTTTCTTGTTCAAGCTATTGGTCTTATCAATCTTGATTGACTGTTTCTTCAAAAATATTTTTGTACATATCTTTTTGCATTATGTTTTATTTTTATTTCAAAATACAAAAAGAGGGGAAGAAAAATGGGAAAAATCAAAAGTATTTTTTTAAGGCTGGTATTGATTTCTTTTAAGTCTGATGTATATTTTTTAAGTCTCGTATTGATTTCTTTTAAGTATGGTATATATATATATATATATATATATATATATATATATATATATATATATATATATATATATATATATATATATATATATATATATATATATATATATATATATATATTTAAATCTGGTATTGATCTCTTTTAAGTATGGTAAATTGTTTTTAAGTCTGGTGTTCTTTTATTGTAAGTCTGATATTAAGTTTGTATAGATAAAATCCAAAAATATGTGAATTTCAGTATGTATAGATAAAATCCAAAAATATGTGAATTTCATTATATATAGATAAAACTAAAAAATATTTATTTTTATTCTATTTTTAAGTTTTTGAGTCTATATTCCAGAATATCAAATACAAAATTTGAAAAACCAATAAAAAACAGTATAAAATTTGGAAATGTTTCACAAAAACAAAATTTCTAAGAAATGAGTCTTAAACATAAATTCCAACATAATTTAACATAGTTCAATATTTATAGAATTTCTTGAAACCAAATGTTTTCAGAAATGCATATATTTTTGTATTTTGATACCTTTAGCAATCTGTGGTTTATACATTGCATAAAGTCATTAAAATTGATAACTGTCAAATGGGAGATTAGTGATTGTCAAGTAGAAAAACAAAGAAAATATATATTTTCAATAAATTATGGCATATGAATCTATTTATCATAAAAACTCTTAAAGTTTTAGAGTGTTCTTTTAATAATTTGTTGACTTTGAGATCTTTGATGCCAACTTGATAAACGATAAAGACAGGTGATAAGTCCAAATTTTTAATAAACTAGCCTGTTTGTTCTCTTAGATCCTTGATGCTTATCTGATAAACGGCAGAGACAGGGGAATGATTGTAACAACAATACTAAGTAAATTTTGAACATTAAAACATGCATACAATCACAAATATCTTGAGAGAAGAAGTAGTATATAAGGTTGCAGAATCGAATACTGGGGACTCTCAATAAAGATTGAAGATTGTTCATGTGTTCATATAAATTCTTTTATTAAATCATGAAACAAAACTACTGTGTTTTCATGACAATTAAGATATACATGCCATATTAATGTAAAATATAGTAATTTAATTTATTTCTATTTGGCAAGAATTATATAAGTTTGAATTTATATCATGTCATTTTTAAATTATTAAAAACTGCAATTTATGAATTTTTGATACATGTTGAATTCTATTATAAATACAAGTTTTTGCATTTTATAAAAAATTTCATTTCTTTAGAAAATTTGCTCATATGAACTAATTTATGAAGTTCTGGAATATAAGTTTTTGATATCCGAAATTGAAATTTTGCTTTAAACAATTTAAAGGTTAATTGATGTATTGGAATGATTCAACTCTTGTGTTAAGAATTTAACCCAGAAAGATTTGAATGGGTTAACTTTGAAAATTTAATTTAATTCGGTAATAAAATTTTAGGTCGGGTATTGATCTAATTTATGTCTGGTAATAACCTTGATTGTGTTGACCATATGTTTAAGTCGGGTGTTATTTTAATTTAAATCTGGTAATTGAGTTGTCTGTTTTGACCATGAGTTTAAGTCGGGTTCTATATTTTTAGGTCGGGTTAACTTTTTTTCTTTTAATTTTAACTCGAAGACAATATTTTTTTAGGTCACGTGTAATTTGGTGGGAAAATATTTAAGTTATTTTATTCTTTATTTCTTTTTAATACTTTTAAATTTAAATAATCACTTTTAATTCATGCAAATTGCATCTCTTATTCTAATTCAATTGCTAATTTCAAGATCATTTTTTTTTATCTTTTCCATTCACTGAAACCTTCTCTTAGAGCCACCCCGATAGATTTTTGGATCATTTTGATTCGTTTCTAGTGTTTTAACATTTGTTGTTTTTTGTTTCCTCTATTTTTCATAGTTTTATAAGGTGTGTTTTTGATTTTTACTTTATTTTATCATATTATAATGATTATATTATTTTAATTGAGTACTAATAATCTGTGACTAATTTTAGATGGCTTTCTCATTCAAACCCAAACATAATGTTTCTGCATTTCTGGATATGGGTCATTCCGAGGTAGATGAAGACTGGAAGCTCATTCTAGGATTTTTGATAAACTCAAATATGAGGTTTGCTATATCAGAAGGACCCGTTCTATATAGATACATCCTTATAGATTTATGGCAAAATGCCAGATTTAGCATGGTGAATGGTGTGAGGACTATTTCTTCAAATGTCCATATGGAGAATGTGATTATTAATGAAGAGGTGATAAGAAGGGTGTTACAGCTTGATGATGCTGGTGGTGTTGAGAGGTTGGAATTAGAGGATATTAAGACTGTGTGTAGACAAGATGGGTATGAAGGTGATTTCTCAGAGAGCATGGTCTAGAAGACAAGATTTTCTTTTAATTAGACGTATTTGATCCATATGATGAGCTGCTGCATATCTGGAAGATCCGGAGGCTTTGTTGAAATGAATCAGACATTGGCCTCTGTACTTGTGTGTATGATCACACAAAGGAGATTCAATTTTTCTGGTTACACTGTGGACTGCATGCAGAGGATGGCTGAGGGAAGTTCCCAGAAGTTTCTTCTATAACCAAGGTTTCTCCGAATTATATTGCAATATGAGATTCAAGGGTTGATGTTAGAAGTCCCAACTTTAAAGAATGAAAACATGAACTGGAATATAAGGAATAACATGAAGAAATCATTTTCCAAAGCCAGAGTGGTCTTCTCAGGGAATTTCACTCCTTTCTTCCCCCCAATGATAAATCAGGCTAGAGTAGCAGTTCAAATGTTTCAAGAGCTACAAGGTCAGTGGGAAGAAAATGTTCAATAACAAGAACAACAACAAGAACAACAAAAACAACATGAATTACAAGTTGAGGATGATCAACCTGTATCCACTATAATTGTCATTCCATCACCTCCACCTCAAACACCTATCACTCAGCAACCTCAAGGAAGTGATGAGAAAGACTGGTACTATACAATTGAAGAAATCCAGGCTTTTCCTAATCTTGTAAACACTCATATTCTCACTCTTGTGGTTCCTACTATGTCTACCCTTGTGGTAAATATTCAAAAGGATGCTTCCACAACCAGTCCTATTAAGGTTTATACTTCCAAGAGGAAAGAGGGAGCTGTTGTTGGAGTGTTGACGTTGCTAGAGCTTACTAAGAAAAATGAGGTATCGGAACAACTGGCTCAGAAGCAGAAATAAATGATAAATCCTCTTAGATAGAGGAATGCCACATATGAAGTCATAAGCGATCAGTCGAGGTTTAAAGTTCTGATGAAGTCTCTTCCTATGGATGATGCATCCAAAATAGGGGGAGATAAAACTGAAGTTAAAGTTGAAGTTGAAACAGAGAATAGAATGGATTCTGAAGGAAGGATGGACGAGGAAAGCGGAAATACAAGCAGTGAGTCAATAAATGAAGAAGCTGAAATAGATTTGACTATTGTTGGGAAGATTGTGAAAGATCTGGAGAAAGATGGGAGCTCCAAAGGAAAAGAGAAAATGTCTGAGTTTACATCGGTGGTGATCAATTTAAATCGGGTGAAGAGACATTTATCTCGGGTGATGATCAAGTTAAATCTAGCGGTGAAAGATTTAACTATGGTGATGAATTGGTTAACTCGGGTGATGAAGAAGATTATGAAAGTGTGATGCAAGGAGAAAATATCAAAAAGTTTAAGGCAGTGGATCAATTTGGGGAGATTATTGATCAAGAAACATTTGAAAAACATTTTGAAGGCTTGTATGAGGGAATTTTTGATTTGAATGCAACATAGACTTTCACAGTATACATCAAGGAAAAAAAAATCCTATCTCTGTGCACACCGTTGATGAAAGCAATCAATGGAATGAGGAGTTGGGAGGTGATAAGGTAATTATTGACATTGATAGTGATAACCAAGATGATGAACATGTTGAAGTAGTTGTTAAGGAAGAAGAAGGAGAGAAAGCTGTAGAAGAAACTGATGTTGGTAGCAGTTTAAAGCAAGGAGCAGGTGGAAGAGTAAAGAGCAGGGCTCTGAAACTTTCAAAGTTACTACCTTCCCAAGTGGTTAATCTAAAGAAGAAGATGTTAGGGTAAAAAAACAAGTTCTCATAGAAGGATTACAAATTTCATTTGAAGAATTATTTGATTGCCGTTGGAGGAATGTCTACAAGATCAGTGGGTCAGATGAAGGTTGAGACAGTGGAGAGGAATTGGTTGGATGTTCAAACAAAGGTGATGGTGAATGAGATGAAGTCAAAGAAATAAAGAAATATAGAGGAGGAGTTGAGCAAGAGGAAGATTGAAAGAGCTACAGAAAATGTTGAGATCAACTTGGAGAGTCAAAGAAGAGAAGCTCCAATTGCTACTTTTGTGCAGACTGGTGAGAGGTCTTCTGCAAAATCTGCTGATCAGGTTCAAAATGTTACTTTGAAGTCTCTAGTTGAAAAAAAGAGTCAAGAAGTGCATTTGAAGGCAAAAGTAAAGCAAGGAGATGATCCATTTGCAGAATACATGGAGAAGGAGTTTTGGTTACTGATGTTTAAAATCTTAGTTAAATTATTAAAAAGAATCGAATATTACTAAAGTAGACTATCACCCAATACAGGGAGTGTACCTGATCGTATGGTAGTATAGATCTAGTAAGTCCGGACCGAACTCAGGGAATGTTTATTTTAATTCGTTATTTCAAATAATAAATTAAACTAATAAAAACAAATGAACAAAGGGGGACGTTTTAGTCCTGATAGAACGTATTTCGATCAAGTAAGTAACTAAAGCAAAATAATAATCAATTAACTAAAGTGGGTTGTGAATGAAAAGATGTTTGGAAAAGGTTTTCAAGATGTAATCAGATATTTCAAAAGCAGTGTCCACTTGGATTTAACGTTTCACTTTAATTATGAATTATAACATTATGTTGAATTAGTTAAACTGTGATTTCTCAATTAACTAGACTTCCTATTAGAGTCGTCTAATCCTACAATATTAAGGAAAGATGGCACAAACAGTTGTCGTACATCAAGAGCTATCTTAGATTTATCCACCCCAAGTTGTGCATTTAATTCACTATTGTTATCAATTTAATCTATCGACTACGAATTAACTAAAGTCTCAATTATTCGAATACGATATAATTGTCTTGTTCGTTTAATATATTAGGTTACTATTACTCTTAGCCTATCTCAATTAAGTCTCAAGCTATAACTATTTAACAAGTTAAACAATCATAAATAACTAATAAACCTATATGAACGCTAGTTTATGACATAGATTTATCAATTACGCTAAGTAATTAACCTAATATATTCAAGTAACAGGATTACGATGAAACGATAATAATAAAGGAAAAACCAATTACTTCAACGTAAAACTTAACGATTGATAATATCAACCTAAAAAATCCAAACAAACACTTAATTAGATTTATTTCATGATAATAGAATAAATTCCGCAAAATAAGTCATAAACAAACACACTTTTGGTACGAATTAAGCCAAGAAGACAAACCAACGAAAACAATCTTCAAACACGATTAATTTGCGTTAATCGTGTCTTCCAACGTGATCCGAAGCCTCAAAAACATTCCTAGCGGCTCTTTTAGTCGACCTTTGGTGGTGGAAAAGTGGAATTCTGGACGACTTTCCAGCCGTCGGCTGGGCCTCCCAGCCGTTGGCTAGATAAAATTCCTTGCCTGCTACGTTTCGTTTGACCCGCAACTGACTTTTTGAGATTTTGAGATTCCGCCGCCGGCTAAGATAAATCAGCCGCCGGCTGGAATGGTCTGATGAACTTTCTTCCGAAATATAAATTGTAGCTCTCTCTTTCTTCTTTCAGCTCCAATTTCACCTAAATCAGACATCGTTTGATGAAGTTATGATCAAAACGGTGAAGGTGCGTAAAACACTTTTCACGCATGTTCATCAACTTTGATTCTTCATAGATTTTCTTCATTTAAGATCCTTTTTCTACCGTTTTCAACTCCTTTTTGTTCCATGATCCAATTTTAACTCTTATCTGCATATCTGTATGAACACACTACCCAAATCATAACAAAATGCGATAAAAAAGATTATAAATGAGAAATGTGATGAAGAAAATGTCAATTATTTTAAGCATATCAAATTCCCAACTCTTGAATCCTATTTGTCCTCAAGTAGACTATCAGATTTAGAACAAAACAATCATCTTCAATAAAGTTAAAATACTCAACTAATCAAGTAACTACAAAAAATTTGATTTACGAAGATGAATTTAACAATTACCAAGCCACTATTTAAAGGCATAACTAAACATCTCACGATTTGGAAGTATAACACTCAATTACTCGAAAAAGGTAATCTAAATTTAATATATGTGAAATCGCTCAAAGCTCAGTCATGACAAGTATCTATCATTGGCTTGAAAACGATACGCTTCTCCACCAATAGAATCTAAATAACTAGTTTAGAGGACTTATGGTTGTAATAATGGGCGAAGGGTAAAATAATGAAATATGGAATGAAAGCAAAATTATATGATGATGGAAATATGGTGATTAAACAGTTGTATACTGATAAACAACTTAAGAAACAATTAGTCTAAAAATCCAAACATTTAAGTTAAAAATCAATTTTTCTTTCAAAACTTGATTGTTTATTTTCTCTAGTTACTACTTCTGATGAAACCCAAACCAATTTTCGTTTTTATTCTCCAACGATTGGCCAATGCATGCTTCAAGCTTTGAATGTCAGTAATTACACTTTAATTTCAAAATATCTGGCAAAGGTCGTCAAATTACTTTAACTAATATCGATTACCTAGTAGGGGATTTAATTTTCTTAAAAGACACCGCTCAGAAGGTCGATCAAAATTGTGAAAACTTATTCATTATTGTATCCACTATGTGAATTTATTCGTGCACTCAAAAACTTAAAACTTCCACGCCACAATATATATCGATTCTTTTAATAATCAACCAAGTTTATAAAAGAGGGAAATTTTCAACAAAAATATTTGGATTAAATGACTTTTAAATATGAAGGCTTAATTTATGGAAATTTATGTGAATGGGTGATGAAAAGAAAAGGTCCGGCGCAAAATGGTATCTAAACGTCTCAAACACTAAAAATGAGTGTTCGTAAGGTAGTGTGAGTCACGTAACCAGTGTAGCTACTGACTATAGACAAGAAACAAATAAGACAATCAACGGTTGAACAATCATAATTCTTTTGCCTCTTTGATAAGTAAAAAACACCTTTGCTCATTCATAGCCTCGAAGCGTATACAGTGTCAATTTCTAAAGTCTACAAGTCACCGTCACACTCATACAAAAATGAAGATAAAAGCATATAAAGTGTATGCTATAATGGCTCAAATCCTCTCAAAAATGTTGTGATTGATGAAGACTAGATTGAATCTTATGATCATGAAGCTAAGGATCTACTCAGAAATTTAATTCTGCATGCTAATACAAGATTAGAATTAGTGATTTGTCAATTCAAGCTGCTTAATTCAATTAATCTATGAAGCTTAGAATCTACTCAGAAATTTAATTCTGCATGCTAATACAAGATTAGAATTAGTGATTTGTCAATTCAAGTTTCTTAATTCAATTAATCTATGAAGAAATTGTAGTTAATTGAAGGTGTGGATGATTGAAACTATGATTGATGAAAAGGAGGTTGAAAATGATGAACATGAAACTGAGAATCAAATCAGAATTTAAGTCTGCATGCTAATCCAAGTTCAGATTAATATTTTGTCCAAGTAAATTCACTTTTAGTCTATTAAGTTTTTAAGTCGGATGATTTAATTCATATGATCAAACTGTTCTAACGATGATGAATTAGTGAAGATTACAAGTTCATCAAGTGTTGGAGAACAAAATGTTTTAAAAAACATGTTTCTTCGAAGCAAAATGATATGGTAATTAGCTTACTTATTCAGATTTATGATGAACTAAAAGTTTTACTCGGATGAAGGTTTGACATATGAATGATGAGATTATTGAGCTGGTATTGCTATTGATGGAGTATTGTTGTTGTTAATGATGATGTTATTGAGTTTTGTGTTCATAAGTTGATATTGAGTTTAATTCGGATGATGAATTTGGTGGTTTACATGAAGTAAATTGGCATTTTCGGGCCCTAAACGGTCCCGAATGGCCGAAAACTGCTCGAGGTCTTGGCAAAGCGATGAGTTTTGATCGTTGGCCTGTTTTTGAGTAACCACGCGAATTTTGGCTCAATCCGACACCGAAGTCAAATTTTAAGGGGGAGAATTTTTGATTATGAACTATCTGACAAGTTGAAGAGCTAACCTTGAATTATCAGATAGCGGTTTTGTTATTGAATCGTTTTTGCTCTAAGTTTTAAGTCGGGTGAACAATGTTCATCACCCGAACTAAAACTTAGAAAGTCTTTCAGTGAAGACTTTAACTCGGGAGAACAAGTTTACTCACAGATTAAATCAAGTTCACCCGAGTTAATGTTCATTGAAGATTTAGCTTATCAATACAATTCAAACTTGAAGAATTTAACTCAGGTAAATATGTTAGTCTACCCGACTTAACTGAAATTCAAAAGAGTTAAAGTTACATGAAGACTTAAGTATTTTATTTGTAGAGAGTCTGTATTGAGATGTCTATAAATAGAATGATGTGTGTGTTTAGTTAGTTGTCTTTGAACCCGGACTCTCTTGAGTACTGCAGACCTTAAAGTTTGTAAATGGCTATTCCCGCCAAAATCACTTTCTCAATGATATTTTCACATTCAGCTTTCATTAATCAAATCCTCAATTCATTTACTTTTAAGATTCAATCATTTCATGAGATTCCGCATCATGAATTGATAAGACAATTCACTGTTAGAGAGTTTTGGATCCTGTTTAAAAATCCTGTCAATTGGTATCAGAGCCTGAAAAATCATTTGATTAGATTCAACTGATTCCGATTCATCGATTTGACTCGTTTAAGTGAATTTAGTCAAATTTTTAGTGTTTTCTTGAATCGAAGAAGTTCAAATTGAAATTGAGGAAAGTTATTGAAGAATTTGTGAATCAATTGGAGGTGATCGAAGTATGAAGCTAATCCACGAGTTATCAATTTATGAATTTTGATAGTGTTTGGTGTTAATGCAGTGGTTTTGAGCATGTCAAAGCTGAAATTGAAGAACTGAAATTCAGGTTTGAATTAACTCGGATGATTAAGCAGTTCATCTGAACTAAATTGAAATGATGAAGACTAGATTGAATCTTATGATCATGAATCTAACACTAAGAAAAGGAAAGAAATAGAAAGAAGTGGATAGATTAAAAAATAATAATCGTGTTCCACTATTTTTGGAGGGAGAGAAGAGAAACAAAATGGAAAGAGATATATTACCTATTTTCTCTCCTAAACGTCATCACCAAATTGAGAAGATTTCAATAGAAATCAAATTCAAGACATGGGTAAAATATTTCTTTTCCCAAATTACCCTCAACATGATAAACACTATTAGAAACAAAAGACGTTATTGATCTCAAGTATATCCTGGTTGAATTTTCTTGATTATTTTAATATGTATATGATTTGCTTCATTTATACATAATATTTTTATAATAATAAATATTATTTAAATTAGAAAAATAGTCTGCATCATATATACCCAACCACATAGGTGGTTTAAGTTATTTATTTTTATTATTATTTTATAAATTGTTTATTATTATATAAATATAAAGATAAATTATACTATGGCCTATAATTTTTCGAATATATCTCCAACAAATTGAACTGTATCAGAACTCTCTTTTATTATAAAATCTTCATCTCTGTCATATTATAGGTTGTTCTTTTTTGTGCTTTACCAAGTTCTGCAGTCTGCAGCTCTTACATCAGGTAAGTATTCATTTTTTACATCTATATTTTATATACTTGCTTTATGTACGTAGTAATAATCTTGTGATTTTCTATGAAAAAAGGATAAAAGTTATCTTGTGTGATTTGTATATTATCTTTTGAAAGCATATTTGATGATTTGTAGGGACTCACTGTTTTATGTGTATTATGTAATAATATAGATATATATTGTTTCTAGACATAAAATGGAAAATCTTATGATTGAGGGAATACTTACTATACGTCGTGTCGTGAGAGTCTGACAATTGGCAGCGGTTAATTTGATTTGTCAGTTGGTAGTTTTTATCATACGCCGTAGACTTATCAACTAAAACCTTTCGAATTTACCTACTAGAGATGTTACTTTTCATAGAAAAAAAGTACGTAAGGAGATATTAGATGATTTAGCAATAAGTGGTCGATCTCGTGACCTTATTCGAATGAATGAAAACGTTTATAGAAAATTGTGCAATATATTAGAGAATGAAGGAGGTCTTCGGGCAACTCAACGTATGTCTGTTGAAGAACACGTTGCTAGATTTCTGCATATGGTAGGACATGATTTAAGAAACCGTTTTGCCTCTTGGTTTTATCGTCCCTCTAAATCAACAACTAGTAGGTGCTTCCATCAAGTTTTAAGATCTATTATAGCGATTGAACATCAGCCCACAAGTCATGTTGTTCCGAAGGAAATTCAAGAAAAAAAAAGATTTTATCCATATTTCAAGGATTGTGTTGGAGCAATTTGTGACAACCGTCAAAAATTCAGGTGAATTCCGTATTCTATATCTTCGAGATATTTGTTATTGTTGTTAACTGCACTTATACCGTAAACGTGTGTGTGTCGGCATCGAAATCGGAATTAGTAAATGAATCCTAATACTAACAAAGCATATAATGAACTTGCCTAAGTTCACAGCCAAAACGAACGTAAAAATCTAAACAACGTAAATGCTTAACGATAACCAAAACTTAAAACGAACTATAGCTGGAACAGTCATCCAGCCGACGGCTGAATGATTCAGCCGTTGCCCAGCCGGCTTCTCGAGGTATTCAGCCGGCGGCTAAAAGTGCCTGCACCAGCCACCAACTTTTTGGTGAGTCATTTTTGCATGTTCATCTATTGGACTAAAACTCCCAAAACGGGATGTGACCCAAAATAAGCAAGACCTGCACCCTAGTCACCTTTCTAACTCATTTCCTTCACTTTACCAAAGTAAACACACACACACCTACACATTCACTCTCACTTTCTCATTCTCCCATCACAAACACACACACACACACACACACACATCTTTGTTATTCTCTCTCAAACACCCTCTGTATTCCAGTGAATTTCCAGCAAGAAAACATCAAAAATCACCACCATAAGTCGACATTATCATCAAGAAGATCAAGGAGTTTCCATTAAAACATCATTACCACCATCTTTGAAGCCGAATTCACCACCAAGCAACCCAAAATCTTCACTCATCTACTTTCTTTGGGGTAAAAATCATCATCCTTAACTTTCATATACAAATTTCTAATTGCATGTTTCATCTAACAACTGAAAATGTATTTTTAAAAGATTTTATGGAGATTAACATAAGAAAACGAGTTTTATAAACTTATACCTAAATCTTTATATAAATAGTTGTTATTTAAAAGTATGTATAAATACTTTTCATGTTTTATCAGTTGCATGTTGAAATCTAACATAAAAACACTTAAAGATCGCTAAAATGACAAATCACGAAACTGGTCTCGACCTTTCAGCCGGCGGCTGAGGTCTAGCCGACGGCTGAACTGTTTCAGCCGTCTGAATCTTGGTGTTAACACGAAATCTGCATTTTTACGTATTAACGGTAGAAATCAACGAATGTATAATATTTACAGTTAATAAAAATTGTGTTGACAGAATACTAGTAAAAAATATTAAATTGTTAACTAAATTACCTTGTCATTGATTTATCGTTATTTAACATTATGAATTGAGCGGGAAAGTGTGATATATTTTGGACTTAAAATTTATGACGCGGAAGCGCTGCCCGATTTTCGTTAGCCCTTAATAATAACATTTAAAAATTTAAGCATTTTCGTTGACTAAAGATTTTATAAACTTAATAAACAATTATATTTAGTCGAGAACTTGGTATGTTTATAGGATTTCCGTAATTACGACGCGTTCCGACTTCCTTTCCGCACACGGTAATTCATCAAAAACCGTGAGTTACATCCCCATTATTTCTACTCTTTTCTTACGATTTTTTGGGAAAATATGAGAAACTGAATGCTTTTAATACGTATATGTGTATGTTTTTACTTACCATTACTATGTTTCCAAATGATTGATTGTTTTCTTAAATGCCACGGGTTGGCATCTCCGTAAACTCTTGATAGGAATATAACGAGACTTAAGTCCTTACTATCAGTTTTCAAATTAAGTGCCCGGTTTTCATTCATTACACTATTAGCTTTCTTAGGCGTATAGAATTATGGGTATCGATACTTAGGAAATGAACGTTCGTTACTTAGGTGGCAATCTATGTACATGTGCTAGTTATTTTTCGCTCCGTAGATAGTGCGGGGTGAGGGGCCATATTCACGATCGGGTTCAATTCGGTTTAGTGTGAACACTTATAGTCATATTATATCAAGAGGTCCCGATACTTTATTCAATCAATATTTTTCATTATACGCACATCTTTTACCCGTATATATAGAGATATACGGAGACAAAAACTATATTCTTTACCCGTATATATAGAGATATACGGAGGCACATACTATATTCTTTACCCGTATATATATAGAGATATACGGTGCCGTAAACATTTTTTTTACAAGTACTGCTATACTTGTCCGAAAACATCTTTACAAAGTATTGCTACTTTACCGAAACCATTTTTAGTTGAGGACTAGAAAACTGTATCTCACTCACTACTTTTTGTAGTTTACACTTTTTCTCATGTTTTTAGGAAACGAAATGTAAGGACATGATGTGCATATCTTTCGGACGGGCAGGCAAATCACGTGGTTATGAATCGGGAGAAGACAGACCTGTTGTAATGAAGTGTTAAAATACGTGGTTATTTTGAACTTGTAAATACTTTTCTATATTCTAATGAATTGCAAATCGTTTGTATTTGATTATATCTCGTGTTATGATATCCACGCTCTTCACATCCTGTGTTTCCGGTTTAGGTGTGTGACAAACTTGGTATCAGAGCACAAGGTTATAGTGAATACGGGTTTTTAAAACCAAACTATATCTAAGGCTTTTTCGAAAAATCATTGCACGAATTTTAAACTTTAGTGGATTAATTCCGCGTATGCATGGTTCATTACTTACTACGCGTAATTTGGCCAACTACGCCCAGTTTGGAATAAACTATGCAAGAACGAAACGTAATTGCTATTGTTAACGAATTTCGAGTCAAAAGTTCTCGGTGCCCCCCTTGATTCCCGATTCTCACGTGACTGACCCGTACATGCACTGTCATTTACATTTTTCCTTCTTCCCCCATACTTATTCGTACCATTTATTCATAGTTACAACATGTCTCGATCGTCATATTCCCGTTCGCACTCGCACTCTCACTCATGGGTCGTTTAATGGAATGAAGTCTCAGATGACTTCACCGTATCAGGAGCTCAACATCACAGCACGACGAAACCTTCAGAGGAGAGCTCGATGATATTCACTAGAAGCCACGACACGTCCAGTCCGAGGACTGTTCTACCAGCCGCACCACCGGTCCCTGCCGCACTCCCGCAGCAGCAAGGACCTCGCATCAGGTTGACTGCTCGCAAGCAGGTCACCCTTCCCGGTCGCTTACCAAATCGCATGATAGGACAGGCGACTCCCAACTCAGCCAGAGCTGGTAATCCTCAGATCCAGCTACAACCTGAAGACCCATACGCGTCATCGACTACACCGACCATGGTTCGCTACATGTGGGAGCGACTCCACGGTTACTCGATGCAGCGCCCTGGACCTTAGCCGCTGGTTGAACAATTTCAGCCGCCGGCTGAAAGGTCTAGTCCAGTTTCGTGATTTGTCGTTTTAGCGATTTTTAAGTGTTTTTATGTTAGATTTCAACATGAAACTAATAAAACATGAAAAGTATTTATACATACTTTCAAATAACAACTTTTTATATAAAGATTTAGGTATAAATTTATAAAACTCGTTTTCTTATGTGAGTCCCCATAAAATCTTTTAAAAATACGTTTTCAGTTGTTAGATGAAACATGCAATTAGAAATTTGTATATGAAAGTTAAGGATGATGATTTTTACCCCAAAGAAAGTAGATGGATGAATATTTTGGGTTGCTTGGTGGTGAATTCGGCTTCAAAGATGGTGGGAATGATGTTTTAATGGAAGCTCATTGATCTTCTTGATGATAATGTCGACTTATGGTGGTGATTTTTTATGTTTTCTTGCTGGAAATTCACTGGAATTGAGAGGGTGTTTGAGAGAGAATAACAAAGGTGTGTGTGTGTGTGTGTGTGTGTGATGGTAGAATGAGAAAGTGAGAGTGAATGTGTAGGTGTGTGTGTGTTTACTTTGGTAAAATGAAGGAAATGAGTTAGAAAGTTGACTAGGGTGCAGGTCTGGCTTATTTTGGGTCCAATCCCGTTTTGGGAGTTTTAGTCCAATAGATGACATGCAAAAATGATTCACCAAAACGTTGGTGGATGGTGCAGGCACTTTTAGCCGCCGGCTGAATACCTCCGGCCGGCGGCTGGGCCTCAGCCGTTAGCTGAATCATTCGGTCGTTGGCTGGATGGCTGTTCCAGCTAAAGTTCGTTTTAAGTTTTCGTTATCGTTAAGCATTTCAGTTGTTTATAGTTTTACGTTCGTTTTTGCTATTAACTTAGGCAAGTTCATTATATGCTTTCTTGGTATTAGGATTCATTTATTGATTCTGATTTCGATTCCGACACAAACACGTTTACGGTATAAGTGCAGTTAAGAACAATAATAGATATCTCGAAGATATAGAATACGGAATTCACCTGAATTTTTGACGGTTGTCACAGTCTCCCCGGGTTAAAAGGAATTTCGTCCCGAAATTTTGTTCGCCTCATCGGGAGGAAGATTCTTCGAAAAGATGTGGATACTTCTGATGAATCTGGTCTTCACGTTCCGATGTGAATTCGTGACCTCGTCGGGAATTCCACCGAACCTTGACAATAGGAATACGAATTTGCTTGAGTTGTTTGACCTCTCGGCCCACAACCTCAAGTGGTTCTTCGATGAACTGGAGCTTATTGTCGATCTGGACCTCGTCCATCGGAATTACGATAGTTTCATCGGATAAACACTTTTTCAAGTGCCAGACATGGAAAACGTTGTAGATACTGGAGAGTTCTTGTGGGAGTTGGAGTCGATAGGCTACCGGGCCGATTCGTTCTATCACCTCGAATGGTCTGGTGTACCTCGTGCTTAGCTTACCGCGCTTCCCGAAACGGATTACCCCTTTCCATGGCGATATCTTGAGGAGCACACTATCGCCGACCTGGAACTCGAGAGGTTTCCTTCGGTTGTCATCATAGCTCTTCTGCCTGCTTCGGGAAGTGTTCAGCGTTTCCCGAATGGTAGTGATTTTGTTGATGGTTTCCTGGACGATGTCGAGCCTTGTTAGTTGTCGATCGCCGGCTTCAAGCCAACAAAGCGATGACCGACACTTGCGTCCATATAAGGCCTTGAATGGCTCGCACTTGATGCTAGCGTGGTAGCTTTTATTGTAGGAGAACTCGACCAGAGGCAGGTGAGCGTCCCAACTTCTTCCAAATTCAACTACACACGCTCTTAGCATATCCTCAAGCGTTTGAATCGTCCTCTCACTCTGACCATCGGTCTAGGGATGGTAGGCTGTGCTGAGGTCTAGTCGGGTCCCGAGAGATTTCTGAAGCGCATTCCAAAATCGGGACGTGAATCGACTATCCCTGTTAGATATGATGGAGAGAGGCGTTCGGTGACGAGTGACGATCTCGTTGACGTATACTTGAGCGAACGTTTCCATTGAATAGTTCTCTCAGACAGGTAGAAAGTGTGCAGATTTCGCTAACCGGTCCACGATGACCTAAATCGTGTCATTCCCCTTTGCTGTACGGGGCAATATGTTATGATGTCCATGGAGATCTGTTCCCACTTCCATAAGGTAATCTCCGGCTGTTGCAGTAGACCTGAGGGTTTCTGATATTCCGCCTTCTCCTTAGAGAACGTTAGACACTTAGCTACGTACAAGGCGATTTCCTTCTTTATGCCTGGCCACCAATAATATTCCCGGGGGTCTTTGTTCAGTTTGTCGGATCCCGAGTGGATGGAATATCTGGAACGGTGGCCCTCATCTAATATAAGTTTTTGAAGGCTTTCGGATCTCGGAATCCACGCTCGGTTCTCGAAGTAGTGTATTCCGTCCGGAGTAAGCTTGAATTCCCTCACGTGGTTATGCAGTGTCTCGTCCTTAAGGTTTTCGGGTTTCAATGCTTCGCTCTGAGCTCTAGCGATTTGCGTTTGAGCTTCTGAAATGGTTCCTCATGTTCTTTACCCCAAATGAAATCCTTGTTTTTCTGAGTGAGTTCGGTTAAAGGCTTAGCGATCCTTGAGAAATTCTCAATGAACCTTCAATAGTAGCCGGCCAATCCTAGGAATTGACAAATTTTCGTAGGAGTCGTTGGGGCTTGCCATTTCTCAATCACTCTGATTTTGGTTGGCTCTACGTGAATTCCCTCCTGATTGATCACATGACCAAGGATATGTACCTCTCGGAGCCAGAATTCACATTTAGAATTTAGCTTACGAGTTCCGATCTCTAAGAAGTTCTAGAATGAGTTTCAAGTGCTTCACGTGGTCTTGCTTATTCCGTGAATAGATGAGGATGTCGTCTATGAATGTGATCACGAACTTGTCCAGATATGGTCTACACACCCGGTTCATCAAACCCATGAACACTAACGGTGCGTTGGTCAGACCTAATGGCATAACGAGAAATTCGTAATGCCCGTAGCGAGTTCGGAAGGCGGTTTTAGAAATATCGGGTTCAATGACTGGAACCTGATGATACCCTGAACGGAGATCGATCTTTGAGAAGTAAGTTGCACCCTGCAACTGGTCGAATTAATCGTCGATTCAAGGGAGAGGGTATCGGTTCCTGACGGCCAGTTCATTGAGTTTACGGAAATCGACGCACAACCTGAAAGATACGTCTTTCTTTTTAACGAAGAGGATTGGGGCTCCCCAGGGTTCTCGAAACAGACAATTTCAGCTCGGAATCGAGCTAACAAGTCCATTCGGACGTTGATATCGAAACTTTTTAGTTCTATGAGGATAAGATCTATGGGGAAGGTCTTATTGACTAGGCACATAGAACATTCTAGAATTACGTCCTTAGCTTCAAATTCTCAAAAATTAGCGTAGTTTTAAGTGAAGCTATCCTTAAAGACTTTAGATCCTAGATTAATAAGGGTTCTAAATTATAAGGATATAAAGCTTCTCTCTGTTCCTGAATCGAATAATTTAGATGCGTAATGGTCTTTTATAGAAAATGTACCTGTTACTGCGCTGGGATCATGCCCTGCTTCTTCGGCAGTGATTACGAGAGTACTAAAAGTTTATGTTGTACGCAATATGGGGCAAGACTTCCGAAAGTGTTTGTCGCTTCCGCATTCGTAGCAAACTAACTTCTTTCCTCGATCACCATTTCCTCCTGGGCAGTATTTGGGGTAGTGTCCCACCTTTTTACATATTCTGCACACCGGGCAGTTCCTAACATGATGGAAGTTGCATTTGTCGCACTTGGGGTGCGGCCCGACGTAAGTTCGGGGTCCGGTCATGGGTTTGTTGTTGCTGTAGTTCCTCATTGGTTGGTGGTCAGGTTTTCGTTTCTTACTCTCCTTTCGCTTGACGGTTGCTGGAGGGAGATGGAGGTTATTATTTCCGGAGGTTTCACCTTCTTCCTGTTTGACTGGTACTGGAAAGAGAAGGGGGTTATTGTTTCCGAGGTTTTCACCTTCCTCTTATTTAACTGGGCTGGAAAGGGAAGGAGGTTATTATCGTCGTTGTTCTCTTAGTGGTTGTTGTTTGGGTTATCATCCCTGAAAATTTTGTCGTTGATCCTAGCGATGATCTGAGCGATCAAGTTTGGGAGTGCTGCTTTGAGCTGCATAGTAATCTGCTCGACTATTAGCTCAGCGTCGCTCCTTTTGGGAGGCATGATCCTACAACAGAAAAGGAAAACTAGTTTAGAGCGCACGAATGAGAATCTGAGATAAAGATTTTTCACGATGAGTAATAAACAATGATATATATATGAAGGATTAGATAACGCAATTACGACCACTGGTCTGAATCTTGTTGTTAACACGAAATCTGCATTTTTACGTATTAACGGTAAAAATCAACGAATGTCTAATATTTACAGTTAATAAAAATTGTGTTGACATAATACTAGTAAAACAATATTGGAACATGCATGATAAATTGTTAACTAAATTACCTTGTCATTGATTTATCGTTATTTAACATTGTGAATTGAGCGGGAAAGTGTCATATATATTGGACTTAAATTTTATGACGCGGAAGCGCTGCCCGATTTTCGTTAGACCTTAATAATAACACTTAAAAACTTAAGCATTTTCGTTGATTAAAGATTTTATAAACTTAATAAACAATTATATTTACTCGAGAACTTGGTATATTTTTAGGATTTCGGTAATTCCGACGCGTTCCGACTTCCTTTCCACACACGCTAATTCTTCGCAAACCGTGAGTTACATACCAACTATTTCTACTATTTTCTTACGATTTTTGGGGAAAAAAAATGAGAAACCGAATGCTTTTAATACTTATATGTGAATGTTTTTACTTACCATTAATATGTTTCCAAATGATTGATTGTTTTCTTAAATGCCACGGGTTGGCATCTCCGTAAACTCTTGATAGGAATATAACGAGACTTAAGTCCTTACTATCAGTTTTCAAATTAAGTGCCCGGTTTTCATTCATTACACACTATTAGCTTTCTTAGGCGTATAGCATTATGGGTATCGATACTTAGGAAATGAACGTTCGTTACTTAGGTGGCAATCTATGTACATGTGCTAGTTATTTTTCGCTCCGTAGATAGTGCGGGGTGAGGGGCCATATTCACGATCGGGTTCAATTCGGTTTAGTGTGAACACTTATAGTCATATTATATCAAGAGGTCCCGATACTTTATACAATCAATATTTTTCATTATACGCATATCTTTTACGCGTATATATATAGATATACGAAGACAAAAACTATATTCTTTACCCGTATATATAGAGATATACGGACGCACAAACTATATTCTTTACCCGTATATATATTTAAAGATATACGGTGCCGTAAACATTTTGTTTACAAGTACTGCTATACTTGTCCGAAAACATCTTTACAAAGTATTGCTACTTTGCCGAAATCATTTTTAGTCAAGGACTAGAAAACTGTATCTCACTCACTACTTTTTGTAGTTGACACGTTTTCTCATATTTTCAGGAAACGAAATGTAAGGACACGATGTGCATATCTTTCGGGCGCTTCAGGAAAGTCACGTGGTTATGAATCGAGAGAAGACCTTATTCCGTATTTTTGGGAACAACTTTTTGAAATCCTTACTTATGTATTCTGTTGAAATGAAGTGTTAAAATACTTGGTTATTTTGAACTTGTATATACTTTTCTATAATCTAATGACATGAAAATCGTTTGTATTTGATTATATCTCGTGTTATGATATCGCCGCTCTTCACACAATTGACAGAACACACATACAAGTTAGAGTACCACATAAAGTTTCCACAAGATATCGTGGTCGTAAAGGATACCAAACAATTAATGTATTAGCTTCTTGCACATTTGATTTAAAATTTATGTATGTTTTATCGGGTTGGGAGGGTACTGCATCAGACTCGAGAAAAATAAAAATCGCACTTACTAGAAATGACAAGCTACTTATTCTGGAGGGTAATATCTCGAAACAAATCTAGTTTATTCAAAATTAATTTATATAATTATACTAATTCTATTTTGTTTATAGGAAGGTATTATTTGGTTGATGCGGGTCTACCCCATAAAAAAACACTAATTACACCTTATAGAGGTGTGAGATATCATTTAAAAGAATACTCGACTAGAGCACGTGAGAATTCACGAGAGTTATTTAATCTTCGCCACACATCATTGCGAAATGCAATAGAACGATCCTTTGGTGTGCTTAAAAGAAGGTTTTCTATCATTAGAAGTACATCTGAACCTTTTTATGATTGTGCTACACAATCAGACATATTTTTGGCATGTTGTATTTTACATAACTTTTTACTTGAGGAAGATGGTGACAAAGATCTTGAAGACGAAGTTGCTAGAGAGATCTTAAATGCACCAATAGAACAAACACATTATGATACAAGTGCAACTGTTGAAAGTAGCACGGAAGGACAAGAATTAAGAAACTCGATTGCAAATGAAATGTGGGAAAATTATTTGACGTATCAGAATAATGAAATTAATTTGACCAACTAGTTTGTAATTTAATATCGTAGTATTTAAATAATATTTTTTTTCTTATTATTATAAATGTTTGATACCAACGATATTATTTAGCATGTGTAATTTATATTATCATTTGTGTTTGGAATCATTTATATATTTTAATTTTCTCAAGTGTGTTATGTAATTTACTATGTAGCAACTAATCATGGAGAAAAATGTTTGCGATGAAAAAAGTCCGGATGAGAAAATACGAGAAGAAAAAATACAAACACAAGAAAGGAAGCAACTTCAATGGACTAAACAAATTGACTCCGCATTCATTCAAGGAATGCTTGATGAAGAAGAAAAAGGAAACAAGATTGATGGAAACTTTACTTCCTAAGCCTATGATAATATGGTAGAGGTTGTACGTAAACATGTGACCCAAGAGTGGACCAAATATTTCAAGAAACAACACCTTAAAAATCGTCACAAAACGATAGAAGGAAATTTTTCTCATGTCTTTGATGTGTTACGAGGAGCTTCTTTGAGTGGGTTTTCTTGGAATGAAGAGACCAAATTAATCGAAGTAGAAGATGAAGTATGGAATGATTTAATAAAGTTATATTTTATATTTTGATGTTTACTGTTTTTGTAATTAATTTTTGATTCTCGCTTTTTATATATATATCATTTATCTTTATAACATGGTTTGTTCTAATTAGGCAAAACGTGAAGCTGCAAAGTGGAAAAAGACAAAAATCGATAACTTTAGTGACTTGTCAAAACTCTTTATTAAAGATAGAGCATCTGGAGTCGGTGCTGAAACCGCGAAGGAGAAAAAAAAGCTAGAATGAACATTAAAGATGGTGTGAAAATAGAACCCCTGGATGATCTTGATAATAAAGCTTCTTTAGATGACTTGGACAACAATGATGATATTCAAGAGTTATCTCACATTTCAGCTTCACCCATCGAACCATCAAGTGATAGTAAGTTAAAAACAAAAAAAAGAAAACTCAAAGAAGACGAGGTGTCAAAGTCCAACAAGGAGATCACAAGTTTTGTCCATATGGTTGTTGATGCTATAAGGGAAGGTAATGTTGTTTTAAAAGAAAATAACGTCATATTGGGAAGAGCTTATCAACGTGAATTAAGCGGAGACGAAATCTATAACGAATTGCAACCTATGGGTTTGGAGGGTAATGTCATGGCGAGTGCCCTTATAGTTCTTGTAGACAATCCAAAAAAAGCACGACTATTTTTTAGTACTCCTATTCCGATAAGGAAGACGGTACTAACAAAAATGATGGATGAGAGTGATTGAATGGGTCTTAATATTTTATTAGGATTTGGACTTTTGACTTTTTCCTTTCATTGAATTTTTACATTTTTTGGTATTTTTTGTATGTTGCTGTTTGTTTTTAATCAAGATATTTGATGTTTGCACTTCTATTTTTTCCTTAATAGAATACGTATCCTTGTCGATGTTATCTTACATCTGTCACACCCCGCTTAAGCGGAAACACGAGGTGCGAAGAGCAACGATATCATTACACGAGTTATAATAAAGCATACGGTTTCAAGTAATTAAAATTGAAACTTAAAAGTTCACAAGTTTGAAAATAACCAAGCATTTAACGTATCACATAACAAAATACATGATTAATTGTTTAACAAAATTCCCAAAATGATAAAAACAGGTCTTCTCCAAATTCGTGTTTCACGTGACTTGCCTCACCCATCCATGTTATGCACTTCGTGTCCTTACATTTGGTTTCCTGAAACATGAGAAAAAGTGTCAACTACATAAAGTAGTGAGTGAGTTACAGTTTTCTAGTCCTCGACTAAAAATAGTTTACGACAAGTATAAGAATACTTAAATAGTTTGTGACAAGTATAACAATACTTAAATAGTTGCGAACAGTAAACAATGCTCAAAAGATAGTTGCGAACAGTAACAATACTCAAAAGATAGTTGCGAACAGTAAACGATGCTTAAAAGATAGTTGCGAACCATAAGCGATGCTTAAAAGATAGTTGCGAACAGTAAACGGTGTTTAAAAGATAGTTGCGAACCATAAACATTTGATTGAAATCATGTATAACGACTACGTGGCATAATATAACTTAAGTGTTCACACTAAACCGATTAACTAACCGCGAAGCCCCTTACCCCGCACTAGTTACGAGGAGTCGTGTTCGATCGAGTAATATGTACTTAACTTGCCGCCTAATCAAGGAACAGTTATTTCCTAAGTATCGATACCCATAGTTACTAGACGACTTAACAAAGCTAATAGTGTGTGTTGCAAAATAGGCATTAATGTTATTTTAAAACTAGTAGTAGTCACTTAAGAAGCATTTTATATATCCCTCAGGAGTCACGTTAGTTATACGATCAATCAATGTTCAACGAATGCCGAGTGTGGCAATAAAATAAGTTGCATACGAGTGCCGAGTGTGGCAATAAAATAGTTTCATACGAGTGCCGAGTGTGGCAATAAAATAGTTTCATACGAGTGCGGAGTCTGGCAATAAAATAGTTTCATACGAGTGCAAAGGCAATAAAATAGTTTCATACGAGTGCCGAGTGTGGCATTAAAATCTGTTTGGTTCTCATGTTTCCCCAAAAATAATTATTTAAAAACAGTAAATAAAAGTGGGGTTGTAACTCACGGTTTGCTAGAGATGCTACGAGTGCGGAACGATGTTGAAACGGGTCGGAATCACGGAAATCCTATAGTAATACCAAGATTGAATAAGTACGATTGTTTTTAAGTTTATAATGTCGTTAGTCAACGAAAATGCTTTTAATATAAGTGTTGGTTTTAGGTCTACCGAAAATCGGGCAGCGCTTCCGCGCCAAAATCTTTAAGTCCAATTTTTTTTAAACACTTTCCCGCCTAACGATTTTCATAAACATAATTCATATAATTACACCAAAAACAATGTTATATAAACTTTTTCCATTAGTCCCTTTATACATAAGTTAAGCTCATTACAAGTTATTTAACTCGGTTTGAAGAAATAAGCTCAAGGTTGCGTTTAATAGCCGAAACAACCCATTTCCCAGGAAACTGGGTCAGGAATGCGCCGCATTCTGGCACCAGGTTCTTGGGAATTGTTGCTCAAAAATGTTATTTTGGTGGTGGATTTAGACATGCAACTATAGATACACCCAAATACTTGATGTTTTACAGTTTATATTGAGTTTTTAACCACAAATTCATATATCTAAACATCCATTTTAAAAAACCCGTTTTTGTATATAAATGGTCACAAATCTTCATAAAAACTCGTTTTTAGTTGTTAGATCGTACATGCAAAGAGTATATATTGTAAAAACAGAAGATTTGAAAGATTTATACCGAGTAGATAGTGATTTGAAGATAGGTGATTTTTGACCCAAAATGCTAGAAATTGATTTTTAACCCAAATGGATGAAAGCTCCTTTCCTCCTTCTTGTTTATGAACGATTTGTATGTGATTTTTATGGTGATTCTACTGTGTGTTTGAGTGGAAATATCTCTGTAAATGAAGAGAGAGGTGGGTGTTCTTGAGAGAATTTTCGTAGAGAGAGAGAGAGAGTAAGCAATGAGAGGGTGTTTGTATGTGTTTGGTGTGTTTATGAACTAAGTGTTGATGTAGTGGGGATATAATGGACTTACTGGACCTCCAAAAGGCCTTTGGACATGTTAAACCCGGAGCCAAAGTGTTGGGCTCGAGTTTCACCCTTTATACGGCGCATAAGCTTTTTATGCGACGCATTTGGGGCCAATTTCAGCAATTTTTCGTTTTTCGTTTGTTCCATCGTTAAGTATTTTAGTTAGTTGAAAGTGTCCGGCTAGTTTAGAGAGGAACTTAGGCAAGTTCACTAAGTGTTTTCTTGGTATTAGGATTCATTTTATGATTCCGATTTTGATTCCGACTCACACCCGTTTACGATTCAAGTATAGTTAAGATCAATTCATAGTTAACTCAAAGATAGAGAATGCGGCGTTCACCTTAAATTAGACGGTTGTCACATTCTCCCCCGGTTGAAAAGAATTTTGTCCCAAAATTTAGTTCGCCTCATCGGGAGGAAGAGTCTTTGAACAAATGTGAATACTTCTAACGGATCTGGTCTTCACGTTCCCACGAGAATTCGTGACCTCGTCGGGAATTCCACCGAACCTTGACGATAGGGATACGACTCTGCTTGAGTTGTTTGAACTCTCGATCCACAACCTCAAGCGGTTCTTCGATGAAGTTGAGTTTGTTGTCGATCTGGACCTCGTCCAGTGGAATGACAATGGTTTCGTCCGATAAGCACTTTTTCAAGTGTGAAACATGGAAGACGTTGTGGATGTTGGAAAGAGCCTGCGGAAGTTGGAGTCGATATGCCACCGGGCCGATTCGCTCTATCACCTCGAATGGACCGATGTACCTCGGGCTTAGCTTGCCGTGTTTCCCGAAACGGACTACCCCCTTCCATGGCGATATCTTGAGAAGCACTCTATCGCCAACTTGGAATTCAAGGGGTTTCCTTCGGTTGTCGGCGTACTCTTCTGCCGGGTACGGGATGTCTTCAGCCTTTCCCGAATGGTGGTGATTTTGTCAATGGTTTCCTGGACGATATCGGGCCTTGTAAGTTGTCGATCACCAGCTTCTAACACTTGATGCTGGCGTGGTATCAGTTGTTATAGGAAAACTCGACCAAAGGCAAGTGAGCGTCCCAACTTCCCCCGAAGTCAACTACACATGCTCTCAACATATCTTCAAGCGTTTGAATTGTCCTTTCTCTCTGACCATCGGTCTGAAGGTGGTAAGCGGTGCTGAGGTCTAGTCGCGTCCCGATCGATTTCTGAAGCGTGTTCCAAAACCGGGACGTGAATCGACTATCCCTGTTGGAGATAATGGAGAGAGGCGTTCCATGACGAGAGACGATCTCGTTAATGTAATTCTAGGAGAGCTTCTCCATTGAGTGGTTCTCTCGTACCGGTAGAAAGTGTGCAGATTTTGTCAATCGATCCACAATGACCCAAATCATATCGTTACCCCTTGTCGTACGGGGCAGTTTGGTGATGAAGTCCATGGAGATCTGTTCCCACTTCCACATGGGAATCTTCGGCTGTTGCATTAGACCTGAAGGTTTCTGATATTCCGCCTTGAACTTTGAGCAAGTAAGGCACTTAGCTACGTACAAGGCGATATCCTTCTTCATGCCCGGCCACCAGTAGTATTCGCATGGCATAACGAGATATATGTAATGCCCGTAGCGAGTTCAAAAAGCGGTTTTAGGAATGTCGCTTTCACTGACTCGAACCTCTGATAACCTAGACGGAGATCGATCTTTGAGAATTAAGTTGCACCCTGCAACTGATCGAATAGGTCGTCAATTCAAGGGAGAGGGTATCGGTTCTTGACGGTCAGTTTATCGAATTCACGCGAATTGATGCGCAACGTGAGAGATGCGTCTTTCTTTTTATCGGAGAGGATTGGGGCTCCCCAGGATGACGTACTAGAACGAATTTGTCGAAACAAACAATTTCAGCTTCGGATCGGGCTAACCAGCCCATTCCGACGTTGATGTCGAGACTTTTCAGTCCTAAGGGGATGAGATCGGTGGGGAAGGTCTTATTGTCTAGGTACCACTGAACATCCTAGAATTACGTCCTTAGCTTCGATTTCTCGACCAGTAGAGTATTCTTTAGTGGAGCTATCATTAAGGACTTTAAATCCTAGATTAATAAGGGTTCTAAAGCCTAAGGATACCAAGCTTTCTCTGCTCCTTAATTGAATAATATAGATGCGAAATGGTTATTCACCGGAATTGTACCTGTTCCTGCATTTGGATTCTGCCTTGCCCCTTTGGCAGTGATTGTGAGAGACCTAAAAGTTCTTGTTGTCTGCAGTATGGGGCAAGTCTTACGGAGGTGTTGGTCCCTCGTGCATTCGAAGCAAGCTGACTTCTTCCCTTTATCACCAGCTCCCTTTCGACAGTGCTTGGAGAAGTGTCCCACTTTGTTACATGTTCTGCACACCAGGCAGTTTCCAATATGGTGGAAGTTGCATTTGCCGCATTTGGGGTGCGGCCCAACGTAAGTTCGGGTTCCGGTAGTGGGTTTCTTGTTGCGGTTCATCCCCATTGTTTGGTGGTCAGCCTTCCTTTTCTTACTTTCCTTTCGCTCGACGGTTGCTGGAGGGAGAAGGAGGTTGTTGTTCCCGGAGTTCTCGCCTTCTTCTTGTTTGACTGTCACTGGAAAGAGAAGGGGGTTAATGTTTCCAAGGTTTTCACCTTCCTCTTATTTAACTGCGGTCGGAAAGGAGTGAAGGTTATGGTCATCGTTGTTCCCCTGGTGGTTGTCGTTGGGGTTATCATCCCCGAAGATTTCATTGGTGACACTAGTAATGATCTGAGCGAGCTTGTTTGGGAGTGCCGCGAAGAGTTGCGCTGTAATCTGCTCGACTATTAGGTCAGCTTCGCTCTTTTTGGGAGGCATGATCCTACAACAGAAAAGGAAAACTAGTTTAGAACGCTCGAATAAGAATCTGAGACAAAGATGTTCACGACGAAGATTCGACGATGATATGTGTGTGAGGAGTTAGATAATGCAATTACGATCAACGGTCAAAGGGCGATAGCAAAATCCAAGCATGACAGAAAAGAAAAGTTAATGTAAGGGAAATTATGGAAAGGTAAATAGTGCACGCACGTTAACGATTACGGAATGATAATATAGTTCAAAGTTATAGACAAGTACATAAATAAAAGTAGGAATTCATTCAAATAGTAAAATATTCGGTTACAAGGTTCATAATGTGAAAGATTCGAACTGGCTTCAAGTCGTGTACATAGAGAAAATTGCGACTTGAGCTTACAATACAGTACATAAAATGAAATGCCTAACGACGCCTCTCAATGAACATCTTCACCAAGATAACCACAATGAGGGTCCCCATGATCAAGCAAGCGCTGACGAGACGCTGCACCGTCCTCGACGTGGCTTGAGCCGACGTGATGACTCAGATTGACTGTTCAGACAGTCGGTGTGCAGCATCAGATACTTCACACAGAAGAAGACCCTGCTGTTGGGCCTCTTCGGTGAGTCCCCGAAGTTCTCGATGCAGCTGAAGGAACGCTGCTGGTGGGGGAGACCGTAGTGAAGGAAACATCATCGGCCTACATGGTTCGGCGCTGTCGGGGCGCTGTGTCTGCTGCTCCTGAAACTGACGCTCCCAATGGTATCGATCCATCGTTGGCGTACGCGAAGCTCCAGCGTACGGGTCTACGAACGACATCGAGGGAGGAGCGAGTCTGGATGATTCGGGAGTCTGTCCCATCATCCTATCAGGCAGACGACCAGGAAGGACGACCTGCTTACGCGCTGTCATTCGGAAACGGGGTCCACGCTGCTGAGGTAGTGCTGCGACGGGCACCTGTGGTGCAGCTGGTAGCACGGTCCTCTGCCTGGAGGTACCGTGGCTGCTCGAGAACGCCATCGAGCTCTCCTTGGTCGGGTCAGTGGTCTCGTGGTGCTGAGCCTCTGGTGCGGAGAAGTCTTCCAAGACTTCTGGCGTGTAGACGGCTCGCGAATGTGAGTGCGACTGTGACCGGGAGTGGGACTGAGATCGTGAGTGAGACGATTGAGACATGTCGGATCTGCGAATAATGAGTTACGTGAGTACAGGGGGGAAAATAAGGAAATGTAAACGACAGTGCATTTATGGGTCAGGCACGTGAGAATCGGGAATAAATAAGATCGGGAATTTTTCGACTCGAAAACCGTTTAACGATAGCAATTACTTTCCGTTCTCGCATAATTTATTTTGAACTAGGCGTAGTTGATCAAGTTACTCGTAGTTAAAAACAAATCATGCAATTGCGAAATTAATCTAGTAAAGTTTGAAAGCTCGCGAAATGATTTTTCCAAAAAAGCCTTGGTTATAGTTTGGTTTCGAAAATGTTGAAAGTTTTTAAAACCGTTTTCACTATAACCTGTGCTCTGGTACCAACTCTGTCACACCCCGCTAAAGCGGAAACACGAGGTGCGAAGAGCAACGATATCATTACACGAGTTATAATAAAGCATACGGTTTCAAGTCATTAAAATTGAAATTTAAAAGTTTACAAGTTCAAAAATAACCCAGCATTTAACGTATCACATAACAAAATACATGATTAATTGTTTAACAAAATTCCCAAAATGATAAAAACAGGTCTTCTCCCAATTCGTGTTTCACGTGACTTGCCTCACCCATCCATGTTATGCACTTCGTGTCCTTACATTTGGTTTCCTGAAACATGAGAAAAAGTGTCAACTACATAAAGTAGTGAGTGAGTTACATTTTTCTAGTCCTCGACTAAAAAAAGTTTACGAAAAGTATAACAATACTTAAATAGTTTGTGACAAGTATAACAATACTTAAATAGTTGCGAACAGTAAACAATGCTCAAAAGATAGTTGCGAACAGTAACAATACTCAAAAGATAGTTGCGAAAAGTAAACGATGCTTAAAAGATAGTTGCGAACCATAAACGATGCTTAAAAGATAGTTCAAAACAGTAAACGGTGCTTAAAATATAGTTGCGAACCATAAACATTTGATTGAAATCATGTATAACGACTACGTGGCATAATATAACTTAAGTGTTCACACTAAACCGATTAACCAACCGCGAAGCCCCTTACCCCGCACTAGTTACGAGGAGTTGTGTTCGATCGAGTAATATGTACTTAAGCTGCCGCCTAAGCAAGGTACGGTTATTTCCTAAGTATCGATACCCATAGTTACTAGATGGCTTAACAAAGCTAATAGTGTGTGTTGCAAAATGGGCATTAATGTTATTTTAAAACTAGTAGTAGTCACTTAAGAAGCATGTTATATATCCCTCAGGAGTCACGTTAGTTTTACGATCAATCAATGTTCAACGAATGCCGAGTGTGGCAATAAAATAAGTTGCATACGAGTGCCGAGTGTGGAAATAAAATAGTTTCATACGAGTGCCGAGTGTGGCAATAAAATAGTTCCATACGAGTGCCGAGTGTGGCATTAAAATCTGTTTGGTTCTCATGTTTCGCCAAAAGTAATTATTTAAAAACAGGAAATAAAAGTGGGGTTGTAACTCACGGTTTGCTAGAGATGCTACGAGTGCGGAATGATGTCGAAACGGGTCGGAATCACGGAAATCATATAGTAATACCAAGATTGAATAAGTACGATTGTTTCTAAGTTTATAATGTCGTTAGTCAACGAAAATGCTTTCAATATAAGTGTTGGTTTTAGGTCTACCGAAAATCGGGCAGCGCTTCCGCGCCAAAATCTTTAAGTCCAATTTTTTTTAAACACTTTCCCGCTTAACGATTTTCATAAACATAATTCATATAATTACGCCAAACAGAATGTTATATAAACTTGTTCAATTAGTCCCTTTATACATAAGTTAAGCTCATTAGAGGTTATTTAACTCGGTTTGAAGAAATAAGCTCAAGGTCAGGAATGCGTCCCATAAGGTGCCTTATGCGCCGCATTTTGGCACCAGGTTCTTGGGAAAATCGTTTTGTTGCTTAAAAATGTTATTGTGGTGGTGGATTTCGACATGCAACTATAGATACACCCAAATACTTGATGTTTTACAGTTTATATTGAGTTTTTAACCACAAATTCATATATCTAAACATCCATTTTATAAAAAACCCAATTTTTTTGTATAAATGGTCACAAATCTTCATAAAAACTCGTTTTTAGTTGTTAGATCGTACATGCAAAGAGTATATATTGTAAAAACAGAAGATTTTAAAGATTTATACCGAGTATATAGTGATTTGAAGATGGTTGGAGTATTCTCTTGGTGATTTTTGATCCAAAATGCTAGAAATCGATTTTTAACCCAAATGGATGAAAGCTCCTTTCCCCCTTCTTGTTTATGAACGATTTGTATGTGATTTTTATGGTGATTCTACTGTGTTTTTGAGTGGAAATATCTCTGTAAATGAAGAGAGAGGTGGGTGTTCTTGAGAGAATTTTTGTAGAGAGAGAGAGTAAGCAATGAGAGGGTGTTTGTATGTGTTTGGTGTGTTTGTGAACTAAGTGTTCATGTAGTGGGGATATAATGTACTTACTGGACCTCCAAAAGGCCTTTGGACATGTTAAACCCGGAGCCAAAGTGTTGGGCTCGGGTTTCAGTCCGATTAGTCAAGTTTTAAAGTTAACAAAAATATTGTTGGACTGCAACCTTTATGCGGCACATAAGCTTCTTATGCGGCGCATTTGGGGCCAGTTTCAACAACTTTTCGTTTTTCGTTTGTTCCATCGTTAAGCATTTTCGTTAGTTGAAAGTTTCCGGATAGTTTAGACAGGAACTTAGGCAAGTTCACTAAGTGTTTTCTTGGTATTAGGATTCATTTTATGATTCCGATTTCGATTCCGACTCACACCCGTTTACGATACAAGTATAGTTAATATCAATTCATGGTTAACTCAAAGATAGAGAATGTGGTTTTCACCTGAAATTAGACGGTTGTCACAACATCTTACATTTGAACATTATACAAAAAACTCTATTGATTATATTATGTATAATGGGCTACTAAATTACGTGCCATCAATATACCTGTTGTAAAACATATGTTTCATATAATACATTGGCTAAAAATAAAGTTTTGAATTACAGTTGCTGCAAATCTTAAAAATTCTTAATAATTTACGAAAGGTGTATCATAAAACACTTATCAACATATCAAGTGAATTATTAGGCCGAAAACAGACCATCACAATATACTCAAATACCTTCCACTACATCTAATTATAAACTTCATTAGAGTCTGAACAAGTTCTCGCAAATCAAATTGCATAAATTCTTTCAACATCCGAATTGGAAAACTCAGAAGGCATCCAAGAGTTTGTCCCACTCCTCACAATATTCTCCCTCCTTCTCATTCATCTAGTTTTCTTTGATTTAACCACATAATACGTCATTTTCCAAGCACTCCCACCATTATAACACCACCAACTATTGTAATCAAAACAGCAGCCCATTCGTACTTCCGGCCAACCACAATATAAGACGACGCCATAAACGCCACTGATGTACATACAGAAGCTAACCACATTAGCTTATTAATAACCTCAACCACATTTCTTTCAGCTTTCGTCTCACCTCTAACTAACGTTATCTAAACCACTTTCTCGACGGCTTCGGCGGTTGTAAAACCGGAAGCTCGATTTATGAATGTGGGATATTAATACTAAACTGAATATATATTATCATAGGTAAATAAAGCTCGAATATAAAGTCTTCGACACTTGATACTTGTGTTTTATGTTTTATTTAAGTGATATATAATAAAGGGTATAATTGTAAAATATTAATTTTCTTTTCCTTTCTTTCTGACTCGGGAACACATAGTAAAACAAAGTTCCTTTCTTTTCTTTGCAACTCTTTCCATCTCGGGAACACGAAAAATAAAAAAACCTCTTTTCTCCATTCTTCCTTTCTACTGTTTTATTTTCCCTTCTATTCTTTTCTCCCCTCATTAAGCTCGGGAACAAAGCGTAAGGATCTATTCAGAAATTAAATTATGCATGCTAAGACAAGCTTAGAATTAGTGATTTGTCAATTCAAGCTGCTTAAGCCAATTAATCTATGAAGAAATTGTAGTTAATTGAAGGGGTGGATGATTGAAACTATGGTTGATGAAAAGGAGGTTGAAAATGATGAACAAGAAGCTGAGAATGAAATCAGAATTCAAGTCTGCATGCTAATCCAAGTTCACATTAGTTCTTTGTCTAAGTAAATTAACTTTTAGTCAATTAAGTTTTTAAGTCGGATGATATAATTCATATGATCAAACTGTTCTAATGATGATGAATTAGTGAAGATTACAAGTTCATCAAGTGTTGGAGAACAAAATGTTTTAAAAAACATGTTTCTTCAAAGCAAAATGATATGGTAATTGGCTTACTTATTCAGATTTATGATGAAGTAAAAGTTTTACTCGGATGAAGGTTTGACATATGAATGATGAGATTATTGAGCTGGTATTGCTATTGATGGAGTATTGTTGCTGTTAATGATGATGTTATTGAGTTTTGTGTTCATAAGTTGATATTGAGTTTAATTCGGATCATGAATTTGGTGGTTTACATGAAGTAAATTGCATTTCGGGCCGTAAACGGTCCCGAAAGGCAGAAAACTGCTCGGGTCATGGCAAAACGATGACTTTTGATCGTTGGCCCGTTTTTGAGTAACTAAACGAATTTTGGCTCAATCCGACACTGAAGTCAAATTTTAAGGGGGAGAGTTTTTGATTATGAAGAATATGAAGGTTGAAGAGCTAACTTTGGAGTATCAGAGTGTTTTTTTGTTCTTGAATCGTGTGAAGCTTACAATGGAGGTTACGATGTGTTTTATTTGAAGATGTTCATAGCATCATCCAAGGGGGGGATTGTTGGGTATTGAAAGTTATAGGTGAAACTAAGAAATCCTCAAAGTGTGTTTTTGCTGTAAGTTTTAAGTCGGGTGAACAATGTTCATCACCCAAACTAAAACTTAGAAAGTCTTTCAGTGAAGACTTTAACTCGAGAGAACAAGTTTACTCACCATAGTTAAATCAAGTCACCCGACTTAATGTTAATTGAAGATTTAACTGATCAAGACAATTCAACATTGAAGACTTTAACTCAAGTAAACATGTTAGTCTACCCAACTTAACCGAAATTCTCCAGAGTTAAAGTTACATGAAGACTTAAGTATTTTATATGTATAGAGTCTGTATTGAGATGTCTATAAATAGAGTGATATGTGTGTTTAGTTAGTTGTCTTTGAACCCGTACTCTCTTGAGTACTGTATAGCTTAAAGTTTGTAAATGGCTATTTCCGCCAAAATCACTTTATCAATGATATTTTCACATTCAGCTTTCATTAATCAAATCCTCAATTCAATTACTGTTAAGATTCAATCATTTCATGAGATTCCTAATCATGAATTGATCATATAATTTACTGTTAGAGCTTTGGATCCTGTTTAAAAATTGTACCAACTTTTTTTTTTAAACTTATTTTTCTTTCTTTTTATTTATTTATTTTTGTTTTCCAGTAATGAAAGTTTTCACTCAAAAGCTTTAAATGGCTGGAAAGTTTGTTACGGTTGATATTACACATTCAAGCACACTCAACTGAACTCCTTCACTAGTATTTATAGGCTATACTATCTATCTTTTACATTACATCAACCCTTATGTTTATTTAAAAACATTTCGGGTGAACTAATATACAAAACATATTTAACTTTAGTTCGGGTGAACTTTAACGTAACTCTGGTGAAGAGTTAGTTCACCCGACTCAAAGTGTTCATGAAAGTCCTCAGTAAGATTTAGTTTAGGTGATGAACAATGTTCATCTGAACTAAATATTTATACACAACACTTTGATAAAGGACTTTGGAAGCTCTAACAGAGAATTGTTAATGATTCCGATTCATCGATTTGATTGACATAATTTAAACAGGATCCTAAAGCTCTAAAAGTGAATTGTTGATCCAATCATGATGCAGAATCTCATGATTTGATTGAATCTAAATGGTAACTGAATTGAGGATTTGATTACTGAAATATGAATGTGTAGATTTCATTGATAGAGTGATTTTGGCGGAAATAGCCGTTACATGAATGTTGAAGCTCTACGGCACTCAAGAGAGTCAGGGTTCAAACACAAATGACTCTTACCACACATCATTATATTTATAGACATCATTACATTCATATTACACTAAACACAACTAAGTCTTCATCTCAATTTTAACTCTAGAGTTCTAGAGTTGTTCACTTTAACTCGAAAGTAGAGTCTTCGTCATCAGAGTTATAATTTTCAATGTTGACTAACTTATTCTTCAGTTTAAATTTAACTCTGGTGAGCTACAGTTAACTCTGGTGAAGTAACTTGTTCACCCGATTTAAAATCTTCACAAAGACTTTCTATAATTTCAGTCGCATAATGAAATTTGTTCACATGACTTAAATACTCAGATCAAAAACACCTTTGAAGATTTCATAGCTTCATCCATAACTTTCAATACCCAACATTTGAGCAATTCCATCCCACCGCTCTTATGTCGGGTTAACGTATGTTGAATGCTGGATCGCAATACTTGACTTGGCTAGTGTCAGGGTACGCGTGCCAAACGCCCAAAGGGGATTTCCAGGCGGCCAAGAGAGTGTTGGGGTTCACGTTTCCCGAAGGGCAACACTTTTGCTCGGTGATGTTGGGCGTATCCAAGATTCCAGGTTTGGGCTTCCCAAGCTTCCAAGCTTCCACAGTTATGTCATTTTGTTGCATGACGGGTCACTTGTTTCGTATGTCGGGCTCATGACGTGGGATGTTCCTTTGATATGGCTTGAGGCCCCTTTATTGTGTTTGTAGGGTTTTAGTCCTATAAATATAGGATTACAACTTACGAACACTATCATGCTCCTAGTTAGGTTTTAAAATAAGTTTTGTTTTGAAGCCTAACTTCTCAAATATTTTTCCTCGTTTTCCCGGTGAGTCGATCGAGGTATTTTCACTCGTCGACAGCATGGTATTGTCACCCACCGTCCTATACATCATCGAGCCACCACTCCCGGCTCCGATTATGTCCGAGCGTTATTCCTCGGCTACCGGTGTCGGGTGGCGTAGGGTTTGTTACTTCTAAGTTGTTTTTTGGTTTATGTAACCGAGTTGATTTGTTTTGAAGGTTGTTGTGCACAAGCTGCTGAGTAATCTTGTACTTCTTCCTTACCTTTCATTCAACCCTTCTACAACTTGGTTAGTGGATGTGTTTTAAATATTATTTTTTTTGAAAAATATTTGTAGCTTTGTAAGATGGAAGAATCACCTCATCATAAAAAAAACCTCGCTCTTCATCAAACCCATTTCCTCCGGAGGATGTTAGGGATTGTGCTAGTCGCTTTAGTAAACATTCAATTGATGGTTTAGTGAAATTATATCCATGCCTTGGGAAATATAATGTTATTCGCCCACCCTTATGTTCGTGCCCACAACCCCCCTCTAGGCAAAGTAGTTGTTTACATTCCCTACTTGACACATTCTAACGTTAGGCTCCCACCCACCCCTCTTTATAAGATAGGATATGCCCAAATTCATCCAGTTGGTGTTGCGAAGATCTCAATGTTCAAGATGTTGTTGGTGAGCACGAGGATTAACTGTTCAGTGGAGCTATTTAGGAGGTTTTTTAGGGTTCATAAGTCAAGGGAACTGTTGAGCAGAGGAAGGCGAAAGACTTGAAACAAAAACTTTATACTGACCCGCCTAGTAATATTAAGAATTGGAGACAAATTATGTTTTTGTGGATAAAGCCTCTTTAAAAGTTGGAGCTCACCGCTCTTTGCCTGGAGTGGCGATATGGACGGAGAAATTAATAAAAAACCATCTCTAACCTCTGCTATGGAATTAGCCTTCTCTCATACAAAGGATATGTCTGTTAGGTTTATGGTTTTTTTTAGGGCTAATCCTTGTGTTGTTTGGTATAGTCAAAGCTGGGAGGCAGGGTTGTCGCCTGTGCTTTTCTAAAAACCTGATAAATTATATGGGTAATTATTTTGTTTTCATATAAATATATGTCATAATAGACTAATTTTTTTTTTCTTTTGCAGAGATGAGTTTGCTGGATTTTATGGTGGAGGATACAGACCACGGTGTCGAGAACTATCCTTTGAGTGATGCTCGTCAATTTTATAAAGATGCGGGGGTTTTCATGCCGAAATATATTCAGAAAGCTAAAGACGTTATACCCGAACCTGTATCCGAGGAGAGAAGTGGTGTGTTCGCCTATCATCCTTACATTGGAGAGAAGTGATGCGTTCGTCGATCATCCTTACATTCACCGTATTTGTTATATCGCATATGTATTATATATACTAGTAAAATACATGTGCGATGCAGTGAAGAACAAAGTGTTTAAATATTCGGTGAATATTTTAATTCTATTGAATATATATTTAGTTACATATAATTTTACGAATGATGAAGATTTTTTTTTTTTTTGTAAATATTCAATTAGTTAAATTTCAAAGATTAATTCCACTTATTTAATATTTTAAAATTTTAAGTAGATTGTTTTAAATTCAAAGAAAAATAAAATTCAATTATTTCAAAAAGTATATATGGTAAGTGTGTTATACACAATTACTTGTAATTTCTTAATAATTAATTATTTAAAAGAATAGTTTAGTAATTTTAAAATGCTTAAATTTCAACTTTATATCCAAATGCTTTATATATACTAGTAGGGTACCCGCGCGTTGCAGCGGCAACTATAGTTATTTAATGTATATGCAATTTGATTTATTTTGGCAATCGAGACGAATGGAAACGGATAACGGATAGCGATGACTTTTGGTTATCATAAATATAACTTAGATTAATGCAAAGATAGATTGGGTGAAATGGTTCACAACTTTTTTAGAATGATGTAAAAATCGAGTAGTATATAATTGTTGGTACTAAAAGAATACATATATGATATTCATAAGAAAACATAACTTGTGGTATTTAACAACTACACACATGCATACTTTATTTGTCATGTAGAACTTCTGGATACACTACGTTCGAAGTGTACACTCCATCTCGATCAAAAATTTTGGCACCCTTTACTAATACCTTTCTATTTCCACGTGAAATCCCTCTAGATAGCGCCACGTAAAGTTGTCCATGGGAGAATACCGATTCTGGTAGATACACACCCACGTTTGGAATTGTCTGCCCTTGAGCCTTATTAATTGTCATAGCAAAGCTAAGTCGGACAGGAAATTGTTTTCTTTTCAGCTTGAACGGAAACATGTCACTTTCTGAAGGGCATAACGGAATTCTGGGAACAAACACTCTTTTTCCAGCATGCTGACCAACAGCTATTTCCGCGTCAATGACGTTTGGCTGAAAAGCTTTACATATCAATCTTGTGCCGTTGCATAATCCATTAGAGGGGTCAATATTCCTTAACAGTATAATCGGACACCCAACTTTGAGTCGAAGGTAATGAGGCGGCAAACCACTAACAGTTAGTGAGTTTAAGAATTCGACCGGATAATAGTTATTAGTATCATCTACAGCTTCATCGAAACTATAGTAGATTTTTTCTTCGCCGCAAAACCTGTCTATTAACTGATCGTTAATCTCGTCCACGTTCTCATTTTTCGTTGATAATATCGCCCTAGAATTGATGTAATCCGAAGAACCACCATTGATATGCAAATCTGGGAAGATAGCATCGATCAAATCATTTTTTGATGTACTTTCATCTGTGTAAGGTATGACCATGTCATCAGGTATTCGGATATAACTTCCATCAATCGTTTCGTCATCTCCGTTTCCAACTCGAAGTAGAAAATCCGAAAACCATGGGTCTGTCAGTGCTCTCATATTTAGAGTGAGGGGGATCTTCTTAATAGAACACCAAAGAGGCGACGACATACGTAGGCTCGAGTCTACTATCTGTGCGCGCGTTCCATGTCTCGTTACCGGCAATACCTGTCTGAAATCACCACCAAGAACCATTATTTTCCCACCAAATGGTAGTCTTACCCCCGTTATGTCTTGCATGGTTCTGTCTACCGCCTCTACTGCTTGCCTCTTTGCCATAGATGCTTCGTCCCATATTATTATTTTTGCACATCGAAGTAGTTGAGCAGTTCCACTCTGTATTATTTTCGTCCCATATAGTTAATTTGACAAAATTATATTGGGAAATTGAAAAAAATAGAAAACTATCTATTTGGTATGAAAAAAAAGTAAATGTTAAATAGTATAAAATGTGGTAAAATAATTATACAGCTTACTTAAATATTATTTTGTCAAACTTCAATATTATAGATTCTAGAAATATTATAAAATCATGATTACAAAAATCATAACGATTTATGGTAAACTTCAATGTGGAATAACAAATCATAAGGATTTTGTCAAACTTCAATGTGGAATAACAAATCATAACGTTTTAAAAATCATGATTAAAAAAATCATTTGAATATTTACACTCTATAATTATATGGTAAAATAATTATACAACTTACTTAAATATTATTTTGTCAAACTTCAACGTGGAATAACAAATTATAGATTCTAGAAATATTATAAAATCATGATTAAAAATTATCCTAAGTAACTAACAATGAAAATTCTGAAAACATATTATTCATGTTGTCAATTCACCAATTTTCAACGAATTAAGTGTAATTATAGCAAATTCTACAATAATCAAAAATTACAAATCAGGGAGTATAAGGATATTTTTGGTTTTGTATTTTTAATTTTTTAAATTTTATTATTAATTAGGAAAATATATTGGTGGGAAATTGATTTGTTTAGTAGTTATAAGTTAATTTAATTTGTCCATTTTATAAGTTAAGTTAATATGGAAACAATATTAAATCAAGTTAATCAAATGAAAGGGATTTATGTAATTAATATTGATGATAAGGGTAAAAGAGTAATTTCCTTCTTAAATTTCAATTTTAGAAAAAAGTACCCAAATGCTTTATAAGATAGTATGATATATATATATATATATATATATATATATATATATATATATATATATATATATATATATATATATATATATATATATATATATATATATATATATATATATGTATATATATATGTATATGTATATGTATATATATAAATGCTTTATATATATGTGATTATATATATATATATATATATATATATATATATATATATATATATATATATATATATATATATATATATATATATATATATATATATATATTTGCTAAAGGGGAACGGTACCCCAACAAAACTATTATAAAAAATAGATAGAACAATACAAAATAAGGCAACTCAAAGCTAGCGGTACAAACGAACCAAGGAAGAGGGCATACCCTCCCTTAAGACCAACTAAACAACAAAACAACCAGACCCACCAAAAGTAGAAACACCTAACCAAACTACTCGCAAGTCTCTAAATCAGTAATCTTCCACATATCCAGCACTTGACGCGTAGCCGATGAAGATTTAAGTCGTAAGGAACACATCTTCAATCTCAGAATATCATAAATAGCACGTACCAATTGCTTAGCCATTCGAGTCCCATGCTTGAATAAACGACTATTTTGTTTCTGCCAAATAAAATAGACTGTAGTACCAAGGACCAACCGACTTGTAATCCTCCAAGCATTCTTCAGAGTCGAAGTATTCTCAATCAGGTTGACCACATCATGAATAGCGAACACATTACTTGTGAATTTAGTATACGAACACATGTGTAACCAGATCTGTTTAGGAAACCCGCATTCAAAAAATAAATGATTTAGCGTATCAGGTTGCGAGTTGCAAAACACACATATCATATAGCCCCGATAGTTCCCAGGCTCGAAGTATCCCTTGGGTTTTAAGTTTATTACGCATTATTAACCATAAAATGAAAGAGTGACGTGGAACACATCGTTGGACCCAGACTATGCTATGCCAAGGAACCGTAACATCCCTATGCCTAAACGATTCGCAAACCAAACTAGCCGAGACATCAGTGTTGCTGCCATCCGAATCTAACCAGGTAAGTGTGTCCGGACGCGTCGAGTCCGGAATAGGAAGGTGATGCAGCTGCGGGTATTTGCTTAACCAGTCATCTGGCCATTTCCATCCGTGTTCATCAAATAGATTAACCACTTTGTCACATCTCGAGAACCCTGCCCAAACAATGTCCCAATAAGAGAACAAGCTAATCAACAGACCAAATTCAGACCACGTGTCAAACCATGCGGAGGCCAGAGTACCACTGCCTAATTTAAAAACAAAATGCTAGCGTAATTCCTTTCTCAAACCCAATATTTTCCGCCACACCCAACTTACACCCGCATTGACTTTCGCCTCCCAAAAGCTCGTGTCTCCTAGGCGATAATCATGCAACCATTTAACCACAAAGTTTCCTTTCTCACTAAAATATTCCAAATATGCGTCGTCATTAGAGATTTATTCCAAGAACCCAAACGTCTAATTCCCAGTCCACCCTCTGTTTTTGGAAGACACAGCGACTTCCACGCTACTTTAGCTTTACCCGCTTTAAACACTCCATGGCACCAAAGAAACCCACGAATAAGTTTTTCAATATCTTTAATAATTGCCCGTGGAAGCATAAACACCGAAGCCCAATAAATGCGGAGATAGGAAAGTACTGAAATAACTAATTGGAGACGACCAGCTATGGATAACGACTTGTTGCGCCAATCCCCAATACGATTCCTGACCTCTTCGACTAGCACTTGACAGTCAGATATCCGTAGTCTACTAGAAATCAGCGGAACACCAAGGTATTTAATAGGAAAAGAACCCTCAACAAACGGAATTACCTCCAAAAATTTCTTGTTTAACAGCATCGCCCACATTTGCAAAGAAAATCGCACTTTTAGCAATGCTTGGAACAAGACCAAAAACCCGCTTAAAATTATCAAGAACTTTCATCAGGGCCATAACAGAAGCCTTGTTCCCATAAGAAAATATAACAAGATCATCCGCAAAACAAAGGTTAATAAGACTTAACTTACTACACTTCGGATGGAATTTAAATGACGCCGACTCTGTCGCATCCCGTCTAAGCATCAAAGTTAAGACCTCAATAATCAGCGTAAACAGATAAGGAGACATTGGATCTCCCTGTCTTAGACCCCGCTTCCCCGAAAAATACCCGTATAGATCCCCATTAACTGCGATAGAAAACGAGGTAGAGGTAACACATGCCATAATCCATTTTATCATCCGATTACGAAACCCAAATCCCACGAGAATCCTCTTCAAAAACTCCCAGTTTACCGTGTCATATGCTTTTTGGATATCGATTTTAAAAACACATCTAGGAGCTCCAGACTGTAAATGTTAATTCTTAACCAGTTCTTGCGACAACATAATATTGTCCGAAATGCTCCTTCCAGGGACAAAAGCAGAGTGATTCTTACTTACAATGCCCTCTAACCCAATTTTCATTCTATCTGTGAGAATTTTACTAATACACTTGTAAAGAACATTACAACACGAGATAGGCCGATAGTTTGTGACTTTAGTAGGAGTTGAAATCTTCAGAATTAAAGCAGTAATGGTGTTATTAACCTCCCTCAAGAGACCCCCATTCATAAAAAATTCTTTGACTGCCAAACACACATTCGGGCCTGTAATATCCTATGATTTTTTGAAAAAAGCGGACGTAAACCCATCAGGACCCGGAGCCTCCCCCTCCCCAATGCTAAACATGGCATTTTTAATCTCCTCATCTGTCACATGGCGAGTCATATGTGAAGAAACCGCTTCAGATAACCTGTTTATAAAAAGAATACCCTCATCTTGCAAAAGGCTCAACTTGATCCTCCATGCCAAGAAAATCAATATAGTGTGAAAAACACCTCTCTGCCACACCATCACCCTCTATAATTTCATCAGTTATACCTCGAACCATAACAACTCTATTCCTATTCCGCTGACCTTTCACCATAGTATGAAAATAACTTGTATTACTGTCACCCTCCCTTAGCCAATTAATCTTCGATCTTTGTTTCAGTAGGAGATCTTCGAAAATCCGAGCCTCAGTATAAGCATTTAATAAAATGCTTTCGTCAATCCGAAGAGCAGGAGAGTCTGGCTCCCTATCGAGCTGAGCTTGGACTACCTTCAGCTCATGATTAAGCATTTGAACTCGTTTACCAACATTCCCATCTTTCCACATCAGCTTCCAAATACTCGGCTTACAAGATTTTAATCTTTGAACAACACGAACATGTGATACCCCTCAACCCCAATCTGCCACTTATCCTTAATCAACGGAACAAATTCCAGCTTGAGCGTGACAAATATATATATATATATATATATATATATATATATATATATATATATATATATATATATATATATATATATATATATATATATATATATATATTTGTTGTTGTTTATTTTTGTAGTTACTTAGGAGCATGGAGAGATAGGTGATGGACCTATGGACTTTGATGATAGTAAGTAAGACATCCATGTGTTATACGTTTGGTAATTGATAGACATCTTATTATCGTGGGATGCGTGTTTTGTAGGAGATCAGGATATGCTAGGGTATGTGCGTATCCCTGATGCACGCTTGGGTGGTAGGGATATGATGTCGGGAAAAATAGTTGTTTGTCACCTTGATGATGACTTCAGTGGGCCTGTGTGCAAAGTGTAGAAAGTTGTCTTTCCCAGCTCATCGGTGTTTGGTACCATCACGTCGTATGGGGAACACCCAGAGTGCCTTTAGGATACTCTCTACATATGGATTCACTCACCCATCGGGTTCCAGCCATAGTACAACATTTGAGCAGGTATTTAATTCAACCCCTCAGGATTTAATGAGCAGGTCACTAAGTTTTGCAGTTTACGACTGGTCATACTTTGAGCAGTCAGGTTATTAATTAAATTCATCAGATGTTGTTCGGCGGATGTTTGTGCCCACCTGGGACTTTGTAGTTGAGGATGATGGTAGATCCGTGGAATCCGGGAGGGATGACTTGGACCACATAGTTCCTCCCAAGCGCAGTGTTGAATCACATACACAAATTACTGCCCAACTGGTGGGTTCCGTTGACTTGGATTTGTTTAATGGTATTATGGGATATGTATTAGCCAAGAAGCGTGTGACTAGTGACCAAGAGAATTTTAAAGATGTTTGTGCTGAGTTGAGGGCGCAATTGGGAAATGGTGAAGAAGATTTGAAGTCTGAGAAGTCTACCAGGTTTGGATGTTGAAAAAAAGTTAGTAGTTGTTGAGGCCAAAAATTCTGAGTATGATACTGTGTTGGGTGAAATGAAAAAAGAGAAAAAAGATTTGGTTGAAAGTGTTGGAATGTAGCAAGGTAAATTGGCACAATATGGGGTGGATTTTGCCCAACTTAAGAAAGATTTAGATTTGGAGCGACAAACTTCATATTTGTTGCGTGCTCAGCTCGAATTGGTTGTTCAAAGTAGGAAAGATTTGGTTTCTGCTCTTCCGAATTTGTTCAAAGGTATGTTACAACATGAGGATGTGACAGGGTGTCAAAGAAATTTAATAAAGCTTCATGTGTGTTTTGGAAAACATTTGGCTAGAAAGAATTTGCAGAACAAGTATCTTAGTGCGAATTTTCGTGAGAAGATGGTGGAAGTTAGCAAAGTGTTTGAGGCCAAAGTGTTCTCATACTTGGTCGTTTGGCCTAGAACCTGGACGCAGTTGTAGAAGATTTGTTTGCTATTTGTGACCATACTCCTTAGATAATAAATGTTTATTTCTTTTTGGTTATTTATGGTTGGATTCCCTGTGATGTTTTGAACTTCTTTTGTTTAATAAATTTTTTGACTACTCGCAATAGTTTTTATTTATTCCATGGAATTTTATATGTTTGCTTGAATATAACGTTGTGCTTGAAAAAATTGTTTGTGTTTGCCTACTATTTGGGTATTGTCCAATATTTCCAAGGTTGGGTATTGCTCAACATCGAGATTAGTCATCGATCCAGGTGGGACGGATAATTATGTAGTCTAGCAAAATAGCTCGGCCGTGTAGCTCTATCATCGAGCAAAGGAAGCCTAGGTGGGTGGTCTTGTCTCCGAGCAAGGAGTTCAGGCGAGTGTCATGTCGCCGAGCAAGGATCCCGGGCGGGTGACCTGTCACCGAGCAAGGATCCCGGACTAGTGACCTGTCGCCGAGCAAGGAGCCCGGGCGAGTGACCTGTCGCAGAGCAAAGAGCCCGGGCGGGTGGCCTGTCGCCGAGCAAGGAGCCCGGGCAGGTGATTTTATTGTTGAGCAAGGAGCCCGGGCGGGTGATGTTTTTGCCGAGCTAGGAGCCCAGTGTGTGGTTTCCATGGCCAAGCAATGTGGGCGGAAGACAAAAAAAGGACATGGCGGTCAAAACCGTGTCTTAGTAAAACGTGGTATTTTGTAAGTTTTTATTGGGTGATCAGTCCAATAAAACTTATCCAAGTTCAATTTATCCAGTTGGATTTCCTTTGTCGCTATGACACTGTTGGTTAACCTATTTTGTTTACTCGCGAGTGATGTCGCTCCCCAGTGGGAAGTGCTTTCCTTTTCCCAGTAGGTAAAAAGATGAATATGTATATGCACGTTTGTGTTAGACATTTATTGTCATGGGTGTCATGTTTGTGCTTTTATTGTCCCAAATATTATTTAGGATGCATGTGATAGTAGACAATTTTGTAAAAAACAAATATTGTATTATAAATCATTCATAAAATTCATCTTTTCCGGGATTATGGCATACCATATATGAATGGAGGATTATTCAAAAGATAAAAATAAACAAATACATAAAACATATTGTTTTCTCCTTATGCATCTAAGGCATTTTCATCACTGCTTATTTGGAATCATGAACCATGAGAGCTAGCTCTTCTGGCTGGCCAACATGTTCAATAGTTTCCTTCTTCTGCCAATAGTAAGATATTTTTGGGTTCTTATCTGCCTGTTGGCGAGCACCCAAGACAAGATGTGCCAGTTTTCTTTCGTCCAGTCCCCGTCGAATTTCTGCCTTGAGTTCTCGACAGGCATTCGTATCGTGACCACTTTCCTCATGGAATTAACAGAATTTTTTGACATTTTTTATAACTGATCTGGGCAGCATTTGGGATGGAGGTTTAAAAGTGTTGCTTACCTTTTCTGACTGTAAAATCTCCTTAGGTGTCTTGCTTAGGCTAGGTTCATCCACACCATTTTAGTAAGGATGGTATCTCCTGGCGTTTCTATCATCACGTTTGTTATCTCAACGATCATCTCGTTGACTGTCGGATCGTCCAAATGTTAATCCTCCCCAAGCTATATTCTTGACAACCCTCTTGTTGGTGCTACTGTTTCCCTATATCTTACCTAGTCATATGCACAGGTTATGGCTTCCTTGAAGGTTATAGAAGTCCTCTTTGCCAACTTTTCCTACAATTGGCCTGGCAGCAGAGCAAGGGTAAAGCCTGAAATCTGTTGGCTCTCCGGCAAGTTGTTGATCTTCTGGAATTCATGGGTATACATGCTTATAAAATCTCGTATGCTCTCCCCTTCCTTCTATCGAAGGAAGTGTGCTTCCAAATGAGTCATTCGTTGTTTCTTATGGTGAAAAAGTGGTAAACAAACTTTCTGTTCAGACCTTCAAAATCACGGATGCTCATGCCTGGCAAGTCTGTGAACCAATCCCGAGCAAATCCCTACAATGTACCAAGAAACATGTGGCAAGCCACCGGATCTACCTATTTTTCTGTCATGATATCCTATTCAAACAAAGCCAAATGGTCATCTGGGTCTCGACTTCAGTCATAAGTCCCCAGAATGGATAGGAACTTCTATTTGTGGGGGAGTGGATATCTGGCCACCCAATCACATAATTTGTAACTCATAACCGAGATGGGCATGGACGCATCCTTGGTTGTTCGCCTGCTAGCGCATGTAAAAGTTTGACTAAACCTTGTGTTGGGATCAAGGTTGGGGGTGGCGGTGGTGGTGCGGTTTGCTTCCTTTATTGTACCAATAGTTGGGTTACCAATGGGTCTACATTAGGTGGAGGTGTTACCACTGGTGGGGGATTTGGTTACAAATGTGAGAGGAGATGGGACAACACATTTGTTGTTGCTGGAGGAGGTGGCTGAGCTGTCTAACCAATCTTCTTAGTATTTCCCTCATTGGGTCTTATCTGGATGGCAGCAGGCATGGATTTCCTGGTAGCATTCACTCCATCTGAGTTAGAACTTTTCGCTCGGGATGGTGGTGCTTGACGGGTTTGGCCTGACACATTTCCCGTTGTCATATTGAAAGGAATTCCTGGCATAGTGAACAGATTTCCTATCGGCACACTAAATGTGCCCACTCCAGTTACCCTTGTGGTCGCCATTGGTCCTATAGTGGAGGAGAGGTACAACTTGGTAGGACACGATTCAGGTAGTGTCCAATCTTGCAAGTTGGGATATTCAGATCTCCCCCTATATCCAGGGTCCTTTGTTCACCTATGAATTCCGACTCTGGTGGGAGGTCTGGGTTGATCAGGTGAGGTATCTAGGAAGATATAGGCGGATGTAATGTGGTTCCTTATTGTTGTGACCGTGGTGGTCACCTCTAGTATTGATGACATGATCGGAGAGTTGATTCCCTTCCATGAGAAAAGGTAAACTGCTAGTGAGATCAAAGAATGAAATGAGAAAGATGAGAAAAGAGATGAAACACCGTTGTATAAAACGTGTCCCACGGCTGGCGCCAATGTTTGATCAAAAGATCGTTAAACACAGAATAAAGGAATGTTTGGGAAGCTTCAACTTTGGAACTCCTGAATCTCAGTGAAACCAACTAAGCCCTTGACAAGCCTAAGGTGAAGGTGGTGATTTCTCTAGTTATTATAGCAGAGAATGTGTGAATATGTGTGTGAGTAAGATACCATGCCATGGAAAATAATCACAACGTGGATATTAATACCCTTCAGTTTCCAACGTATGCATATTAACGACCATTTAAGACACACTTAATTAAGTTAATAATGGTCTAACGTCTACATCTCTAATATCTCAAAAACTTAAACTACCTATTTCGAAATAATAAGAAATAAGCAAAATTTGAATCAAAATATATTTTATTTATAACTTAAGTATTTAACTAATTATTATTTCTTAAAAGTTAAAATACTATGATTTGACTTATAAAACTAAATAAATAAGCAAACACTTTTGTTAATTATGAGTTTTACAAAAGACTAAATAATGTGATTATCATTTGACACTAAGCTAATATTAAATCAATGAGAAGTTATTATTTGAGAAAAAGCAAACATATAAGAAGACGTTTTAGTCTAATTGAATATTTATTGATTTAAATGTGAAATAAAAGAAATTAACAAGTTATACAATATAAATAGAATTAAAACCCATCAACTCTTCTTATGTCTAAATTTAAATACATAAGTAAGTTATATTGTAGTGACATAATAAAGTATTAAACGTTTTAACTCCTTCACTTGCTCATTACGTTAAACCATTACTTCATTTGCCAAAATTCCACTTTTTGTGTACTTTGTTGTGGGGATGAGAAGAAATGAAGTGAAGGAACAATATAACTTTGGGAGTTTAAGGAGTGAAACGAAAATTCACTTACTACAGATTATCATCGTTCACTAAATCAAGTAAGTTTACACGTTATCAAATTTTATTAATCATTTAGTCAATTTATAAGATGTTGTCAACTAGAAATATAACATGTTGGAAATATATTTTTCTTCTACAAAGAAATAAATGGTAATAGTCTATAACAATATAGAAAATATAATTTCTAACAAAGTTATTTTTTTTATGCTAAGTTATGAAATTTCGTTTAAGTTACTAAGATCACTAAATTGGTTTCACCATAAAGCATAAGGTACTAATTATTATATAATCATCTAATGTAATCTTTTTCTTATATAAGAAATTTATTTTCAGAAACGATAATACTTTTTGAAAGTTTTTATAAATAAGTTACGAGTGGATATTACAAATATTCTATTTGATTGTGTCCTAATACGTTTCGTTTGTTAGATATCTTTTGGTGATCGCTTATTCGATAAACTCTATTCGAATCGAGTTCTTTTCGTTAAAAATTAAGGTACGGATATTCTTAGTCTCTTTTAAGTATGTTTATCTTGTTCGTACTATTATTGGTACGGATATTCTTAGTCTCTTTTAACTATTTTTATCTTATTCGTATGACAGGTCCTGAATTTCATCTCTCACTCAACGAATCGAATTGAAAACAGATCATGATGCGGAATCTCATGACCTGAGTTTGGAATCAAAATGAAGGAAACATGAAATCGAAATTGAAACTGAAATTGAAGCTTATAGAACAACAATAAGTGAAACTGTTTAAGATTTCATTGGTAGTGGTGACAGGTTTTGAATCGACCTTGTTACAACTGACATTCAAGCTCAACGGAACCCCTTTGAGAGTGTTTCGGGTTCAAAGACAACAAACTCTAACAAACTATCACACTATTTATAGACAAAATCTAACAAACAGACACTCTACGAACTAAACTATTACAACATTATCATCATCTTAATTTCACTTCGAGGAGTTCACTTCAGTTCTGAACTATAATCTTCATCCTCCGAATTGATATCTTCAATGTTGACTTCTGTTGACTTAACTTATTCTTCAGCTTATTTTCAGTTCGGAGGGACTTCATTTAGTTCAGAGTATCGGAACTAACTTGTTCCGCGAACTGAAAACTTCACTTCGGATTATTCTTGATGATTTTAGTTCGGACCTTCCACGAACTAAAATCATCTTTATTCAAACACACTGAAGACTCCATAGCTTCATACATTCCATTTCTTGGCCCAAAAATTGCCCCCTTGGATTATTCTATGTGTCTTACTTCTTCATAACTTATGCCTCCATGGTCAGCTTCCTCTGATTCATGAGGAATAGCCGCAGAATCACCAGATTATCTTCTTGAATCTATATGCCGAGATTCTCCATGGAGAGCATTTAAACTAGTGGGTTATATCAACTTTCTTCCCATCTTAGGCCAACTTCAGATCTTCACTAGCAAGCGTTGATCCTTGTTGACCATCTCCTGGCATGAAAGTGAATAGCCACTTGTACCGTACCTCCCACACACACCCCTCTCTCAAATGGATAACTCGTGTTTTCGCTCCATACACACCAACCGTCTTTGAATAAATATATGTAACACTAGATCCACCATGAAAACCTTGAAATCTAAACATGCTCTTAAATATAGCTCTTCAATTTCACTTCGGACTTCTTCAATTTCACTTCGGACTCCTTCGATTCACCAATTGTCTGACCTAATTTTTCATCTCTCACTCAACGAATCGAACTGAAAATAGGTCATGATGCGGAATCTCATGACCTGAGTTTTGAATCAAAATGAAGGAAACATGAAATCGAAATTGAAACTGAAATTGAAGCTGATAGAACAACAATAAGTGTAACTGTTTAAGATGTCATTGATAGTGGTGACAGGTTTTGGATCGAGCTTGTTACAACTAACATTCAAGCTAAACGGAACCTCTTTGAGAGTGTTTCGTGTTCAAAGACAACAAACTCTAACAACCTATCACACTATGTATAGACAAAATCTAACAAACAGACACTCCACGAACTAAACTATTACAACATTATCATCATCTTAACTTCACTTCAAGGAGTTCACTTCAGTTCTGAACTAAAGTCTTCATCCTCCGAATTGATATCTTCAATGTTGACTTTTGTTCACTTAGCTTATTCTTCAGCTTATTTTCAGTTCGGATGGACTTCATTTAGTTCAGAGTATTTAAACTAACTTGTTCCCAGAACTGCATACTTTACTTCGGATTATTCTTGATGATTTTAGTTCGGACCCTCCACGAGCTAAAATCATTGTATAATTGTTTGTACGGATATTCTATACATTTATATGTATATTTGGTGTCTTATTTTGTTCGAATCATATTGTGTTTATTTATACGGATATTCTATACATTTATGTGTATATTTGTTGTCTTCGTTCGATTCATTATTATTTTGATATTGGCTATTTTGATTGAAAGGAAATTTTTAACTTTCTTTCACGTATTCATTTCGTTCGAATATTTTTAATTGGTATTTAATTTTCTTAATAAGCATTCTTCCAATTAATAGCTTCTTCATATGAATCTCATATTTATTTCAATATGTGTTTTGATCATATGTTCAAATACCCTATCTTTTTAATAAGCATTATTTTGTTCGTAAAGTTGTTGTATAAATGTCTATCTTAAACATTCTTTTTTATTCGTAAACCACCCTTATTGATTTCCTAATTCTTTCGATACATGCTTCTTGTGAATATTGATACGAATTCCTTCTTCTTATTATATGTATATCTTTTGACCATGTGTACTTATTATTTTAATTCTCTTTTTAAATCTCGTTGAATGTTTTGAAATGTTATTGATATGACGTGTATGTTTGCATAAACGTTTGTTGAGTTTTTTTTTTTGAAATCAGATTATTTTATTTGGTCATTTGGTGTATTAACGAGAATCTGTGATCATGTGTAGATATGGAAATGACTAAACTAAAAGTATTTTATGAGTCAAAAACCGTGTCTCTAAAACCCCTACCGAAACAACCCCTAATCAGCCCCGAGACGGTCCCGAATCAGTCCGAAAACAGCCCTGAAAACAGTCCCGAAAACAGCCCCAAAACAACCCGAAAAAGTCTCGATACAAACCCGGTAAAGAACACGTGTGATTGTGGCAATTGGTACGGTGATTCGTATCCGGTGTCCCTCATTCCGTGTGGCTTTGCGTGTCCCAATAAGGTTCCGTTTAAGTTGTTATTTTGTAAATCTTTACTAATCTTGTTATGGTGACCGGTAACAAGAATTAGTCCAACGGTTTGGTAGACACGTGATTTTCAAACGAATGACTACATTATATAACATTTTGAGTTTGTGGTTAAATATAATATATACGTACATTACTTTATAAATTTTTAAACATATCTTGAAGTCCTATAATCACTTTGAAAATTTTGTAAAAGTATTTGGAAATTGTAATACATAAGTCGGTTAAAACGGTTTCGTAAGATATGCCTAGGAGTAACCTATCCATGGTGGTCCCTTGGGCGCGTTATTGTGACACCAATAATGTGGCATCGACCGTAGCGGTGTATTTTGTTATACCTACGGAGTCCCTTTTTGTTTACCCGGATAGTGGTAAGGTGGACTAAGTATATTTGTTATAAGAGGCGTATGGATCGATCTTAGTAATTTTGTGTGTTTGATGGTGGATGTATATCGCAGTGTCATACGAAACGTTTGCACCTTTTGGAAAGACTAGTGGTATGTGTTACCCTGATATTTCATTTGATATTTGTTACCTATTTGTTTGACTCTTGGTGCATTATTTTACGAAATTTGGCTTTCGAAAATGTGTGTTATATATGTTCGTAATAGTTTGATATACTTGACGTTGGGTACTGTGAAATTATACATATTTGTACTTTGTTTTGAAGATAAGTTTGTTTTGAATTTTTTTTTTGTCTTGCAACTTTGTATTTTGAAATAAGTTTTGTATTAACTTCTTATGCATGTCAAACCTGTTCTATGTCAGTTATATATATATATATCTGTTCACTCAGCGTTCGCTCAGCCGTTTTTATTTTTCTTAAACGGAAGGTACTCAGTGGCTTCTGGGAATGGGAATCGAGCGTACAGAGATTGAGGATTTAGAACCCTTTCCTTAAAATATTTATTATTCTTTAGTATCTCATTTTGAATTTTGTCTTTTTGATATCCAGTTTGCCTTTGTATAAGTTTAACGTCCTTTTTTCCTTTTAAGTTCCTTTTGATGTCATTTTGTTAGCTTTATAAGATCGGGGAATTACAACATCATTATTTATATATGATGTTGCAGTTATTGCGAGCGTTACAAATGATTTGAACAATTCTATCCGACCGCTCGTATGACAGGTTAACGTATGCTGAATGTTGGATCGCAATACTCGGCTAGCATGCGAGTGTCGGGGTACACGTTCTCGGTGGCCAAAGGGGAATTTCGGGGCGCTTTTACCCGGTAACGGGCATGCGCTTCTTGGGGCTAAGAGAGTGTCGGGGTTCACGTTGCTCGGCGACATTGCCCGACGGCCAACACTTTTGCTTTGTGATGTTAGGCCCATCCAAGGCTCCAAGCTTCCAAGCTTGGGATTCCCAATATGCCAAACTTCCAAGTTTGGGCTTCCTAAGCCGTCAAGCTTCCAAGATTCCCACGTTCTGTCATTTTGTTGCATGTGGGGTCACTTGTTTCGTATGACAGGCTCGTGACTTGGCATCTTCCTTTGTTATTGGTCCAGGCCCCTTTATTGTGTTTGTAGGTTTTTGGTCTTAATCAATACAGGATTAAAACCTACTAACACTATCATCGTCAAAATTCGATATTTTTTTAGGGGTCCATATAGATTATTGTGTTTTATTATTCACATTTAGTGTTCAAATACATGTGATTTTACCTTAGGAAGTAACTAGATATTTACGTTATTAACTTAATCGTTTATAGATTGAATCAATTGGAGAATTAGTATTCATATGTTAATATCACTTATGATTAACACACAGTTCTTGTTTATATATTATTGTGAAATGATAATTCAAAAAAAGAATATGAATAACACTTAGTTGATTCAAATCTAAAGCACCGAATTACAAACTGCAAGAACTCTATTTATAAACTCATTATAGAGATCTTGATAGGTACAAATTTAAACAAATCTTCTTAAATAGATAGAAAATATGCCTAACAAACTACCTAAGATTTCGGAACAAGTCATGTTCTGAGTCTGACCACTTAGTCAGACCCAAGTCACTCAGACCCACAATGACTTAGAATAATTTAATCACTCAGACTTAAACTACTCAAGACTTAACTAACAAATTCATAACTTGGGTTAAATTGTTAATTTTCCCAACAAATATCAAATGTGATTTTACCTTAGCAATATCAAATGTGATTTAGTACTATCACATGTGATTTTGTAGATATTTTTATTGGTTTAATTAAATTATATATCATAGACATGTTCGAGGTCGTCAAATCCAAAGTTGATTATTTGATAGCATGTGATATAACCTTATGAGGTTAACATTTCTAAAAACAAAAAAACAAAAGTTGTCAAAATATGATTATTTTTTCTACGTCTAGAGAATTTATATGTTATATAGCATTTATGTGACAACCGTCACTTTTCCGACTCAGGTTAGTCTAGTATGCCGTATGCTCTTACCGTGTTTACAAAAACTTTTTATAAAAAGATCTTTACATTTTCTTTTATGTATGATGATTACAATGCATTTTGGTGTATACCTTGTTATATGATGTTACTGTATTAGTAAGACACAATAGTTAGTCCCACTAGACGAGCTCCTAGATAACTTATCGAGAAGTCAGTATTTGATTCATTAGTATACTTTAGTGTATGAACATGTTGATATATATATATATATACACAAACGAGATACATATGAGCTTTCAATTTGCTTAAGAACTTTAATTCGTATTGTTAAACTAGTTGCTATATGCACCTTTACTTTGAGTTTCGTTTTTAGTTCGTTTCGTTTCGAGAATTGCTTTAATTTACTAATAGGCCTTTTATTCAACAATGGGTATGGATTAATTGGGCTAAAACATTGGCCTAATGGCCTTAGTCTTGGAGGCCCTAATCTATACTAATCCCAAATTAATTAAAACACTTAAACCTAAACCACTTCCTTTACCCTAAACCTAAAAGAATAACACACACAAAACCCTAATATGTATCCCTAGCGGCCACCCTCCCTTCTCTATCCTAGATGTTGTGTTTCGTTGTACTTGGAAGCCCCCGTTACTCCTTAATTCGTCTCCTTCATTAGCATTTTGATCAAGCAATTGCATCGTGTTCTTATGGGTGTTGCTAACCGAAACCCTAAACCTAAAACAGTTGCGCCATCGTGTTTCCCTTGCTTGCTGATGTCGTGGATGATTCCAACCCCTCACCTCCGAGTTTTTAGTTCCTTTCATCCCAAATGTAGTCATCATATCAATTGTTAAAGGTAATCAAATTTCTAATACTTGTATTTCGTTTGTATTCATAAAACGAAACTCTAATGGGCAAGTAAAATTCGTTTCTCTTTACTTTCTTTTACGTGGGATTTTCTCAGCGAGTTTTATTTGGACCACAATGACTTGACCTTGTTATTTCCTTATAAAGAGTATTTTATCAATGGAGCCTCTTTTAAAATTGTTTTGAAGAAAAAATTGTGTCAATGTCTCATACCAAGCTTTTGGAGCTTGTTTGAGACCATATAAAGCTTTGTTTAATTTGTAAACTTGATCAGGATAATTGGGGTCAACAAAACCTGGAGGTTGTTTTAGATATACTTCTTCTTGTAAATGTCAATTCAAAAAAGCACTCTTGACATCCATCTGATATACCATGAATTCCTTGAATGTTGCTTAAGCTATGAACAGTCTGATTGCTTCAGTTCTTTCTACAGGAGCAAAGGTTTCATCATAATCAGTGCCTTCTTCTTGTCTATACACCTGAGCTACCAATCTAGCTTTGTTTCTTATCACCACACTATTTTGATCCATTTTGTTCCTAATGATCCATTTGAGACCAATAATGGTCTTACTTAGTGGACGTGGAACTCTCTTCCAAGCATTATTCCTGATGAATTCAGCTAACTCTTCTTGCATCCCTTCTACCGAATCTCCTCAGTTCTTTCTACAGGAGCAAAGGTTTCATCATAATCAATGCCTTCTTCTTGTCTATACACCTGAGCTACCAATCTAGCTTTGTTTCTTATCACCACACTATTTTGATCCATTTTGTTCCTAATGATCCATTTGAGACCAATAATAGTCTTATTTAGTGGACGTGGAACTCTCTTCCAAGCATTATTCCTGATGAATTCAGCTAACTCTTCTTGCATCCCTTCTACCGAATCTCCTCAGTTCTTTCTACAGGAGCAAAGGTTTCATCATAATCAATGCCTTCTTCTTGTCTATACACCTGAGCTACCAATCTAGCTTTGTTTCTTATCACCACACTATTTTGATCCATTTTGTTCCTAATGATCCATTTGAGACCAATAATAGTCTTATTTAGTGGACGTGGAACTCTCTTCCAAGCATTATTCCTGATGAATTCAGCTAACTCTTCTTGCATCCCTTCTACCGAATCTCCATCCAATAAAGCTTCTTCAATCTTCTTGGGTTCCATCATACTCAGAAAGTTGGTGTAGAAACATAAATTTGTTGTTGCAAGCTTGCATCTTGTTTTAACACCATCACTTAATGTTCCAACGATATTTGTTAATGGATGATCTTTGACATTTTCACATTACTTGAATCAGGTTGTTGAACTTCTTCGGTTTGGATGTCCTCAGGTTGAGTTGAATCAGTCTGAATGTCATTAGTCTGAGTTGCATCAGTCTGAACACCTTCAGTCTGAGACACGTCACACTGATCATTATTGATCTCTTTAGATGATTTGCTGGGTAGTTTGTCGTCTTCACTTTCACAGTTTTGATCTAGATGAACATAATCTTCCAAATCCTCAGTCTGTGTTGGATCAGACTCATAGGATGTAGTCCGTAATTCATCACAACGATGATTTTTGACTCAAGATCAGTTTGAGTAGTCAGTTCATCATTATCACACTGAGTGGTTTCACAAAGGTGATAATGATGGTTTCTTCTACCACTTTTCTTCTTTCATTATACACTCTGAAGGCTTTGGAAATACTTGAATATCAAACAGATAATCCTTCATCGGCTTTTGGGGCCATTTTGCAGAGCTGATCCCTTTGATTCAAAATGTAGCATTTGCTCCCAAATATGTGAAAATAATGAATGGATGGAACCTTGTTGTGATACATCTCATATGCTGTTTTTCCATGTATCTTCACAATGATGGATCTTTTTTTAGTGAAACATGCAGTGTTGACAGCTTCATCCCAGAGCTTATCTTCATTTTACCATAACACATCATTTTCCTTGTTCCCTCTATTAAGGTTCTGTGTCCCCTTTCTGCAACTCCATTTTTTTGTGGAGTTCTTACAACTTCAAAGTTTTGAACTATTCCTCTTTTATCACAAAAATTTATTAAGGTAGAATTCCCAAACTCAGTTCCATCATCACTTCTTATTTGTTTGACCAGGGTGTTCTTCGGTCTTTGCTTTCGTTTTATCAAACTGATAATTTCTTCAGCAGCATCACTTTTTGTCCTTAGGAAAATTACCCAAGTGAATCTATTTAACTCATCAACTACCAATAGTGTATATTCCTTGCCACCTTGACTTTCAATAAAAATTGGTCCAAATATATCCATGTGCAACATGTGTAGAGGTCCATCAATCGTGTGCATCATTTTTTAGGGAAACTGTAACTTAATTTGCTTTCCAAGAACACAAGTTGAGCACACCTTATCTTTAGAATAAGTCATTTCTAGAAGTCCTATGACCAATTTATTCTTTGAAAGAATATTTATATTCTTGAAGTTCAAGTGTGAAAGTCTTTTGTGCCATAACCAATTTAGTTCCTCTTTGGTTTCAGTGAACAAGCAAGTTTCAGCTTCATCGTTTGCAGTACTCAGATCCAGTGAGAACACATCCCTTTCTCTTTTTGCCAGCAACAGTGGTTTGCCTTTTCAATTACAGAAGATTCCAATCCGAATCTAACTTCATTATCTTCTTCTGTGATCTAAATTACACTCAACAAGTTGTATTGAAGACCTTACATATGCTACGCTTTTGAATGTTACAGACCCAACATGAATCTTCTCATATCCTTTTGTCATGGACACTCCATTATCTCCATATCTGACTTGAGGTCTTTCTTCTCCCTTGTATTCTGACAGGTAGAATTTATTTCCAGTCATCTGCCTTGATGCTCTACTATCTAAGAACCATTTTGTGGAGTCCTGCACAGATAAACAAAATCAATTACTTCCTTTTTTCCACTCAGATTGAGATATTCATAGTTCCATTTATTGATTTCTTTCATGAAGTTCATGGAATAATGACCTCTGACTCCACAATATTTACAAGGTTCATTTTGAAGGTTTGGTTTGACCATTTGAGAGGTTGAAAATGACTTGGTTGGAACAAATATTGGTTTCTTATGTGGAGACAAATTAGGAGATTTGTATCTAGGTCTGTTCTGAGTGTGTTCTTTACAAAGCACAACTTCATGTCCTCTTTCACCACAGTTGTAACAAGTTCTTTTTGGAGGGGACCTTGGTCTAACTTTGTTTGGAGATTTAACTAGGGATTTTCCAATGTTGGTCAGTTGTAACATTTGACTCCCTAATTGGTCTATGGTTTTGTTCTCCTTATTTAGCACTTGCTTTTAGACTTAACTTGAGAAATTTTGTTGTGGAGTTCTTACAGTTGCAAATTTTTGAACTATTCCTCTTTTATCACAGAAATTTATTAAGGTAGAATTCCCAAACTCAGTTCCATGATCACTTCTCATTTGTCTTACCAGGGTGTTCTTCGGTCTTTGCTCTCTTTTTATCGGACTGATAATTTCTTCAGCAACATCACTTTTTTTCCTTAGGAAAATTACCTAAGTGAATCTAGTGAACTCATCAACTATCAATTGTGTATATTTCTTGCCACCTTGACTTTCAATGGAAATTTGTCCAAATAGATCCATGCGCAACATATATAGAGGTCCATCAATCGAGTGCATCATTTTTCAGGGAAACTTTAACTTAGTTTGCTTTCCAGGAACACAAGTTGAGCACACATTATCTTTAGAATAGGTCAGTTCTGGAAGTCCTGTGACCAATTTATTCTTTGATAGAATATTTATATTCTTGAAGTTCAAGTGTGAAAGTCTTTTGTGCCATAACAAATTTAGTTCCTCTTTGGTTTCAGTGAACAAGCAAGTTTGAGCTTCATAGTTTGCAGTACTCAGATCCAGTGAAAACACATCCCTTTTTCTTTTTGCCAGCAACAGTGGTTTGCATTTTGAATTATAGATGATCTCAACTTTTTTTTCGAATCTAACTTCATTATCTTCATATGAGATCTGAATTACACTCAGCAAGTTTTATTGAAGACCTTACATAGGATATTCTTTTGAATTTAAAGACCCAACATGAATATTCTCATATCCTCTTGTCATGGACACTCCATTATCTCCATATCTGACTTGAGGTCTTGCTTCTCCCTTGTATTCTGATAGGTAGAATTTATATCCAGTCATCTTCCTTGATGCTCTACTATTTAAGAACCATTTTGTGGAGTCCTGCACAGATAAACAAAATCAGTTACTTCCTTTTAGGAACCCACTTTTGAGTGAGTTCTTTTGAAGATTTTTCTTCTTTATTAAGTTCTGAGTAGGATACTTTTTTCCACTCAGATTGAGATATTCATAGTTGCATTTATTGAATTCTTTCATGAAGTTCATGGAAAAATGACCTATGACTCCACAATATTTACAAGGTTCATTTTGAAGGTTTGGTTTGACCTTTTGAGAGGTTGGAACTGACTTGGTTGGAACAAATATTGGTTTCTTATGTGGACACAAATTAGGAGACTTGTATCTAGGTATGGTCTGAGTGTGTTCTTTACAAAGCACAACTTCATGTCCTCTTTCACCACAGTCGTAACAAGTTCTTTTTGGAGGGTTCCTTGGTCTAACTTTGTTTGGAGATTTAACTAGGGATTTCACAATGCTGGTCAGTTGTAACAGTTGACTCCCTAATTGGTCTATGGTTTTGTTCTCTTTCGGCCTCCTCCTCTTACTCAGTCATATGTTACTTAAGATTAAAGTCTTCTCCTAAGACAACTTGAACTTGTCTAGGGGCCTGCCTACTTAAACAATCTTCATTTTTCAATGAAGAGATACACCACGATTTACAAATGCTTTTATAATGTTGATTTCTTCTCTTAGTTTATAATTTTCTTTTGCAAGATCATTATAAGCTTCAGTTTGAGCAATAAGAGTTTCTTTACAACTTTTAATTTCAGAAATTTCAGAAATTTTATTTTTTAATATTTTATCAAAATCTTTTAATTTATTCTTGAGTTGAGAGATTTCCTCTTAAACATATCTAAAGTCAATATAAATAAACTCAAACATTTTTTTCTTTTGTTCATATGTGTATAGTTGAAAGTTATGTACCTTGTAGAACCTGGATACCCAGTCTGGGTTGCAGCTCAGTCTCTCAGCTTCTTTCAGATCTTTTTCAAATTGTGAATTTCATAACCCATGTTCATCTTTTTCTTCATTGAAAGCCATTGGGCATTGATCCACAATTTCCTCATCATCAGAGGAGGAGATCTCCTCATCCAACCATTCTTTAGCAGATAATGCCTTTTACGTATATTGAGATTGTTGAGCCTTTGGTTTAATCCCATTCTAGTATTTGAGATACTTCTTTCTATATCTTTGTGATCTTTTAGAAATATCATCTATATGGTTAGCCTAAGCATATTTTTTTTACTTTGCAGTCAGCAGCCATATGTCCAAAATCACCACATTTAAAGCATTTGACCTTCTTCAATTCAAAAGATTTCTTTCCTTTGTACCCATATTTTTGTTCAAATTTCATGGTTAGCAAAGCAAGCTGATTCTTTGGTTTCTTGACTTCAGACTGACTGTTAGAGTCTGAGTCTGAGCTTGAGCCAGACTCATCAAACTCAGTTTCATCTTTTGAGAATATTTCGTTGTTCCTTCTGTTGGTTGCAACGAATTCCGCTTCAAGATCTCTTGATGTTCTTCTCAAATTGATCTTCTTTATTTCATGAGTTTCTTCATGATTCAAAAGATGTCCAAATAGCCCTGGGAGTTGGTAAGTTGACAGTTTTTCACTTACCACCAATGAAGTAATTACATATTCAAATCTTTTGGGTAGGATGTCAATACATTTCTTGCACACTTCATCATTTGTTTTTTCGCACACCAAGTGCAGACAAATCATTGAGTAGGATTTGAAATCTGGTGTGAATATCAGCAAGAGACTCCTTGTCTTTGGTATATAAATTCTCATAATTTCTAATCAAATTGTTCATCCTTTGTTCTCTTACTACATGCACACCTTCATAGGATACAATGAGTGTATCCTACATCTATTTTGCGGTTTTGCATCCAGCAATCTTGGATAATATTTGCTCAGACACAGCATTTTCCAGTATACTTCTTGCTCTAGGATCTAGATTGTACAGTTGTTCTATCTAAATCAGACGATTGTGCTTTGTTGGTTTGGACCCATATAGCACGTTGAATAACCTTATCTCCTTCTTTTACCTCTAGAATTGCTTTTCCAGGAATGATAGGACCATCAATAATTGTCCTCGTCATTTCATCATGCAGCCTAGATAAATGTCACTCAGTCTTAAGCTTCCAGTGAGAAAAGTTGTGTCCAGTAAAGATAAGGATCCCTTTACCAGCCATCATGGGGATTAATAATTAAATCTTAGTTTGAGAAGAAGATGAAGACATTTCTATTTGTTGGGATAACTTTTTGATCGTTAAGATTTATGAGTATTAATAATTTAATCGTATTTGATATAATACCAGTTGTTAGGTCTTAATAAGATCCCACTAATTAGATATTCAGGTTATTAACTTAATCGTTTATAGATTGAATTAATTTGCAAATTAGTATTCAAATGTTAATATCACTTATGATTAACACACAATTCTTGTTTATATATTATAGCAGAATGATAACACAAAACAAGAATATGAATAACACTTAGTTGATTCAAATCAAAAGCACCGAATTACAAACTTCAAGATCTCTATTTATACACACAGTATAGAGATCTTGATAGGTACGAATCTAAAAAAATCTTCTTAAACAGATAGAAGATATGCCTAACAAACTACCTAAGATTTCGGAACAAGTCATGTTTAGAGTCTGACCACTTAGTCAGACGCAAGTCACTCAGACCCACAATGACTTAGAATAATTTAGTCACTTAGACTCAAACTACTCAAACTGAGACTTAACATATGATATAACATTACGAGGTTAAAATGTCTAAAAACGAAAGAAAGAAAAAAAAGAAAAAAAAAAGTTGTCAAAATTCGATTATTTTTTTACGTCTAGAGAATTTATATGTTATATATAACATTACGAGGTCAAAATGTCTAAAAATATGTGATATAACATTACGAGGTTAAATGTCTAAAAAGGAAAAAGAAAAAAAAAAAAATTACCAAAATTTGATTATTTTTCTATGTCTAGAGAATTTATATGTTATACAGCATGTTATTTCTTTTTTAAATTACCCCTTGATATTATATTCACATCTTATTTGGAATTTACGATTTTAATACCCACTCGACTAGTATTTGAAAAAGTATGTAACACCAGTGCTCAAATTAAAGTGGAAAACATGACGATCACAATAGTGTAATTTTTTTTCGTCTAACGATTAACGTTTTACGAGATAAATTAATTTTAAAAAATAATATAAAAATATGTTTTGATTTAAATCTAAGCTACTGGTTTTGATACATTATTTTTAGTGATGTCTTTCGGCTCCTTACAACTTTTAATGGTGTTTAATGGTCCTTTATCTAATTATACACTAAATAACGTCTTTCAAATTTTAAAATTCACATTTACTATTGAAATCACATTTCAAATTAGCTTATTATTGTCAATATTTCCCATAAACAAAAAATATAAAAAAGTGTGCAAAATTTTGTAAGATTCTGAAAGGGATTTAGTTTGTAGATAATATTGTTTCTAGGACCTTATTATAATTTTTAAAATATTGTACTTAAATTCCCATACTTATAAATAGGCATGAGGGTGTAACCTTGTGATGGTTGGTCTTGGCTTAATGAAATATTTCTTTACATTATTTTATATTTGTATCTGATACCAAACCTAATGATTGGTATCACTGCGGGGTGTTTGATTGCATTCGATTTCATTCGGACACACTCGTTCGAATGAGCTCGAACGCAATCGAACACGTTCGAGTTTGAACAAACTCACAAAGGAACTGATTGGAACCCATTCATTTCTATTCCATTCAAATACATTTATCATTCGAACTCATTTGAATTCGATCCTATTCGAATATATCCATCATTCGAACTCGTCTTCGATCTTATTCAAACACATCATTTATTTGAACTCATACTCGTTCGAGCCTATTCGAATACATCCTCACTCAAATACATTCAAATTCGTATATCTCATTCGAATACACATTCGAATTGGTATCCATTTTTATTCAGTAATTCGAACAATAAGATAATTCGAACTCACAAATGATCAGGATCAGGTACAAAAACATGTCTCGTGAACAAATGGTTATTAGTCCGAATAGTCGTCATCCGTTTCTATTCCCAGGAGCCTATGAGCAATGGGGAGATAGGTTATTTGATTTCCTTGATCGACACGTTTTAAAAGAAAAAAGTGATCAAGTTTATTATAGAAGATCGAGAAAAGTATTACATTGATCCTACACCACCAAGAGAAAAAACAAATCAACAAATTCAAATTACAAGAGTCGTAAACCATTTCCACAGATGACAGAAGAGGAAAAGAAACGGACAAAGGCCGATAAGTTAGCAAGTTGTATATCTTTCAAGGAAACCCAAATGAAAACTATACAAGTATCGATAGTCACAATATAGCAACAAAAATGTTTGAGATCACTAGCCAAATGAAAGGAACAAAAGCGAGAACAAGAATCAAGGTGATGCATTGCATGTAGTTTTGAGGGTTTCAAGGCCTTGGACGAAGAAATGCTAGAGCAGACGTGGAATTGGTACCGTAACATTAGCGAACCGGTATCAGTACCAATATACCATTACCACTGCTATAATACTGGTTTTTTCCGTATTTGTTCATGGTATCGTACGGATCGGTAACAAACCGTTTTTATTTCGATACAGATGTCGATAACGAGAAAATGATTAATAAAAACACCCCGACATGATATCAAGATCACCCCTAATTGATGTTCTAGTTGTATGTTAAGATTTAATAGAATTTGGGGAACAAAAGTGGTTCCTTAATACACGTTTTTATTATAGGTATACAACTAGAGTCATATTGTCAAACAATACATGGCAGCGGAATTTAGGATCACATAGTAAATAATAAACCGGATAAAGAATTACCTTGAATTAGAAGCAAGCGAAAGTCGTAGATCTAAGTGTAAGATCTAATCTACGGTTACGTACGCGACACCTTCCTTTAGCGACAGACTAGTATGCTAGTACACGTTTAATTGCTTTTTACAACAATTGTCTTAGCAGCAACTCTTTATTACAAAAACCAAAATAAAAAAACAAAAACCCTTTTAAAAAATAAAATCGATCGGCTCAAAGGTTTCCCAACCTTTAGTCGACTTTTATGTTTTGTAATCTATTACGGTTTAGGGTTTATCTTCTATTTAAAGGTTTTCAAATCTAAGAGTTTGAGTTATATTACAATAAGGAAACCTCCTTATTTACATAATAAACCCTCCATTTAATAAATATTTACACTTAACCATTAAGTAATATTTAATAAATAAATTAAACTTGTAGTCGTGTCTAAATGTCGATGTGTGCGCTCCCGTAGTCTCACACATTTACGGACACACATTTGTTAAAACTATTCAAATACCAACAGCTCCCACTTTTGAATAATTTTCAAACAAAACGTGATAACATTGATTAATGTCTAGCAACATATCAATGCTCCCATAAATGTACGAGTAACTTTCTCCAAAACTCACTTGTGAGTCTAAATTCGGTTCATATCATTTTGTTACAGATACTTAGTTAAAACCTTTTGATGGATCAAAATCATTCCATTTTAACTACTGTTTCTCATTTCGCGAATCACTTAAAGATTACCAAATACTATCGAGACACATCTGGATTTATTTGGGTTCGGCCGAACATACATCTTAAGTATTCATGAGTGGCCCAGTTAGTATCTAACTTCATTTTTCACTGAAGGAACAAATCCTATCTTGACTACAATTGGTAGTCATCGTATTCGCAACATTACCAAAAATAGCCTTTATAACACCCTTATTCAGGAGTGCGTTTGACTAGAATCAAATAATGCACTACGTACATGATTCCCAACTTGCATCTCAAGTCAAAGGACATTAAATCTTATGAATTATACTTAATGACAAGGATCCATAAGTACTAATTCATGTGGGATAATCTCGTGTTCATCTCAATGTACACTATCCGGGTTAGTGAGCCAAGCTGACTACTCAGACATTGTCTTAATTTAATAATATTCTCATATGATTAATCGATAATGGATATTTAGAATTAACATTTAAAAATTATATTTAAATATAAATCAAGGATTAAAACATGAAAAATTGGATAACAATTATATAAGAAATGAAATCACATATCCTCAATATTATTCATTCTTAATAAAATTGTTTATTACATCCATATGTCCAAATACTATATCAATCACAGATTACATGAAACAACTAGATAAACGAAGTCCTATACCCTCAACCAAGTGAGTTAGGTTCGTCTTTACCAGAGCCATGGTGAAAGGATTAGCTAAGTTGTCATCTGTGTGAACTTTGAGTACTTGAATTTCACCATGTTCGACTCTTTCATGAATATAGTGAATTTTCTTCTGAAAGTGTTTAGCTCCCTTTTGAACCCTCGAGTTCATTGGCTATGATCATTGCACCAATTTTGTTGCAATATCTATCCAAATGAGTCTTGGCTGTGGGAACAATACCAAGTCCAGAAACAAATTTCCAGATCCAAACAACTTCCATTTGCATCTCTGGAAGATGCAATATACTCAGATTCTGTTGTAGAGATGGTTATTTCTGAAATCCAGCATTACAATTTCCAATATTAGCCTCAGGATTTCCACCATACATTACAAGAACCATATCTTTAGTATCCCTAAGGTTCTTTAGTATGTTCTTTACAGCAATCCAGTGTCTTTCGCCTGGATTCTGTTAAATCTTGTTAATAATGTTCTGTACAAAAGCCACATCAGGCCTTGTGCATCTCATCACATACAAAATATATCCTTTTGCCTAAGCATAAGGTATCCTTTGTATGCGCTCCACTTCTTGAGGTGTAAGAGCACTATCCTTGATGTTTCCATGTTTGGAATTTTCTATACTAACTGCTTAAGTATATCATCAATGTAAGCTTTTTGACTTAACTCAATTTAACCGCTTAGATCTATCTCTCAAGATCTTGATTCCCAAATCAATACTTCTTCTCCTAAGTCTTTCATGGCAAAACATTTTCCAATATGAGATTTAACATCTCCAAGCATTGGAACACTCTTTCCCATTAGCTATATGTCATCTACATATAAGACTAAGAAAATAACATTACTCCCACTGAATTTTTGATACACACATGGCTTATCGAAATTCTGAACAAAATCAACCTTTTGATTTCTTCATCAAATCTTTTATTTCAACTTCTTGATGCTTGCTTAAGTCCATAAATGAACTTCTTTAGCTTGCATACTTGTTGGAATGTAATGGATCAATAAAACCTTATGTTGATTCATATAGACGTCATCGTCTATATAACCATTTAGAAAGGCTGTCTTGACATCCATTTGCCATATCTCATAGTCATAGAACGCCGCTATGGCTAAGAGAATTCTAATAGCTCTTATGTCTGCCATTGGGGAAAAGGTTTCATCATAATCTATACCATAGACTTGAGTAAATCCTTTTTCCACGAGAAGAACTTTATAGATGTGTATTTTCCCATCCATCTATGTTCTTTATCTTTAAAAAGAAACATTTGCAATCGATAGTCTTGGCATTTGGAGTTTTATCTACCAAATTCCAAACTTCGTTTGCATTCATGGATTGAATCTCCAAATTCGCAGCTTGAAGTCATTTATCAGCGTCTAGACCTGATAATAACTTTCAAGTTTCGAGGTTCATTAAGATCCCCTTATACGTCACCATCCTCTAGATTAACGTTTAAGTTCAACCTAAAATGTGCACGTATAGTCCTTTCGGACCTACGAATTGGAGCATCAACAATTTGTTGTTGAGACTGAACTTGTGGCTCAATCACAACTTGAGTCGGACTAGATTGAGGCATAACCTGAGGCTCAACTCTATCCCCCCCCCCCCCCCCCCCGAATTGTTGATCACCAGTGTGAGTAGAAGGTGATGTATCTCCCTCTTGAACCTTGTCAAGTTCTACAACCCTCCCACTGTTTCCTTGTCCGATAAGCCGTGTTTCGAAAAACTCGGAATATCGTGCAACTTGAACGGTTTGTTGGAATCATATTGAGAATGCATAAAGCAGACTCTAGAGCATAATCCCAAAAGATAATGGCAGAATATTAAGGTTCATCATTGATCATACCCTGCCAAGCAAGGTTCGATTTCTCCTCTCCGATACACCATTGTGTTGTGGAGTATAGGAAGGAGTAAGCAATTGGACAATTCCACATGCTTTGAGATGATCCTTAATCTTTAGGCTTAAGTACTCACCACCACAATCCGATCAAAGGATCTTGATGGTTTTTCCGAGTTGATTTTCTAATTTCGTTTTGAAACACATTGAATGTTTCAACCACCTTATGTTTATATTTAAGAAAGTTAAGCATAACCATAACTGTTGAAATTATCCGTACATGTAACGAAATAGTTAGCACTTTTCTTTGACACATGTCTAAAGGGATCACATACATCATTATATATGATACCTAAAAGATCAGTTGCCCTTTTCGTCTCATACGGAAAAGGTTTCCTTGTCATTTTGCCCGACACACACACGATTCGCATTTATCAAATAAAATATCATTTGACTTTAAAAGCTGTGAAGCCTTTTAATGCAATACTTGTGTCACACCCCACCGTTGGCGGAAACGTAGAATGTAACACGATTGGCGATCGTCATAACACAACAGTAATATAAAGAATATAATCTATATGAAAAAATAAATAATGTATTGTTATGACGTCGCCATACTCAAGGTATAAACCTTAGTACACGAAAATCGTCAAACACTACAAGAAGAATATTCAAATGTAATTATCAACGAATGAAAGAATACTTGGGTGTGCAAACCCGAAATGTAAAACGAATGCATATAAATAATAAATATCCGTAAATGCAAAAGATATCCTGAGGTCATCTAGAGTCCGATTCCTACATCCAAGTCCTATGCCTACTCATTACCTGAAAACAAAGCTTAAAATGTCAACACAAAGGTTGAGCGAGTTCACTGAGTAATTTAAGTAAAACAGTTTATATGATTACGTAAAATAAAGAATGTTCTATAAAAAGAAGTTTCCATTTGTAGAAAGTTTCCTGAAATAGCAAGTGTGTCTCAAAATAGTAATAGTAGTTCAAATAGTGTAACTAATGCATAAAGTAAGTAAAACAGTAGCAACATCAGTAAAATCCATTACTGATTGTATCGGTAGTTACCTTAACCGATAGGAAGTGTGTGTCAGTAGTTCCGTTAACTGACTGTAGTGTCTTACGGGTCGGTGGGGAACGGTCCACACAGTAAGACTAATCATGTAGTGACCATTTAGCCCTTTGGCACCATGGTCTGTCTGTCACTAGTAAGTCCACTCTACTAGTGTGTATGTATGTAGTGTATATGGGGGGGGGGGGGGGTCACTACGCATGTAGTCACAGTATGTCAACCATCTCGTTTGAAAACAATTTTGTATGCATTAGGTTTTCGTTACACTTTAGTAATTGATTTGTTTCTCAAAACATTTCATTATGAAAAGTAGTTTAGGTGCTTTGTCTTCCCCCAATTTGCACAAATAAGTGAAAACAGTAAAAACGTAGGGGCAATGAACTCACCTTGGAATAGCAATAATAGAAGTACTCAAGTAGTGAAGTGTGTGTAAAGAAAGTAGGTCGCAAGCTAGTCCCGTCTATAGATGAGCTTTCCCCTAAATAGTAATAATCCTTATGAGTCTGCTAATAATAAAAATTAATCTCGTTTAGGACACAAGTAGAGTTGTTTGAATGGTCAGTTTATAGAACACGTTAACGAATTACACAAAGTAGGTTTTGAAGAAAGAGTTACAAAAATTCAGCGAGTACCCTTGACACGGAAACTGTCATATCTAGAGTTCAGAAAGGAGTTAGATGATGAATCTTATATCCATGTAAACTAGACTCAGAGGGATACGTTGTAGAGTCCGGAATTGATAAATTTGGATCTGTTATGAAAAGTTATACCCGATACAAGACTTACACTACAAACTGTCCAAACGCACGAGTAGGTGATTTTTAGATTGCACAACTTGAGTTATGGAAATAATTAATGAACGAATATTATATGCACTTAAACTAGACAAAAAGTACTACAACGAGGAAATTTGAATCGTTTAAATTGAATTAAAAGTTTATAATTTACGATGGTTTCAAAACGGCTAGTTAGCTAGTTGTTACTTAAGACGTTATTAATGTATTAGACTACTAAAACACGATAAGGCTTTTATATAATCTCATAATCTGTTTAACACCTGTTTATAATCTGTTTAACATTGGTTAATATCATTTATTTCTTTGCTAAGTCGTTACAATTGTTCAAGTTATTAATCCTAGTATAACCGTAAAAATTCAGTTTGACCAACCTTCAGTAAATCGCATTTTTAGAGAGTTTTACAAACAATTAGATGACTAGGCCAATTTTCCCATAAATTAGACTCCGGACCTACAACTTTGGTTTTGA
>CAJVGC010000592.1:8462276-8528623 GCA_910822075.1 Senecio squalidus
CGCTTCAAGTATTATTTACATCCAGAGATCTCCAATCTACATCGAGGTGGACATGAATAGCTGTCAAAACTAGCGAACTCAGGATAATGATATGAATCAGTAAGTTTTAATGCACAACGCTTGCAATAAATCTCGACATGTCAAAAGTAATAACTCACAGAGCAATGTCGGTTGAAGGTTTCAGCACAAATGAAAGTCGCATGGGTATCAATGAGGTACGAGTTATTGAGTTTCAACTCATAATGGTTACTCTCCTCGTGGGTACGTATAGGAATAAATTTCAAAAAAGTTTCAAGAATCATACGGGATGAAGAAATAGTCATCAGATGTTACCGTCTTATGTCTCACCGAAAGAACGTGTGGAAGATCACAAACGGATTGAAACCGATAGGTATAAATCAAAGTAAAATCTTCTTCTGTAACCGAAGTGAAATAAATAGCAATTGTTTGAAGTAATTGAGAATATGATAGAGTTGACAAAGGCATCGTCTTAGAGAATATCTGATTTGATTGAGAAAATAGTGAAAAGAATTACACCGGTTTGTATAGACTGGCTGATAAGGAAATCAACTAGTTCACAACTCCAGATGGTTTCAGAAGATACTGCCTTTCTATGAATGTACTCGATCAGTATCAGCGATAGTGGTATGCGGAAACCTCACATGGTTCCGAGATCAACGCTTATCAAATGATTGGTAAATATATAGAATCGGATAGCTTATCTCCTCGGGGAGACAAATACATCACGAGTAAACTTTCAGGGCGAAAACGATATGTTCGCATCATCATAAACTAGTTTCGTTTGAGTGAGTTTCAAGAATACAATGACTATGATAAAGGGGAAGAATCAAGTTTAGAGAGCACGTCGTACAACTTAGTAATCAATTCCACATGGCTTGAGAGAACACGAGTTCAGGTGAGTTAGTCCTGACTAACTCGAGGTTAAATAAAAGAGTTTGAAGTGGTGCTCCAGAAAAGAACGTTTAGACAACAATTTCATTTGAGTAGATTAGTATAAATCGTGAAAATGTTCGGCGTCTGGTCTCCGTATGGTAGTTAGATTTCAACATTTGGAACAATTTGTAGAAGGGATTAAAATTTGAAAACGAACAGAGATAGGAGAAAAATAGACGTTTTGCTGCTGAGACATAAATTTGTTACTGATTAGAATGTGTATCTCCGAGTGTCAATATGAGAATCTTTACGAAAGAATATGGCGAGAATTAATATTTCTCCTCGAATTTCGAAACAATGAAACAACCGAAAAGATACATACAATCTCTTAGTATCTGGTTTAAACAATTTGCTAAGTAGAAACGTATATCGATTTTATGATATAATAAATGAAAAGGGTTCAAGGATGTATAGATCGAGATAAGCGAATAATATAACACCGTCTTCAAAATAGGGTAGGCGAGTCTTCAACTTCACATCTTCAAATCTGCACGAAGGTTCTTCCACGAGAGCGTCACGTATGGTAGAATAGAATTCCGGAATTACAATCGAAATGAAACAAAATAGAAATTTTAAGTGAGGGGTGGAGTCGTAAATGAATAAAAACGTGGTTCGAGTACGGCAATTAGATGAGGCATCCAAGGATAGAGCATACAAATTTGTTTCCGGTGTTCGTTATCACATTGATAACACTTTGTGATTATAAGTGTCTAAGTCGAATTCGATTACAACAAGAGATGAGGTTATCAAGAATTGAAAAGGTGAATAAAATAGAATTTCCTTCAGCGTCGTATGTCGTTGCGGTTCACCGTCTTCCTTAGGCAATAAATCGATAGGTACGAGTAGTGAGACGATATGAAAAATTAAAAAAGATCCTAGAAAGTATCTATATGAAGGACACCTAGTTATAGTCTAGGCCAAACCACCTAGTTCTCTATAACCATGTGCTCTGATACCAATCTGTCACACCCCACCGTTGGCGGAAACGTAGTGTGTAACACGATTGGCGATCGTCATAACACAACAGTAATATAAAAAATATAATCAAAAAAAAAAATATGTATTGTTATGACGTCGCCATACTCAAGGTATAAACCTTAGTACACGAAAATCGTCAAACACTACAAGAAGAATATTCAAATGTAATTATCAACGAATGAAAGAATACTTGGGTGTGCAAACCCGAAATGTAAACGAATGCATATAAATAATAAATATCCGTAAATGCAAAAGATATCCTGAGGTCATCTAGAGTCCGATTCCTACATCCAAGTCCTATGCCTACTCATTACCTGAAAACAAAGCTTAAAATGTCAACACAAAGGTTGAGCGAGTTCACTGAGTAATTTAAGTAAAACAGTTTAAATGATTTACGTAAAATAAAGAATGTTTCTATAAAAAGAAGTTTCCATTTGTAGAAAGTTTCCTGAAATAGCAAGTGTGTCTCAAAATAGTAATAGTAGTTCAAATAGTGTAACTAATGCATAAAGTAAGTAAAACAGTAGCAACATCAGTAAAATCCATTACTGATTGTATCGGTAGTTACCTTAACCGATAGGAAGTGTGTGTCAGTAGTTCCGTTAACTGACTGTAGTGTCTTACGGGTCGGTGGGGAACGGTCCACACAGTAAGACTAATCATGTAGTGACCATTTAGCCCTTTGGCACCATGGTCTGTCTGTCACTAGTAAGTCCACTCTACTAGTGTGTATGTATGTAGTGTATATGTGGGGGGGGGGGGGGGGTGTCACTACGCATGTAGTCACAGTATGTCAACCATCTCGTTTGAAAACAATTTTGTATGCATTAGGTTTTCGTTACACTTTAGTAATTGATTTGTTTCTCAAAACATTTCATTATGAAAAGTAGTTTAGGTAAGCTTTGTCTTCCCCCAATTTGCACAAATAAGTGAAAACAGTAAAAACGTAGGGGCAATGAACTCACCTTGGAATAGCAATAATAGAAGTACTCAAGTAGTGAAGTGTGTGTAAAGAAAGTAGGTCGCAAGCTAGTCCCGTCTATAGATGAGCTTTCCCCTAAATAGTAATAATCCTTATGAGTCTGCTAATAATAAAAATTAATCTCGTTTAGGACACAAGTAGAGTTGTTTGAATGGTCAGTTTATAGAACACGTTAACGAATTACACAAAGTAGGTTTTGAAGAAAGAGTTACAAAAATTCAGCGAGTACCCTTGACACGGAAACTGTCATATCTAGAGTTCAGAAAGGAGTTAGATGATGAATCTTATATCCATGTAAACTAGACTCAGAGGGATACGTTGTAGAGTCCGGAATTGATAAATTTGGATCTGTTATGAAAAGTTATACCCGATACAAGACTTACACTACAAACTGTCCAAACGCACGAGTAGGTGATTTTTAGATTGCACAACTTGAGTTATGGAAATAATTAATGAACGAATATTATATGCACTTAACTAGACAAAAAGTACTACAACGAGGAAATTTGAATCGTTTAAATTGAATTAAAAGTTTATAATTTACGATGGTTTCAAAACGGCTAGTTAGCTAGTTGTTACTTAAGACGTTATTAATGTATTAGACTACTAAAACACGATAAGGCTTTTATATAATCTCATAATCTGTTTAACACCTGTTTATAATATGTTTAACATTGGTTAATATCATTTATTTCTTTGCTAAGTCGTTACAATTGTTCAAGTTATTAATCCTAGTATAACCGTAAAAATTCAGTTTGACCAACCTTCAGTAAATCGCATTTTTAGAGAGTTTTACAAACAATTAGATGACTAGGCCAATTTTCCCATAAATTAGACTCCGAGACCTACAACTTTGGTTTTGATACCTAATTAAAATTCAATACGGTTTAGTAGTTATGACTTTTTCAAAACAGGTGAATACAGCAGCTATTTTACCAAACTCAGATTATACCAACACGTACTCAAAAGCAGATTCTGGGAGTTCTACAATGAATCAAATTATAAATCTTATATTTTTGAAAACTAGATTCCGAGGGCTACAATTTACTTTTAGACCACATATTTTAATTCAAAATCGTTTTAGAGATATAGCACGATGAACACAGACCTAAAATCTGCTCAGCAAACAGTAGCAACCCAACGACACCATAACTTATTCGAAAACTTTTTCTAATGTAAACGAAACCTTAGTTTTGAGACTTGAACTCGAACAACAACATTATGATCCAATAACCACAGATTATTCAAAGAGAATTACCAAATGCAAATCACAACTCAAGAGAATCAAACTACCATTATATGATCATACGAAGAAATTAGGGTTTAGGGTTTCTCACCAATCTTGCACTAGATGTTTGAGGCTTAGACTTGTAATAAGAGACTATCAAGACCTGAATAGATGACCACGAATAGAGGCTGTTTTAAACAGGGAATCGAATTGGTGGATTTGAGAAATCAGAAATCAAAAGAATAATACATAAGAAATTAGGGTTTGAAAGATACTTACTAGTATGTTGTATGATTGAAAATAACGGGAGACCCTAGAACTTGGAGATCGAACATGGCGGGAGCAGCAGTCGAATTAGGACAACAGAAAATCGAATTAGGTTTTTGGAAAAACAAAAGTGTCGACCGGTGATGGAGTGTTTTAAGGGTATCGGTTTTAGGAGGGTTTTGGGTTGGGTTTAATATGTTGTTTTACAAATGGATTTGGGTTAAAACTATAATATGGATTATTTGCTAACACTAAATGGGTTAAATCCACGGGTCGTGGATTAAGTAAATGCCCAAAATGATTTTTTTTGAATCGGGCTATAACGAAAACGGCTAGACTCGAAATAATAAAGATTCTCCGTTCACAAAATGACTCGAGAATAATAATAATAGGAAACAAAGTATGAAATATGACTCGGGATTAAAGAAAAACGAAATCAACTAAAGTTTACATATAACAATTATGTTTTTAGAATTTATATTGGATTAATTGGTTAAGTCGTTTAAGTATTCAGGTTAAGCAATTGGACATATAATAGACTAATGACACATACGTCAACATGAATATAAGTTTAAACGAGATTAAGTGTGGAGTCGGAAATAAGCTCATCTATCGGGAATAGTAACTATGTGCAAACCTAAGGCAACAATGTTATCACACACATAACATGTAACAATAGTATCGTAAAGCATTTAACACAAAAAAATAAATACAAGGAAGTTTTAAATGAAAAGTTTTTAATTTTCAGCAAATTTCGGTAATGAGCTACATGCATACAAGCTAACTAAGGACGGAGAAGTGACAGTTGTCACAGTATCCCCCACTTAAGAGAATTTCGTCCCGAAATTCAAGTGGTATAACTGTTGACAGAAGCATCAATCGAAAATGAGTATCTAAGGGGATTTCGTACAGCGAATCCTCAAGATTCGCTCAAGAAGTGTGTCATGAATCTAAACACTGATTAGAAGAGTTTGGATTTCCGTCCGATACTGGAACAGATACGCGTTGCAATATATTTATAATTACGTCTAATTATAAACACATTCTACATGTATGTTCACATTACCATAACAGGTCATGGGTAGTTTGTGCAAACGCTTAAGGTCAATCGTATAACAATGCACAAGGTTCAGTTCAACAGAGAGTATGAATTCAGGTAGATACATGGTAAACGATAAGTTCTCCATTATGTTGGCCAGACATAACTTAAAACTCGTCATTAAGTATCGTTTATAGAATTTGATATGTAACCCTTAATTGTTGAAACACATTCAACAATAGAAGTCACGGGTCACGGTTAACGAACAAAATCGTTGGTCACAAAGGAATCTCACGTAATCGATATAATAGTGAAATAATTTTATAAGTAATACGAAAGGGCGTTGAAAGCGAAAAGGTACGCGAAAGTTTGCAAATTAAAATAGAGATTGAAAGGTTTTATCAGCTCGCGTATAACAACCAGTTTCCTCTTATGTTGATCAGACACAAGAGAATTCCTATCATTACCTGCGTGTGATTAACACTGAATATGAAATACTGAATTACAGATAAGATTAACAAAGCGGAGATTAAGAAAAACGAAGTCATTAGAACGACTTTTGAATCATCAGAGAGTCGAGTATATAGCTAGATTGAATAGTAGTAGTTGAGGAAGAAATCCACGTCAAAGAATGTCTCAAGTCTGTATCACAAACAAGAAGTAATAAGAGTAGGTTTGTAGGGGACGTTGTATCATACGAGTTGCATTAGGATGGTTGTTGTGTAGTGCGTAAATCGAATCAATTCCACAAGTCTATACCAGCGTTTGGTGTCATTGTAAAATTTCGGTAACATATCTGAATGTATTAACTGAAAAGTTTACATGTTGGATGCGTCTACACCGTATCATGGATCGAAAGGACTCAAGCGACTAATATTAGGAAAGAATATCGCTTCAAGTATTATTTACATCCAGAGATCTCCAATCTACATCGAGGTGGACATGAATAGCTGTCAAAATAGCGAACTCAGGATAATGATATGAATCAGTAGTTTTAATGCACAACGCTTGCAATAAATCTCGACATGTCAAAAGTATAACTCACAGAGCAATGTCGGTTGAAGGTTTCAGCACAAAATGAAAGTCGTATGGGTATCAATGAGGTACGAGTTATTGAGTTTCAACTCATAATGGTTACTCTCCTCGTGGGTACGTATAGGAATAAATTTCAAAAAAGTTTCAAGAATCATACGGGATGAAGAAATAGTCATCAGATGTTACCGTCTTATGTCTCACCGAAAGAACGTGTGGAAGATCACAAACGGATTGAAACCGGATAGGTATAAATCAAAGTAAAATCTTCTTCTGCAACCGAAGTGAAATAAATAGCAATTGTTTGAAGTAATTGAGAATATGATAGAGTTGACAAAGGCATCGTCTTAGAGAATATCTGATTTGATTGAGAAAATAGTGAAAAGAGTTTTACCGGTTTGTATAGACTGCCTGATAAGAAAATTAACTAGTTCACAACTCCAGATGGTTTCAGAAGATACTGCCTTTCTATGAATGTACTCGACCAGTATCAGCGGTAGTAGTATGTGGAAACCTCACATGGTTCCGAGATCAACGCTTATCAAATGATTGGTAAATATAGAATCGGATAGCTTATCTCCTCGGGGAGACAAATACGTCACGAGTAAACTTTCAGGGCGAAAACGATATGTTCGCATCATCAGAAACTAGTTTCGTTTTGAGTGAGTTTCAAGAATACAATGACTATGATAAAGGGGAAGAATCAAGTTTAGAGAGCACGTCGTACAACTTAGTAATCAATTCCATCATGGCTTGAGAGAACACGAGTTCAGGTGAGTTAGTCCTGACTAACTCGAGGTTAAATAAAAGAGTTTGAAGTGGTGCTCCAGAAAAGAACGTTTAGACAACAATTTCATTTGAGTAGATTAGTATAAATCGTGAAAATGTTTCGGCGTCTGGTCTCCGTATGGTAGTTAGATTTCAACATTTGGAACAATTTTGTAGAAGGGATTAAAATTTGAAAACGAACAGAGATAGGAGAAAAATAGACGTTTTGCTGCTGAGACATAAATTTGTTACTGATTAGAATGTGTATCTCCGAGTGTCAATATGAGAATCTTTACGAAAGAATATGGCGAGAATTAATATTTCTCCTCGAATTTCGAAACAATGAAACAACCGAAAAGATACATACAATCTCTTAGTATCTGGTTTAAACAATTTGCTAAGTAGAAACGTATATCGATTTTATGATAATAATAAATGAAAAGGGTTCAAGGATGTATAGATCGAGATAAGCGAATAATATAACACCGTCTTCAAAATAGGGTAGGCGAGTCTTCAACTTCACATCTTCAAATCTGCACGAAGGTTCTTCGACGAGAGCGTCACGTATGGTAGAATAGAATTCCGGAATTACGAAGATCGAGAAATCGAAATGAAACAAAATAGAAATTTTAAGTGAGGGGTGGAGTCGTAAATGAATAAAAACGTGGTTCGAGTACGGCAATTAGATGAGGCATCCAAGGATAGAGCATACAAATTTGTTTCCGTGTTCGTTATCACATTGATAACACTTTGTGATTATAAGTGTCTAAGTCGAATTCGATTACAACAAGAGATGAGGTTATCAAGAATTGAAAAGGTGAATAAAATAGAATTTCCTTCAGCGTCGTATGTCGTTGCGGTTCACCGTCTTCCTTAGGCAATAAATCGATAGGTACGAGTAGTGAGACGATATGAAAAATTAAAAAGATCCTAGAAAGTATCTATATGAAGGACACCTAGTTATAGTCTAGGCCAAACCACCTAGTTCTCTATAACCATGTGCTCTGATACCAATCTGTCACACCCCACCGTTGGCGGAAACGTAGTGTGTAACACGATTGGCGATCGTCATAACACAACAGTAATATAAAAAATATAATCTATATAAAAAAAAAAATAATGTATTGTTATGACGTCGCCATACTCAAGGTATAAACCTTAGTACACGAAAATCGTCAAACACTACAAGAAGAATATTCAAATGTAATTATCAACGAATGAAAGAATACTTGGGTGTGCAAACCCGAAATGTAAACGAATGCATATAAATAATAAATATCCGTAAATGCAAAAGATATCCTGAGGTCATCTAGAGTCCGATTCCTACATCCAAGTCCTATGCCTACTCATTACCTGAAAACAAAGCTTAAAATGTCAACACAAAGGTTGAGCGAGTTCACTGAGTAATTTAAGTAAAACAGTTTAAATGATTTACGTAAAATAAAGAATGTTTCTATAAAAAGAAGTTTCCATTTGTAGAAAGTTTCCTGAAATAGCAAGTGTGTCTCAAAATAGTAATAGTAGTTCAAATAGTGTAACTAATGCATAAAGTAAGTAAAACAGTAGCAACATCAGTAAAATCCATTACTGATTGTATCGGTAGTTACCTTAACCGATAGGAAGTGTGTGTCAGTAGTTCCGTTAACTGACTGTAATGTCTTACGGGTCGGTGGGGAACGGTCCACACAGTAAGACTAATCATGTAGTGACCATTTAGCCCTTTGGCACCATGGTCTGTCTGTCACTAGTAAGTCCACTCTACTAGTGTGTATGTATGTAGTGTATATGTGGGGGGGGGGGGGGGGTGTCACTACGCATGTAGTCACAGTATGTCAACCATCTCGTTTGAAAACAATTTTGTATGCATTAGGTTTTCGTTACACTTTAGTAATTGATTTGTTTCTCAAAACATTTCATTATGAAAAGTAGTTTAGGTAAGCTTTGTCTTCCCCCAATTTGCACAAATAAGTGAAAACAGTAAAAACGTAGGGGCAATGAACTCACCTTGGAATAGCAATAATAGAAGTACTCAAGTAGTGAAGTGTGTGTAAAGAAAGTAGGTCGCAAGCTAGTCCCGTCTATAGATGAGCTTTCCCCTAAATAGTAATAATCCTTATGAGTCTGCTAATAATAAAAATTAATCTCGTTTAGGACACAAGTAGAGTTGTTTGAATGGTCAGTTTATAGAACACGTTAACGAATTACACAAAGTAGGTTTTGAAGAAAGAGTTACAAAAATTCAGCGAGTACCCTTGACACGGAAACTGTCATATCTAGAGTTCAGAAAGGAGTTAGATGATGAATCTTATATCCATGTAAACTAGACTCAGAGGGATACGTTGTAGAGTCCGGAATTGATAAATTTGGATCTGTTATGAAAAGTTATACCCGATACAAGACTTACACTACAAACTGTCCAAACGCACGAGTAGGTGATTTTTAGATTGCACAACTTGAGTTATGGAAATAATTAATGAACGAATATTATATGCACTTAAACTAGACAAAAAGTACTACAACGAGGAAATTTGAATCGTTTAAATTGAATTAAAAGTTTATAATTTACGATGGTTTCAAAACGGCTAGTTAGCTAGTTGTTACTTAAGACGTTATTAATGTATTAGACTACTAAAACACGATAAGGCTTTTATATAATCTCATAATCTGTTTAACACCTGTTTATAATATGTTTAACATTGGTTAATATCATTTATTTCTTTGCTAAGTCGTTACAATTGTTCAAGTTATTAATCCTAGTATAACCGTAAAAATTCAGTTTGACCAACCTTCAGTAAATCGCATTTTTAGAGAGTTTTACAAACAATTAGATGACTAGGCCAATTTTCCCATAAATTAGACTCCGAGACCTACAACTTTGGTTTTGATACCTAATTAAAATTCAATACGGTTTAGTAGTTATGACTTTTTCAAAACAGGTGAATACAGCAGCTATTTTACCAAACTCAGATTATACCAACACGTACTCAAAAGCAGATTCTGGGAGTTCTACAATGAATCAAATTATAAATCTTATATTTTTGAAAACTAGATTCCGAGGGCTACAATTTACTTTTAGACCACATATTTTAATTCAAAATCGTTTTAGAGATATAGCACGATGAACACAGACCTAAAATCTGCTCAGCAAACAGTAGCAACCCAACGACACCATAACTTATTCGAAAACTTTTTCTAATGTAAACGAAACCTTAGTTTTGAGACTTGAACTCGAACAACAACATTATGATCCAATAACCACAGATTATTCAAAGAGAATTACCAAATGCAAATCACAACTCAAGAGAATCAAACTACCATTATATGATCATACGAAGAAATTAGGGTTTAGGGTTTCTCACCAATCTTGCACTAGATGTTTGAGGCTTAGACTTGTAATAAGAGACTATCAAGACCTGAATAGATGACCACGAATAGAGGCTGTTTTAAACAGGGAATCGAATTGGTGGATTTGAGAAATCAGAAATCAAAAGAATAATACATAAGAAATTAGGGTTTGAAAGATACTTACTAGTATGTTGTATGATTGAAAATAACGGGAGACCCTAGAACTTGGAGATCGAACATGGCGGGAGCAGCAGTCGAATTAGGACAACAGAAAATCGAATTAGGTTTTTGGAAAAACAAAAGTGTCGACCGGTGATGGAGTGTTTTAAGGGTATCGGTTTTAGGAGGGTTTTGGGTTGGGTTTAATATGTTGTTTTACAAATGGATTTGGGTTAAAACTATAATATGGATTATTTGCTAACACTAAATGGGTTAAATCCACGGGTCGTGGATTAAGTAAATGCCCAAAATGATTTTTTTTGAATCGGGCTATAACGAAAACGGCTAGACTCGAAATAATAAAGATTCTCCGTTCACAAAATGACTCGAGAATAATAATAATAGGAAACAAAGTATGAAATATGACTCGGGATTAAAGAAAAACGAAATCAACTAAAGTTTACATATAACAATTATGTTTTTAGAATTTATATTGGATTAATTGGTTAAGTCGTTTAAGTATTCAGGTTAAGCAATTGGACATATAATAGACTAATGACACATACGTCAACATGAATATAAGTTTAAACGAGATTAAGTGTGGAGTCGGAAATAAGCTCATCTATCGGGAATAGTAACTATGTGCAAACCTAAGGCAACAATGTTATCACACACATAACATGTAACAATAGTATCGTAAAGCATTTAACACAAAAAAATAAATACAAGGAAGTTTTAAATGAAAAGTTTTTAATTTTCAGCAAATTTCGGTAATGAGCTACATGCATACAAGCTAACTAAGGACGGAGAAGTGACAGTTGTCACAACTTGTATATGTGCGCAATACAACAATGTCATAGATAGGTTGAGTCCAAGTTGGACTTAACGCATTTAGTGCTAATAATAGATATAGAATTATAATTAAAAGAAGAATGAGCATGCAAATATATTTCATATATGTCATTAATATCAATCATATTAATATAATAACATTATGTTTGAAACAGAAATACCAAATTCATTATTCTTTAAAACATAAACTGAAACATTCCCCATAACATAAGTTTTAACTTCTAATACAATTGTTATGCCCTAGGGTAAATGTAAGTTTTAACTTCTAATGGCTTTCATAACTACACGTTTGACATAGCCTACGTATAGTTATAGAGATCCATTCTTCAGTTTCTTCTTTGCTCTAAATCCTTGTAAGGAATCACAAATATGAGTACCACATCCAATCTCAGATACTCACGTATTTGTTTTTAGAGAAAAAACGTAATTCTATAAGTGAAGATACCCGAAGATCCGGCGTTGCCGACTCTCTTCTTATCTTGCACCTCGGCTAGAGTAGGACAATTCCTCTTTCAATGCCTAATCACTTAACAGTGATTTAAACCATCATCCTTAGTAGGATGTTCTCTTTTCGCTAGAGGGGTTAGCTTATGCTTGTGAATATAAACAATTGCTTGTTTATTCGTTCCATCTTGTTTAGCTTTGCCCTTAGCTTGCGGTTGTCTATTCTTATCTGAACCATACCACCACTGACCGCTAGGATCTGGTCGGTAACCGATTAGGAAGAAATTTCTCAAACTCTACGAGCATCATATGAAGTTCTTGAGAATTTTAGCCATACCATGCATATTGTTGTTAGGTGTAAATTCACCAATACCTTGTGAAAGGAAATTTAGAACAACAATAGTTTGATGATAGGGTAATTCATCCTTATTAAATGATTAACCTAGCTTGTTATGTTGACAACGTGAGTCCATACTGACGTTCCAGCAACATGTTTTCACTAATGTAATTCTTGAATCAAGTCGTTCAATTCAAGACCGACTTGTTTCTCATACATAATGTGAAGCTTAACAATCAATATATCCGGCTACTTATCGCTGCTTGATAAGTTGCCCGAGTTATCTCATCATAAGCATTCTTCGGCTCAAGAGATATCGGTTTCTTAATGACTGGTAATTACTTCATCGCTTATAGAACGATTCTCAGCTGATGAAACCAATCATTAAAACTTGGTTCAGTAAGTATTTCACTTTTGAACATTGTTTTGATTTTTGACATAATCCCGCTTAAATCGGGATTTTGTGCAATTTCTACAAAACAGAAGAAAGTTCTCATTAGTACTTTCGACATAAGGTTTCTTAACAAAACGTAAAACCCATGGTTTACTTTCCGTTAAGACTAGGACCCAATTAACATATTACCGTTCCATCAGTTGATCTGCTAGGAACTAAATAATACTCAAAAGGTAAGTGACGATCTGTAATTGCATTTACAGGTGCAACTCCTAGAAAATGGGACTTAATGTCATAATTCGATCCGAGCATCAAAATGGTGATCGTGACATTAATCATGTTTCGTCGCATCTTATCGCTATCGGCGTTTACAGTCTCGCGGCATAACCCGATTTAAGTCATCCGACTGAAGACGATAGTCCACCATAGTCTCACTATGAGTGGTAATCCTCCTTGGATACACTTCACCTACGTCTCACGTAGAGTGACGAGCAAGTACAAGTTGTCTAGGAAATACGGATAGCAATTGACTTAAATTCCATGGGTGTTAAAAATCTACGTACGCAATTGTCATGCAACAATTTCGTAACGTAATTTAGTTAAAAACAAAATGTTTTTATTTTACTGGTTTATAAACTTGTTTCTATGATTACCTTATTTATACAACTAATCGTAACATGGTCATCATTAAAACCCTTTCGGTAGCTCTACGAGAGTACGACCAGGAAAGCATGTGAGGTGTAGCGAATGGTTCAACATTTCTTAATAGCATTGCCTCATTAGGAGTGTACCCCACTCCGCATAACTTTCCTAGACATCGTTCCCTATTGTAGGTGAGCCTAGTTGGGTAATAATACACTGAGCATGTACAATCTAGTTATAAATTACCAATCACAAGCTTATTAAATCGATGGTTTTTAAGATATTTTGGAAATTTATACGTTCCCAAATTACGGTATATAAACCCAACCAAATGCGTTATAGAACGTATAAAAGTGCCAAAATAAATTAATAACTCGTCATAATAATTCTTTAGTCTTATTATTAAATTTTGTTTCTTTCAAAAAGACATTTGACAAACAATATTTATAATAAACAATTTAGAATTATTCTACGCAACTAATTGGGTAATGCCTAAAAAGTCTCTATGGTCATTGTTTACATATTGAATCACTCCCGTATCAAAGGAAACGGACCACATACATCTGTCCAAATAAACAAGTTTGGATTGCGTAAGCTATCAATATGTAACAATTCGTATATCAAATAAACCACACATAACTTTTTATCATACAAATCCTTTTGTGTCGCACATATTCAATTAACAATTAATAATATGTCACTAATTCAATTTACTTTTTAACAATATCAATATATCTAATTATGCTTACAAAGTTATGCATGTAACTTTATAAACAAAATTTTGCATAAAAGTAAATAAGGTAATTAAACTTCAAATTGCAAGGTAGATTGATTTCAAATTAACTTTTTAATTTTGTAAAATCATACAATAAACCAACCCTAGATCCCCCTCAATTTTGATGTTTTAGATCCAAAATAATATTTACCTATGTTTTGGCTGATACCACTATAGCTATACAACTAGAGTCATATTGTCAAACAATACATGGCAGCGGAATTTAGGATCACATAGTAAATAATAAATCGGATAAAGAATTACCTTGAATTAGAAGCAAGCGAAAGTCGTAGATCTAAGTGTAAGATCTAATCTACGGTTACGTACGCGACACCTTCCTTTAGCGACAGACTAGTATGCTAGTACACGTTTAATTGCTTTTTACAACAATTGTCTTAGCAGCAACTCTTTATTACAAAAACCAAAATAAAAAAACAAAAACCCTATTAAAAAATAAAATCGATCGGCTCAAAGGTTTCCCAACCTTTAGTCGACTTTTATGTTTTATACTCTATTAGGGTTTAGGGTTTATCTTCTATTTATAGGTTTTCAAATCTAAGAGTTTGAGTTATATTACAATAAGGAAACCTCCTTATTTACATAATAAACCCTCCATTTAATAAATATTTACACTTAACCATTAAGTAATATTTAATAAATAAATTAAACTTGTATTCGTGTCTAAATGTCGATGTGTGCGATCCCGTAGTCTCACACATTCACGGACACACATTTGTTAAAACTATTCAAATAACAAAATTTATGAGAATGGTTTTTTATAGGTTATTCTAGTCCTGGTCAAGTGATTTCTTATAGATGTTATACTCACTACGGGTGTGTTTTGCGGACGGAATTATAGGGTATTATTGGGGCTTAAGCTAATCATTTTTGATAATTCATTTTTTAAGCTTTGTTTGGTTCGACGGACTTATGAAAAATATAAGTCCAGATAAGTCTCAAAATCATAAACCACTTGAAGGAGCTTATGAAAGGGGCTTGAGTTATGGTAGACAAAATGACATAAATACCGTTCATTTTAATTGAAACATATATATCTATATACCCTTTTATATCTTTTACACCTATAAGCTCAAGCTCCAGACCTGTTACCAAATATGTTGCGACAACCGTCTAAAATTCAGGTGATTCTCAGTTACCCTATCGGTTCGAATCTCTAGTTACTTTTTATCGTGTTCATATTCTTCTAGTTCGTACTTGTTGAGTCTTTATTTTGTCGGAACCAAAGTCAGAATCAACTTATAAATCCTAACACCAAAAAAACTATACAAGAACTTGACTAAGTTCATAACGGAAACCAATAAAACTCTAGCTCACAACTAGCAATAACGGAAAACTTAAAACGTCACCGAGCTGGGAAAAAGCCTTCCAGCCGACGGCCGAAAGCTGTCAGCCAGCGGCTGAAGCGCAGCCGGCGGCTGGATATGGCCAGCCGGCGGCTGAAAGGCCGTTGACTGTGAATTGATGACTCATTTTTGCATGTCTCGTGATTGGTTAAGAGCATTAAACGGGATTGGGCAGAATTTACTGCCAAATGGGGTTCCCTAGGGCAGTAATCCCCCTTTCCCACCTTTCCATTCACTTTACAATTCATTTTTCAAATCACAAACACCTAGTCTCTCTCTCTCTACATTTCCTCTCAAAAACACATAGCAAATCCAGTGATTATCACCATCAAAACAGTCCCTAAAATCACAAAAATCACCAACAAACCTACACAAAATCGTCCTAAGGTTAAGGGGTAACAAAAGGAAGCTCAAAACCGGGTTTTTGAAGAAGGTTTATACACTTTTTGAAGCTAGAATCACATCCAACCGTCACCTAAAGCTTTCCTTCGGTAAAACTCTTCCATTTTACTATTTTTATATAAATCTTTACTTGCATAGATGATCCATGGACTGAAAAGTGTTTTTATAAAAATCTAAAACGTTTTCTTATTTAAAAACAAGTTTTTCTCATAGATCTACATTTTTATGATATAAATCTAGAAGAAACTGAGACTTTTACTCTAAAATGTATATATTTGAATAAAAACAGTTTGCATGTAAGAATCTAATACTAAAACGGGCTAAAAATCGAAAAATAACGAAAAGTAGAAACTGGCCGAAGGCCTCTGGCCGGCGGCTGAAGATATCCAGCCGATGGCTAAGGTCCAGCCGCTGTCTGGATCTCGCTGTTCGATAAAAACGTCATTTTGGGAACTTTACACGTTAAAATAAGCTCAAATAAGTTACCACATATTATATAACTTTGAACACTTACTGTTTTTAATAATGAAATGGTTTGGGAAAGTTTGAGGATTCAAAACTATTGTACTATCGTTTGTATTGGTTAAAATGGTTGTTTAAAGCGGGAAAATGGTTTGATAAATGGATTAAATTTTTATGGCGCGGAAGCGCTGCCCAAATTTCACCATAAACTATTTCTCAAACTCAGTAACTTAATGTTTTCGTGACTTATACATTTTGACCTTGGACATTGACTCTTTTTGGACATAAATGGACTAATCGGACCTTAAATCGTACAAGAACACGTAATATCATGTAATCTTTCCGTAATAAACTCTTGGGACGGAATCTAAAGTATAAGAATTTGAGATTTAAAATGTTGAAATAGAACTTTAACATAACTTAAATCATACTAATAATACTTATACAACATTTCGGTGTTTTAGGTCACCTTTGATTCCCGACGCGTTCCGCTCCATCCGTGCTTATTCATATCTTTCTCCGCAACCAGTGAGTTACAACCCCACTATGTTTTACTATTTTAAATACTTATTTGGGGGAAACATAAGATTGTATGTTTATGTAACTTTATGAAACTATTTTCAACTAGTATGAAACCTTAAAACTCTTGAAACTTGGAAACTTTATTAAACTTTGAGAAACTTGAGAAACTTGAGAAACTTTGAACTCTTGAAACTTATGAAACTTGGAAACTATATGAAACTTTGGAAACTTGCGAAACTTGTGAAACTATTATGCGTAAAATGTGTTAATGCCCCCTAAATTGGCTAAACTAAATTTAGGATACTTGTAGGCGAGACCAATCCTTGATGAAAATATAAACTCCGTAAGTGCTTACTACTATTTTTAGAAACAGAATTCAATTGCCCCGTTTTAGTTCGGAAACTTTGTACACTATTAGCAATAGCCGTTAGTATTATGGGTATCGATACTTAGGAGAGGTCACTCCTTGCTTGTGGTTCGCGTCCTCAGCACATATTACTAGAATCAGGTGGAAACTCAATGAAACATTTGGGGCTAGATCTGACCAGACAATCGGTTTAGTGTAGACTTACTTTTATATTATGCCAAATGATTGATACAAGTTACTAATTTAGTTAAACACATATTACTTACGCATATACTTTATTTTAGCGATTGATTCCGCTACAACTTTTATGATACGAGTTCTACTTTTACTCGCGTGTGTACGAAACTCTTTTATATATATATATATGTTCTAGCGCCGTCCTGTTCCCTTTTCACTTATGACCTTTGTTACATATATATCTACTTTTCATTTTGGAAAATTTTATCGAGAAACTCAAAACTGTAACTCACTCACTACGTTATGTAGTTGACACTTTATCTTATGTTTCAGGAAACTAGTGTAAGTGTAGAAGTGCATGGCAAGGAAGGGTCGGTATGGTCACGTGAGGCGAATCTTGGGAAAGACCCTTTTGTTTTGAGAATTCATTTTGAAACTTTGTATTTTGTACTCGAATTAAACTATTGAACTGCTTGGTTGTTTTCGAATTATGAACTATTTTATTTTAAATGCAATGACTTGAATCGTTTACTTTGCTTATAACCGTGTAATGATATTCCAGCTCTCACATTCCGTGTTTCCGCTATAGCGGGGTGTGACATATGTTTTTCATTTTTATATTTAAGCTCTAACCCCGACCTTAAGCTTAAGCTTAAGCTCCAGCTCTGGTTACTTACGTCAAACATATCATACATCTCAAACATGTAGTTAGTAGCGCTATGTGTTAGTGTGTAATGGTGATGGAGTGTGTTTTAATTAGTATGAATAGAATTTCAATTAGTTGTAAAGTGTATATAAAAAATATATTCGTTACATATAGAGAGAGTAATATTAGAGATGTTTTTAAGTTGGAACCCCAATTTAGTAGGTTGTTCTTATTTATTGGTCATGTAGGAGCTGTTTGATAGTTGCAGACTAAGTTAGTACAGACTGAATTGAAGCTCATACTGAGTTGGAGTTCAGACTGAGTTAGGTGCTGACTTAGTTTGTTGTGTTTGATTATGCCTCGGACTGGCTATGTTGACTGGGGAAAATGACTATTTTACCCTTCTGTTTATTTTTATACTGAATGTCGTACAAAGTCCAAATTAACCATAAATCAAAATTAAACATAAATCAAAATGTCTTACAAGAGGGAGAGATGATACCTTTGAATAATTAAATTTATATAAACAGAACTTATCTTATGTTTTTTAGTTTCATGACAATTACTTTTAGAGTTTTAGATTAGTCGGTGATACAATATTTTTTGTTACTTGAATGATGTGTCTTTGAGCTGCATGAAAAAATCTGTACAAACTCTTTGATTTTAATTTATACTTTTCCCTTGGTTTATCTTTTGTTAAAGAAATGTAATCTGTACCAACTTATCCTCACTATCATCTTCAATTCTCAAATACCCACCTATCATCTTCAATTCCCAAATACCTATCTCACCAACCTATCCTCACTAATCCATGAACACACCGCAATCCACCACCATCAAACCACCGATCCCAATTCCCAAATACCCACCTCTCACCAAAAGAACCCCACCCCAACCCCTCCTTCAAAACCTTCCACCGCCGTACCAAATACCACAAACCCATCACCCCCGGTGACGTCGTTTCCTACGACGGCGACCCTTCCGTCGTCTTCGGCGACTCAGGCGTCTCCTACCAACTCCCCGGAGCTCCATTTGAATATTCAACTCCGACGTCTTCTACCAACTCCGGCGTTTCCTCTTAAAAAGAGGGGTATGATGTAAAAAATATTCAGTCTGCATATATTCAACACGGATTCAGTCCGTGATTTGGGTCCGTGGTGTGAACCGAGTTGGTGCCATCTGTACCTTATCAAACGCGCAGACCACGGACCGAGTCGGTGGTCTGAGTCCGGATCCATGGTTTGTGGTGATCGCAAACAGACTCGTAGTTAGTCATTAGAGTCTGTAATCGTTCTATCATTATGTTGAATATGATTGTAGCCTATTCAAATATGATGTTTCGTTCTTTTATCCTATAACTTAGGATTCACATATTACTTTATTATTATTTTATCACTTTTCAATAAATAAATATTATAATATACAACTAATGATTCCTCTTCTATTCAAATCCCGTCTTTGGCTTGGTTTTCGCGCCCGGGTCGGGTTTGGGTCGGGTTGGGTATTAATCTGGTATGGGTTTGGGTTTTGGTAATCTTGCTGCACGTGTCCTCCTTCTTTGCACGCGTCTACTTTCTTTCCTCTGTGTCGTCTTTTCTCTAGCCCCGTCCCTCTGTTTCTCCCGCCTCTCTCTTTCTTCTCTACACAATATTCTTTCTCTCTCTCTCGAAGGTGAAACCCTACATCTGAACGCCGAATTGCATGTCGAAATCGCCGGCTGGTCCTCCGATGGATCGCGTATCGAAATCGCCGGTTGGTCTTCCGATAAGTAAACGTTGTTCACTATTCAGCTGTTTCAGTGACGACTTCGTCCGGTGTCGGTCCGTCTTCTCTTTATCTTGATTTCCAGATTTTAGTTCTGGAATAGTCTCCGAGTAATATTTCAGGAAGATGAGGTAATTGTTGTTATGTTTTTTTTAATTAGTTTGTAGATACAAAATCTGAAACGGAGAGTAAAACAGGCTTTCAGGTTGCGGAGGTGACGAAGATGGTGACCCTTGCGTTTCTGGCGGACTGTCTTTCCCCGGCGAATCTTCAATCGGAAGAATTGTAGTTACTTTAGAGCGAATGAGGTCAAACATCTTCTCGACTCTAATAACAGGTGTGGAGGTTTTGCTGTCGGTTCGGAGGTATGGAAATATCATTTTTTATTTTTACTGTTCTTTTTCATTTATGTGCTAAAGAATCCGCTTTTGTTGTTTATGCATGTTGATGTTGGTTTATGTTTACTTTAGTATTATTAATCTATTGATGTTGTTTTGTTTTTGGTGTTGCGTTGTGATGGCAGAATACTAAGGAAAAGAGGAAATTGGGGTTTTTATTGCAGCAAAGTGAGTTGTTTGCTCACTTTGCAGGAAGTGACCAATCTGCTTCCCAAAAGAGGCGAAAGGGCAGAAAACCAATAAGTCAGGTTCGTGTTGTTGAGTCTGTTAATTTATGGAACGAGAATATTGATATTTGATTTGTTTGTTACGATTTTGAAAATCAGCAAAACAGGAAGTCCCCATTTGTTGTTAGATTCGGGAGGATGTTTGATTTCATTCACTTTGAATCTCCTGCAATATCGCGGTTTTTACTTTGTTCGGCTAAGGGCTAAAGCTTTCATTGCGTTCTGCAAATTGCTTATAACGCAGGTACTTTACCTGATGTCGGTTTAGTAGTTATGGAACTTTCTATAGTAACTAATAAGATTTTTGTTCATTTCATTTACTTTGGGTTTTTTTCTATGTTACAGAACGGCATTAGGAATTGAACTAAAGTCTCAGATTCTTAGTTTAGGTAAAGTGGATAAGATGCTTATTACTGATGGACTTACTGGGACTGTCCTTTGTACCTAATCTGTTTGATGTTTAAAATATCTAACGATATGCATTTGTACTGATGTTTTATTCCAGGATTGTCGGATTTAGGTATGTCGGCAAACGATAATTCTTATTGCACGTGACTGTTATATATACTTATTATTATGTGCTGTGAAAATCAAAACTGAACGCCTCGTTGCAGTTAGAGATACAGATTTGTTATTCTGTGTAGGTACGCTTATTTAAATTTTACTCTTTATTTAGTATAGGAAAATAGAAGCTGCTAAGAAATAACATAATTATCCAGAAACAAAATATGAAAAGGTAGAACACAAAACAAACAAAAATTGAAGGATTGAAAAAGATGCATTGTGAGTATCAACTGAAAATTGAGGTTTCTGAAAAAAGGTTTCTCGATTTGAATATTAGGGTTTTGGGTTTGGGAAACTTGGGTAGAGAGTTGTTGAGTCAGCAGCAAAAAATTTCGTCTTCGAGTTTTCGTACTGCTGTGGGCCGTGATGTGTCTTTCGCACTATATAGCAGCACGGACACACTGAGACAATTTTTTTTGCTGCCGGCTCATCGACTCTTTACTCAGGTTTTCCAAACTCAAAACCCTGATATTCATATCCAAAAACCTCTTTTCAGAAACCCTGATTTTCAGTTCTTCAATTTTGGTTTATTTTATCTTCTTCGTTTTCATGTTTTCTTTTTAGACAATTGTGTCAGTTAAAGCTGAGCATCTGCCTGGAATTAGAGAAAAAAGTGAAAGCTGCTAGGAACGAGGAACAGGAACCACGTATGTCATAGGGTGCGGTGTACTCTACGGCTTCGGAGGTTGCTGTTACTCCTTCTGAACATCCTTCACTTTTTTCTTTAACTTTAGCCATATGCTCAGCTTTAACTGAACAGTGTATATAAACGTTCTACTTATATTTTCTCCTAGCAATACATTTGATTGATGATCTTTATGAAGAGGCTATGATGATGAATTTCTTTAACACGTCTGAGTCAATTCAAGCAGAGTTGAGATTATCTGTATCTTGGCAGGGCAACTCGGATGGTTATGTCAAATTGCATTGCAACCGATAAGTAAGTTTGCAGCCATGGCAGATTAGTCCACTTTGTTTGATTGTTAACAAATCTGAGCCCCATAATCATTTTAGTTCCTGAAACTTTATGACTTATGAAATTGGTTGAACCACAAATACTCAGCTACATGGAACTCGAACCCATTTGTCTATTCAAATTCCGTCTTTGCCTTTGGGTCGGGTTGGGATTCCGTATGGGCCATGGTATTACCAGGTTTGGGTTTAATTTTCGGGTTTGGGTGTTTTTTTGCTTATTTTAGTTCTCTGGGTTTTTTGAGTGGAGGCTATGATGATGAATTTCTTTAACACGTCTGAGTGAATTCAAGTAGAGTTGAGTGAATTCAAGCAGAGTTGAGATTATATGTATCTTGGCAGGGCAACTCGGATGGTTATGTCATATTGCATTGCAACTGATAAGTAGGTTTGCAGCCATGGCAGATTAGTCCACTTTGTTTGATTGTTAACAAATCTGAGCCCCATAATCATTTTACTTCCTGAAACTTTATGAAGCTTATCTTTTTATTATTCTAATCTTTCTTATGAAATTGGTTGAACCACAAATACTCACCTACACGGAACTCGAACCCATTTGTCTAAAAATATATGTTTATTCTACATTTAGAGGTCTGCTGTTGCAACCATGGATAATCACTTATCTTCGAGGTACTTCATATAATTCGTCTTTTTCAGTTCTTCAATTTTGGTTTGTTTTATCTTCTTCGTTTTCGTGTTTTGTTTTTAAGAACATGTCAGTTGAAGTTGAGCAGCTGCCCGTAGTTAGAGGAAAAAGTGAAAGCTGCTAGGAACTAGGAACATGAACCACGTACGTCATAGGGTGCGGTGTACTCTATGGCTTCGGAGGTCGCTGTTACTCCTTCTGACCAGCCTTCACATTTTTCTTTAACTGCGGCCAGATGCTCAGCTTTAACTGACGTGGTACATATAAACGTTCTACTTATATTTTCTTATGCAAAGTGATCAACGGAGTTTAAAACCACTTGAATTGTTTGGAGAAAGTGGAAATTCCCAAAGTGAAACTCTTTACTGACATGTTGATGAGGTCACTTGAGCTTCGTTGGAACGAACGTCAGTAGCTATCGAAACTTGAGGACGGGATATAGCGGGCCAAACATATGGATGAAAAAAAATTTCATCCACCTGTTTTACCTCCATTATTCCATTTTCCACTTTCGACGGATACTGATTTTCCTTTCAGCCAACCTCGCGTAACTTCATTAATATGTAAGGACGGAGTTTAACTTTGGAAATTTCCATTTTCTCCAAGCAATTCAAATGGTTTTGAACAATTTGAATCACTTTTTTCGGTCCTATGATGTAATGATATACCGCATTCAAGGTAACTTTAGACTTAATAAATACGTAATCTTTTGGTAGTGTTCATATACAAAAAAGTTGCTAAACTGTGCTAAGTGACAAACAAAATTTAGAGACATTTGAATTGCTCGGGAAAAAAGGAAATAACTACTCATATGCTGATGGAGCTGCTTGAGCTTCGTTGGAAGATGGATCGGCATCCACCGAATGTGGGGAGTGGAATGTCGGAGGTCTAACACTTGGATGAAAGGTTTTCATCCAACTGTCGGACCTCCAGTATTCCACTCTCCAGATTCGATGACTGCCGATCGTTCTTCCAATCAAGTTCCAATAGGTCCATCAGTATGTGAGTATCAAGCTTTACTTTAGAAATTTCCATTATCCCCGAGCAATTCAAATGGTTTTAAATATCACGGATCACTTTCAATCCGCTTAACACTTCGATGTAGGTAACTGTTTCATTCATTACATCAGATCTTTTGTTTTCTCGATTTCTTGAGGTATGTTTTTTGCAATTGGGGTTTTGTATGCTCGAGTACAAGGTGAATGTTGTTTCTATTTCTTATTGTACATTTAGTAAAGTCATCTTAATTCCCGAGATTCTAACACGATATTTTGTTTCTGATTTTCAGGAGCACATGGATTACGTTATCGTTAAGAGCTCAAATCCAGACCCAAGTGGTGAGATCAGGTGTTTTTGATTTTCAGGAGCACATGGATTACGATAATAGTTTGTGATGTCAGTGTTTTTTTACTATGTTGGTTTCACAAAAAATTTGTACGTTATACTAGAGAGAACTTACTGAATTTTTGTGTCATTCTCGAGCCCCTTTTGGTCATTAGTTTTTAGTTAACAATTTTGTTCTGAGATGCGCGCTGCTGCTTGGGAAGATGTCGAGAGAGCCAAGTATATGGCTAGGTGTTTCCGTTCAAAGGACAAGGAAATCCAGGAACAAACCGGACCTCGTGCAACGCACGAGAGTCCCCTAGTTTTAATAAAACCACCTCATTAGTTACTTTTTCTTTTTACTTTTATTATTATTATTATTCTATAACTTACCATTCACAAATTACATTATTCTTATAATTAAAACCGGTCGTTGCCTTAAACCTTGTGCCTACCGGGCTTTTTTTTGGTTTTGGGCTTTATTTCGGGTCTTTGGTTTGGGCTCCATTTCTGCATGAGATTCGTTTCTTTCTTTGTTTAACACGTGTCTTTGTGTTTTTCCTTGCTGTAACTTTGGTCCCGGTGAAGCTTTCTTCCTCTAACATCTATATTTCCTGTTGATTGCTCTTCGTTCTCTGCATTTCAGAGGTATGTAGTCCCTATTTTACATATGTATTTCCTGTGGATTGCTCTTCGTTCTCTGCATTTCAGAGGTATGTAGTCCCTATTTTGATTTTAACATGAATTTGGTTAGGTGGTGTTTGCTGTTTGTTTTGGATTATTTTCGGGTTTACGACCTAATTTGGTTCATTATGTTTTTATAAGGCCATTTTTCGCCTTAGGGGAGTTGGTTTTAGCTTATTTTATTGTAAATTTGTTCTTTCGGATTATTTACTGTCTTATAGGCTTTTTATGACTTAAAACTCGAAAATAAGCTCATGATATCAAGAAGAAGGCGAAACTATGGGATTATATAAAATAAGCCAACTGAAGTAAGCTCATAAGCCTGAAAATAAGCACCATGTTTTTTTTTTCAGATTATGAGCTTATTTTCCCGTTTTAACTCATTGTAAGCTCATAAGACATACTGACATAATATAGCCGAAAAAATTAAGGTTATGAAAAATAAACCGAAAAAAATAGGCTCATAAGCAAACTAATTAAGCTTAAACAAACAACTACTACAGGTTTTTTTTGTTGTATAAGCTAAACCACCTGAAAAGAAGCTAACCAACCCTTTTATGATAATTAGGGGTCAAGTTATTGTGTATGTATTAACAACGAATAAGTGATTTATTACAACTTTTAAGCAGCAAAAGCACATACAAACACCATTTCATGTAGTTTTCTTTATCCTTTCTGATTGTGTATCTAAACATCAATTTAATGACATGTGTATTTGTTTACGTTTTGTTTTTAGTTTATTTGTAGCTGAACCAAATTATTTACTTAACGGTCATAATGGACCTGCTTATGATGTTAAGTTCTACAGAGAGGGTGAAGATTCTTTGTTGTTAAGGTAAACTGTAAACATCTTGTGATACTTGCTAATCATATAAATTATATATGTTTAAGATGTGAAAGATTGTCAAGTTTATGTTTTTATATAGTTGTGGTGATGATGGTCGAATTTGAGGATGGAAGTGGATGGATGTTTTAGAAGCAGATCACGATCGTTTGTCTCAAGGTAATCGATTTAAACAAATGTTTAAGTAATACTAAGTTAAAGTTTCATAAATTTTATATAGCAATCTTACGAACAAGTCAAAAAACTCTATTAAGCGAACTTAAATTTTTGCAGGTGACGTATTGAAGCCACAACTTGACTTGGCGAATCCTCGACAAAAGTTCGTCACATCAACATAAAACTTTTATTATTTTATTACACGATGTCTATGTTTTTATTTTCTAAAGTATGTTTTTTGTTCTTCTTTTAGCGGTCCTTGGGGTGGTCTTTCTCCGATCCCTGAAACTAATGCTATTGCCGTTGATAATAAGGTAATTATTATGCACCAATACCGTACTCTCTGTGATTAAAAAAAATAAATCCATAATAATAACCAAAGGTGAAAAGATGGGCGGGTTGGGTCACAGGTCAAAACTGGTTTGGGGCGAAACAATCCGTTTTAGCATGGGTTGAGACCGTTTATGTATTAATAATAAAAGGGTCGAGATTGCTAAATTTTAGACATTAAGGTTCTGGGCATGAATACGCACATATTTCACATAGAAATGAGCAAAAAATATACCCCTAGCAACCTAAACTTCGGTGCTAACTGGTAAGTAATCTTTGATGGAGATGCTTGAATAATCAATTGGAAAGTTATGCACGTTAACAGTGTCCATGTGTCAAGCACTATCGCTGATGTGTATTGTTTCCGTTCCTTTCTAAACCGTATTCTACTTTTCAGTTGCTTACAAGTTTTCGAAGAAGAAGCTAGCTGATGAGACACTCTCCATGGAGTCTTATTTGCAAGGAGAGGAAAGGTACGTTAGATCGATGACAGTATCTGCGAGCTTTTCCATAACCTGCACAACATAGTAAGCTCGATCAATATGATATGATTTTCAATTAAAAAATTCCAATTTTAAGTAGAAATCAATGACGAAAATTGTATGAAACAGATCAAAAATGAAGTTAAAGTAATAGTACATCTTTCATTCTCTTGGACCATAGCAACTTTTGCTTTAGAATTTTTACTTGCTTCCTTTGGCCTTTCAGTTCTTGCTTAAGAAATATAAGCTCACCGCCTGCAAAAAATATGTAAGGTTCAGTTTTTGGTAAGCTAACATTATGCTTACTATTTCGCCTAAAAGTAATCATTACTTACTATTATATGGTATGTTACAACTGTTATATGTCTGCCTTTAAAATGTATATACATCATCGATCATTTTTACTACACAATCACACCATAAGTCAGTAAAATGTTGCAATTTTGATTACTTCTTATGCGTCTTTAATATACTTTTTTCCGTATATAGAATGGAGAGGCTAGTGGTATGCTGCGACACACGTGTTCTTGACTTTGAAGAATGCTCGCTGAGTCGAGACTTACCAAATTGATGTTTGGTACAGGCTGCAATTGCTGCCAACAAGAAGGGATTTGAAAACCCGAGACAAAATAAAAATGCAATTAAAAATAGTTTGCAAAGACGAGATTCTGATTCGAGTGCTTTTCAGCAATTGACATCTGTTCTCGAAAACCATGAAGTTTCCAGTGATTGTAGTGAGAAAGAAAAGGTATATCTCTTTTGTGTACTTAATTAATATGTTTTATTCCTTCACAAATCCAAACCTCACTTTAAGTAATTTTCAGTCATATGTTTAAGAACGGGTCAAATGGATAAAATATAAAAGGAAAGTATTAATGGAACATGTCAAATGAACGGAATGTGTAAACCGGTCAAAACTCGTCTAATGTGTATTCAAATGCTTACCATGTTCTAAATCATTTAATTCACAGAAAATTATATTATTGTTTTAATTAGTGATTTTTTTTTTAATTTTATATAACATATGTAATTTCCTAGCCTGATCCTTTTTATTTTTTCTGCATAGGCAACAAGCATACACGAAAAATCACCTGTAAATGTTGGGCCAGTGATGCTGACCAGTCAAGAAAAGTCGTACGACATTTCTCCATATCAGTGTTCTGATGACGAGGATGATGAAGAGGATTTCACCAAGAAATCTGATAAAGTTATCCCTTCATGGCCCAGGTGAACAACTTGATCATTTTTATTATCAAATTATCATTAGTATTCTTCCATTAACTGAAGGGATGTTGTGTTTGGTTTACAAGCTTCAGAAATCAAGAGCAACATATTGAAGTTTTCTGGATTTGTTTGGCTTGAAACTGAGGTAACATTATCTGTCATCAGTAGGGAAATATGAATCTTTTTTTACGTGAATGGACCTCTTCTTTATTTTCCTCAGTTCAGAGAGATGGTTTGTCAACCTTGGTCAATTGTAAGAGGAAGAACCTAAAAGCATTATTTTTTAATTAAGATGAATAAAACGTTTTTTGTTAGTCGAGGGGTGGCAATTTAACTGATTTACTTATGAATAGATCCATTTGGGATATGTTATATAACTTTGTCTCCAAATTGGTCAAATAAAGTTTTTTTTTGCTAAAAAGGGAAAGAGTCAAAAGGGCCGTATCGGTCAAAATTGTCCAAAGTATGTCTTTAATACACCCGTTTTACCAAATCTGTCTTTTAAGTTTTAGCTTTATAGTTTCTATAATCATATTTATTGAATTAATTCCCAAGCTTTAATATCTCTGTTCTTACTGCAGGAAAAACAGAAAGCTAAAGTGCACGAAAAGCTTGACAAGCACAATTAGGATAAGTTGTTTGACTTCTGTGATCTGCTTGACATACCAATTACCAGAACTACTGCCAAAAAGGTTCCTGTCTTTTCATATTATGAGGATCTGCTATCGATTCTTTAAATCGGTATGATGAAATTCTGTTAAATAAGTATAATTGTTAAAACCAGTGACATCCATATTTAAAATTTCGGTCCATCTGCGACTTCGATGAAGATGTATGTGTAGCGTCGTTAATCTTGATTTGTATTTCTCTTTTTCAAATATGTACCTATATTGCTTATGTCAATGTTAAAGAATACCAACACCTTATAAGAGTATATTTGACTTTTTGCTATTTTTCAAACAAGCGTTTCTCAGTTTTATTGGTTTGATTTATAACAGGTCGGCAAGGATAATTGCTGCGGTGATCTTAGGTACTGGAACTAATGCAACGTATGTGGAACGTGCAACTGCGATTCCAAAGTGCAAGGATCCCTTCCTCAATCACGAGAGATGGTTAGTGACTTATATGTCTCTTGAGTTGTCAAAATGGATGGTTCAGACGGGTTGGGTAACGGTTTAAAATAGGACATTTTTGTGGTACAGGTCAAAACCTTTCTATCCAAATTTTATGACCCTTTTGACCTATTTCTTTTTAATCTATTCTATCCGTTAAAGATAAAAATATAACCTGATTCGACCCATTAAATGAATGGGTTAAAACGGCCTCCTCTAAATATAGATGTGGAATAGTTTTTATTTTTTACTTTGGCATAGCTAACTACCAATTAATTATATGTGCAGGTTATTAACATGGAATGGGGCAACTTCCGATCATCCCATCTTCCTTTGACTGAGTATGATGAAAGTCTCGATAGCGAGAACATCGACCTCGACAGCTATTATAAACAACGTCTTTCAACAACACAACCCGAACTCGTGCAACGCACGAGATTCATTACTATTATTTTTTTACCACTTTTCAATGAACAAATATTATAATATACAGATTTTTATAAAACCACCTCATTAGTTACTTTTTCTTTTTACTTTTATTATCACTATTATTATTATTATTATATAACTTACCATTCACAAATTACATTACTATTATTTTTTTACCATTTTTCAATAAACAAATATTATAATATACAACTAATGGTTTTTATAAACCACCTTATTATTTTATATTATTATTCACGAATTACATTACTATTACCACTTTTTAATAAACAAATATTATAATATACAACTAATGGGTTTTATAAAACCATATTATTATTATTATTATTATTATTATTATTATTATTATCATCATATGTTTTATTTTTTGTTTTTTTATTATCTTTTACTATTTTGTATCCTAATCTTTTATCTTTTATTTTTGATTACACTATTTTAAATTAGGTAGGTATGTATGTTAATTTTAGATTACATATTTTTTTTAAATATTATTAAATAAGACAGATACCTATTCATTTGTTTAAAACATTATAAAATAAGACAGATACGTATTCATTTGTTTTATTTATTTATTTACTAGTATAGAACCCGCGCAATGCAGCGGCGACGAAAAGTTGTAATGCGATAATGATTTCTTGTAGTTTCCAATTTGTCTCGTGATTTATGTCGTGAGAGTAATGGTTTATGGGGCAGTATTTGGGTCCAACACAAATTATGCGGTAACGATATTCGGCTCACCTTTCGAGATGGAAAATAATTATTTATATGGTAATGAGTTTCGATAGTTTCTTATTCGTTACTTTTGGCTTTATATTACATATAATACTTTCTTATTTGGTCGTTCGTGTTATAATATGAATTTTAAGGTAACAATTTTAAGTTTGGCAATTTGAGACATAAAAATAGTTGCTATAATTGTGTCTCGTTCAACCATTTCCTCTACTAAGTTTAGCAATATGGGGTAGCATTATCTATTCTAACCATTAATAAAATTACACCTTCTATTAGTTTATCCTTTGACCATTCGAAGAATTTTATCTTTAGTCTTTCAACCTATTTGGTTAATTCGACTTATTTTACGCTATTAGCCCATTTGGTAAAATCATATATGTATAACTATATAAAAAGTAGATATAATTACAAATATGTTTCTTACGATTTGACAAATAGGACATGTTTAATCCTCTTGATTTTGGAAGTACACCGCACACCCTTTATTTGTAAACATTATACACTCGCAATCTTTTAGTCCATTAGGATTAACATATTTCAGTTAGTTATATCAAATGACCATTTTACCAGGCTTGTATTCAAGTGTTCATGTTTTATGTTCATTATCTAAATTGTTCATTTAAGATTGATATGTTTTGAATTGTCATATGCTTTATAAAGATTATTGAGATGTCTATTTATCTATGCATTTTTTTAATACGTATCAAACATAATACAAAATCCGTTTTATGATATAAGTTTCTTGGTAGTTTGAGACATAAATGTTAAATATTTACAAATACTTTACTATACAGTATCAATAAAAAATAAACATATTGTTATCATTTTATTATGTATTTGTATTTTTATTTGTATTGTTTTTGTTTGTATTGTATATCTACCATTTAAATTTTTCACAAAAAAACCATATAATTATCACAGATGACTATCAACTAAACCGTATAATCAACACTAATATTTATTAAAGAAACTTAAAAAACCCCTGAAAACTTGTTTAATATCTCTTAACAAACATTTAAACATAATATGTCTACAAAAGCAACATAAACAACCATCATAACAATTTCTAGCATAATAAATATAACAAAACTTGCAAATACTACAAATTACAAACAATTTATCTTTGAAATAATGTGGCAAGAATATTATTAGTAGTTGTTCCGATTTTAATACAATGAGAAGTCTTTTTTCCGAATGCATCCCTTTAAGGTATTAAAGAAAGGGAGGGATCGATCTGCGGCTTTGGACAAGAAACGGCTAAGTGCTGCTAGCTTGCCATTTAGGCTTTGGACTTGCTTTTTGGTGGAAGGAGATGGCATGTCAATGACTGCCTGAACCTTCTTAAGATTGACTTTGATGCCATTAGGTGTAACAATATGTCCCAAGAATTTTCCTTCCTCCATGCCAAAACTACACTTGGATGGATTAAGCTTCATGTTAATATTACGTAATGTTTGGAAAGTTTCCAGGATATCAGCCAACATGATGTCTTCCGTATTGCTTTTGATAACTATGTCATCTACATAGGCTTCTATGTTCCTTCCCACTTGATTTTTGAAAGTTTCATCTATTAGACGTTGATAGGTTGCTCCAGCGTTTTTCAAGCCAAATGGCATTTTTTGGAAACAAAATATGTCTTGGTCTGTGTAAAAAGCTGTTTTGTCTTCATCACCTTTTTTCATACAAATTTGGTGATAACCTTTATATGCATCTAAAAAGCATTTGAGTCTAAATCTATCTAAGGATTCCACTTTCCAATCGATTTCTGGTAAAGGATAGTTGTCCTTTGGACAAGCTTTGTTAATGTCTTTGAAATCAACGCATAATCTCCAAGAACCATCTCCCTTCTTTACCATAACTGGATTAGCAATCCAAGTTTGGTATTTTACCTCTCTGACAATCCCTGCTTCGACCATTTTGTTTACTTGGTCACATGCAGATTTACTACGATCCGGGGCCATGCCTCGTTTTTTCTGTCGGATTGGCACAATATTGGGATTCGCGTTTAGGGAATGCTCTGCTAGTTCCCTTGGGACACCAGTCATGTCTGATGTCTGCCATGCAAAGACATCAAGGTTTGATTCTAGTAACGCTATGAGTTTAGTCTTTGTCTGTGTTGGGAGTTGTGAACCAATGGTCACTGGTTGTTCAGGGAAATTTTTATTAATAATAACTTTTTGTTCCGGACCATCAATGATTTCCATTGCCGGATCACTTTTGGGACCCTCTACCAGTTTTGGTTTCTCTGCCTGTTTGCACTCTTTAGGCCATGACGTTCTAGCCCTGACTGTGGCTATGCCAGCTGGGGTAGGGAACTTTATCATGCCATGAATGGTTGATGGAATTGCTCCAAATTTTTGTAATGCAGGCCTGCCCAGTAGGACATTGTAGGCCGATGATGCATCAATGATTGCAAAATTAATCATTTCTAACCTATAGTGTGGATATTCTCCTAACATCATGTTTATTGCTACCTCTCCGATTGGCCAATGCGTCTCATCTGAAAACCCCACTAGAGGGAATTGTGTTGGACGCTTTGAATTTTGTACTTTTTCAGGGAGCTTCCTAAAACAGTGGGCATAAATAATGTCCATTGAGCTCCCTATATCAACATATGCCTTGCTCACTTCATAGTTGGCTAACCGGATTTGTATTACTACAGGGTTGATGGAAGGAGTTTCAATTGGTGGGAAGCAAATAGGCTCCATCACCCAATCCTGAAGGACTGATGCCTTCCTTTTGCGAGATGTAGTTTCTTCCTGCGTCATGTATATGTAATTAGGTGGGGTGGTGGATGGGGTATTGGTGGTTGTCTTTAACTTAAGTGAACCGATTTGTGATGAGGAATTTTCTTCCATGGAGAAGAAAAAATGGTGGTGAAACTAAGAAATGAAATGAAAAAAGATAGAAATGAAATGAGACACCGTTGCTAAAACGTGTCCCACGGATGGCGCCAATGTTAGAGCAAGGATTGACAGGCTCAGTAACTTGGGTGTTTGGGATTCAACCCCTTGACCTCCTGCTTAGCAGTGCGAACCTATCAAGCTCTTGGCGAGCCTAAGGTGGTCAAGTGGCTGGTTGGAGAAAGATGATCGGAATATGTTTACTGCGGGAAGTGTATAGGTATTCCGATCAAGAGATACTGTGTGCCAGTATGAGAGTGGAGAAGTGATGAAGCTGCCTCTAAAACCTGAAGCGTTGGATATTTATACCCAACATTGCTAGGTACCAACAACGGTCATGATGATCATTTATTGTTCATCAATAGGATTCCAACGGGTATAAGTGAAAAGGTAACGCTTCTGCAATGATGCAATCTCATCAATGCCTTTGACGGTTACATCCAAACATTAGGCTTGGATGTCTGACTGGCAGAATGTCAGGAGCATGATACCTTGAGACGAACTCCAAAACATCAGTGTTGGTCTACACAAGTCATTATACATGCCAGGCCATGAGTGTCGGACTGAGCGTCGGATGCCGGGGCAGATCTCCGGACACGGGGCGCTAGGTGCCGGGACACATCTCTCGGATCCCGGACACGGGGCGCTAGGTGCCGGGACACATCTCTCGGATCCCGGACACGGGGCCATGATTCCCGGACACGGGGCGCTAGGTGCCGGGACACATCTCTCGGATCCCGGACATGGGGCCATGTTTCCCGGACACGGGGCCATAGTGCCGGGACACAACTCCCGGATCCCGGACACGGGGCCATGCTTCCCGGACACGGGGCCATAGTGCCGAGACACAACTCCCGGATCCCGGACACGGGGCCATGTTTCCCGGACACGGGGCCAGAGTGCCGGGACACAACTCCCGGATCCCGGACACGGGGCCAGAGTGCCGGGACACAACTCCCGGATCCCGGACACGGGGCCATAGTGCCGGGACACAACTCCCGGATCCCGGACACGGGGCCATGTTTCCCGGACACGGGGCCATAGTGCCGGGACACAACTCCCGGATCCCGGACACGGGGCCATGTTTCCCGGACACGGGGCCATAGTGCCGGGACACAACTCCCGGATCCCGGACATGGGGCCATGTTTCCCGGACACGGGGCCATAGTGCCGGGACACAACTCCCGGATCCCGGACACGGGGCCATGTTTCCCGGACACGGGGCTGTTTTACCCGGACATGGGCCGTTTTACCCGGACACGGGGCCTGGTGCCGGGGGCATTTTACCCGGACACGGGGCCGGGTGCCGGGGCCATTTTACCCGGACACGGGGGCTGGTGCCGGGGCCATTTTACCCGGACACGGGGTCAAGGGCCAAGTGTCCGGACGCGGAGCCTTGTGTCGGACGCCGGGACGAAATGTCCGGATGCTGGGGCCAAGTGTCCGGACGCCGGAGCCTTGTGTCCGGACGCCAGGACGAAATATCCGGATGCTGGGGCCAAGTGTCCGGACGCGGGGGCCTTGTGTCCGGAAGCCGGGACGAAATGTCCGGATGCTGGGGCCAAGTGTCCGGACGCCGGAGCCTAAGGGTCGGAGCTAGGAGATAGCATGCAACCCTTTGTAAGTCAGGTTATGTGTTTAGGGGGTTAATGGGCTATGTGTATGAGCCATTCCCTACTAACACTATCACTATGTTTTACTTAACTTTTTTTTTTAAATCCCATGTGATTTTTTTGTAAAAAAATTGAAATTACATGTGATTTTTAAAAACCAAAATTTATAAATTTTAAAAATTACACGTGAATTTGTTTTTGTCGAAAATCACATGTGATTTTCAAAAACCAAAGTTTATAAATTTTAAAATCACATGTGAATTTTTTTTTGTCGAAAATCACATGTGATTTTCAAAAACCAAAGTTTATAAATTTTAAAGTCACACTTGAAAAATTTGTTTCTCGAAAATCAAATGTGATTTTATAAGCAAATAGTTTGTAGTTTAAAAATCACATGTAATTTTGGTCAAAAATAATCAATAATTTTTTAAAATCAAACGTGATTTTACCCATAAAAGATTTGTAGATTGAAAATTACATGTGATTTTTAAAAGTAAGTTTGAAAATCAACTATGATTTTCAGAAGAAAAAATAAAAAAGTAAATAAAAAGTAAATAAAAAGGTAAAAAAAAAAAAGTAAATTTTTTTTTTTACAAAAGAAGTAACAAAAAAGAAGTAAAAAAAAAACAAAGATATAAGGAAAAATGAGTGGTTAGGAAGGGATTCCTTGATCTCTAGAGAATTAGGGATCCCTTTTGAACCCAATATATATATATATATATATATATATATATATATATATATATATATATATATATATATATATATATATACTAAAATCATTATAGATAGTATGACAAAATATTTTAACTTAATTATTCTAAATTATTCAGCTAAAATTATAATTGATTGTAAAGAAAAACTAAAAAAGTATTACTTATTAAGTGGAAGCACTAAACCTAGAAAACTGTTTGAAAACATAACTGGACCAAAATGGACCCAAAACCCAAAAACATAATCGAACAGTTTCTAACCATTTAAAAAGCAAAAAATTTTGATTCGGTTTCGATGTTATGCAAACATCAAGCTAAATCGAACCAACTGTGTGCACCCCTATTATTTGATTGTGTAAAAGCTTTGACATAAGAACTGGGTTAAAATAAGTGAAAATAGGTTTTTTGGAAAAATAAACAAAATCTAAATTTTAAAGTTGCATCAAGAGGAGTATAGATAAATATTTTCTTGTTATCTTTGTGAGTTGCTAGGCTTTTACAAGTTTCGAGCTTTCAAATTTGAATAGAAGTCTTTTATAGGTATAATATAAGAGTTTTTTTTTTTTTTTTAAGATGCTTGTATTTGTTAAAAAATATTTATGAATAGATGATAATTTTAAAAATATTTAATAACAAATTGTTAGTTAAAGCATTTATTGAGAAATTTGTGTAGTCCTACCCATATCCTTCACATCGATTAATATTAATTTGTTTATAAATATTGAAATAAAGTGTATTTAATCTCATACTATCCTTTAATTTTATATTATACTAGATTATTGTCCCGCGATAGCGCGAAAAAAAATAAAAATTAAATCATAAATTTTACTTTTATTTAGATTTTAATTTATTATAAGAAAATAGTGTTGTACGTAAAATACATATATATACTTTTACGTTTATACACATGTTGTTTATAGTTATAATAACATATACACCTTTATTTTTATACATATGGTTTGATATTTTGTGTTATGAGATTTTAGAATAATAATAAGGTAATTATAGTACAAATTAAATAATTCTATAAATAAATTATAATTATATTTTTTTATTTGAGTAGAGATTGAATAAAATAGAGAATGTAATTATGTATTGTAAAAGGGTGTAAAATGAAAATAATATTTGATGACATCATCAATCTGATCTAACGGCTGACATCAAAGAGGTTAATCCATCCAACGGATCTTACTTCGCCATGTGGCATTTAAGGCCCCTCTTTTATTATATATTAAAGATAGTGTACAAACTCATAGACAAAGATGAGTTTTAATATAGATAGTAATATTTAAAATATACTTATACTATTATATTATATATTTGACGTTTTTTAGTAAGGATTTTTTTGAAGGAGATTACATCTTGTTTATTTATTATGATAAAATAATCTAAGCCTTTTAATATTTTAAGTGATCTTTTTAATAATTTTGATGTATGATATTTGTAACTTACAAATACATAAATAACATTTGTAAATATTTATTTAGTGAATCATCATAATCATTTTAAAATAAAATAAATTTATAACACTTTTATGTAGTTCATTAATTAGAATAAATATATCTGATAATGTTAGTAGGGTCTAAGTCTATGTTTATAGGACTCAAACCATAGAAACACATAAAAGTTCAGCACACGGAGCTTGGGAAGCTTGGGATATGTCCAACACCCAGATCTTGGGAAGCTTGGGATATTTCACCCAGAGCTTGGGAAGCTTGGATATGTCCAACACCTAGAGCTTGGGAAGCTTGAGATATGTCCAATACCCGGAGTTTGGGAAGCTTGGGATTTTCCCAACACCATAACTTGGGAAGCTTCCAAACATCCACGCTTCTACGCGTCCAAGCGTTCCATCCAAGCGTCCAAGCTTCAAAGAATCCAAGCTTCCAAGTGTTCGAGCAACCAAGCAATGCACGACCGTCGGCCAAGAAAGACCCAACCGGCAGACAAACGAGGCTCATCCGGCGACCATCAAAGCCCAGTCGGCGGCCAACAAGTTCCAACTGGTGGCCAACAATTTCCAACTGGTGGCCAAAAAGGTCCAGCCCGCCGTCAGTCGAGCGAGACATGTGACGACCGTCTTATCTTAGGTCGAGTGTATTAACTTTTAACCTCGACTTCTTATATGATATAACTCTTAAGTGTGGTTTTGGAAGCATAAGCTATTTGTTAAGTTAACTCGTTGTAACTCATGCTAAAGCCTTAACGTATGATACGTTACATAAACTCGGTTCGGATGTGTCTCGGAGTCGGAATCAAATCAACAAACGAACCTTAACACCAACAAAATATATAATGAACTTGTCTAAGTTCATTGCAAAACAATTATAAATCCTAATCAATGTAGGTATTCAACGATAACGATAACAAAAGAAAGCGAAAATGCAAAACGGAGTGCACACAAGCCGGTGCGCCGCACCGAGGGTCAGGTCAAGATTTTAATTGTCTTGATTAGTCACCATAAACGTGGCTAAACCTTTGACACCTGTTATGAACGTATATTAAGCAGAAAAACCACAAAGATGACTCACCTTAATCATGTTTATCTATAAATAGGTTAATCTCATGTCATTTTTGCTCCTTTGCCAAATTAACACAAATACACACACTTATGCTTACAAACCCTTGTTGAAACACCAAATCAAAACACAAACACATACATAACAAACTAAAACAACACTTATACTTGATCTTTGGAGTATTGGGAGAAAATCTTACAAGGAAACGAAAATGAATTAATAACAATTAAACGTAACGAAACGAGGCTAATAATACATTAATAAAAACTTATAATAACCAAAACATATTATATTTATATACTCTTTTGGTGTTATAGGACGACGTTGATTCCGACCGACTAGCTCGAGATTCCGACTTACACACTGACCCTTCGAAACGTGAGTTACACAACCCCTCTTTTAAACGTTTTATATACATTTTGGGGTGAAAATACGAGTCGGATACTTAAAACGTTATTTCAATCATATGCTTATACATTATCGATACCTGGAACTTATGTTTTGAAAACATTGTTAAACGGATGCTATGATGCTTAATACAATACGCTTAAACTTATATTGCCAGTGACCGCGTATGGCTTTCATATGTTATCGAATTATCTAATATATGGACGTAAGGCCACTATAATGCCCGACACCACTATTGGTTGCTATTAATCCCTTTGGAAAGGACCGTTAGTAATTTATGGATAGCGCTATTAGAGTAGTGAGACCCTCACCACAACGTCAAATAACGATGGTGCATAATTATTAACCGGGTAGGATACAGGCTTAGCAACGTAACACATTTATCACTGGGAAATACTAGGATCATTACATAGCCGTACACTATGTCATCGATACCTACATATAAAAAACTTATTCATATCTTATACTTGTGTTTGATGCGTTAAAAATTTATATGCTTTTACTATATGTTGTAGCTCACTAACTACGTCTCCCGTAGTTAACATTTTCCTCGTATTTTCAGGCAACGAGTAAGTGTTGGAGACGTCTATACTTGTGGTTAGCTTTTGCGGGTTTGGACTTAAAGATTTCAAGATCGGGAATGGTTTGGGTGGTTGAATTTGAAAGTCTTGTTATAAATGTTATGTAAACTTAAGCTATTATCGTTTGTAAACTTTAAACATGTGTTTTGTATTATATAAACTTTGGTATCTATCTATATGCTTGTGCGATGACAACCATGCTCTTCAGGCCCCGTGTTTCCGCTTTAGCGGGGTGTGACAAGACCATTTGTGGTTGAATGTCGCAACTCTTTGAGCAAGCTTGGGCGGATGTCAATGTCTAAACACATATACCTGGCCATCCAGGCAAACCATTTGGTTCAAGTCATTTGTAACGCTATCCATGGGAAAATTTTAGATAACGGCATCTCATTTCTTTTTCTTCTTTTCATTTCATTTCTTAATTTTTCCAGCAATCCGTCTTTCCCATTGAAAGCACCCACCCATCCCAACAGTCCATCTTTGCCATGGAAACTACTCACTCGTCACAGTTCGTCTTTCCCATGGAAATCACTCACCCATCCCATTAAGCAATGCTATCCCGAGAAACAAGCTCTCATAGATAGTCAATACCAACGATTTCCCATCTACCAACCCATGCAAGTGTGGAAGATCCGAGAGTGGAAATTTTGAGATGCTTGGAGGCACATCTGATTAAGCAGAAAGAGGGAGAAAGCATACGGGACTTCATAAGATACAACAATGAATGCCAGAAAATCACCAATATACCAGAATATCAACAGATCTCAGGTTTTACCCTATCTCTATTACATGGTCCATGTAGGATAAATTGGCCAAGTGTATTCGCCTCACCTTCAAATAAGAAACAAATTGCGTGTATGATTACTTGCGGTCCAGGAAGACAGTCGCATTGAAAAGAGGAATTAGCAAAAGCAAAGAGCTTGGACAGGAAAAGTCCGTCTGGACAATAGACAGGAAAATAGGAACGCCAAGTGATACCAACCTTATAACATAAATGTAACCGAGCCCAACCCCAACAAAATCTGGCCAAATAAATGAAAACAAATTCTATGAGTTTCATAATATTAATGGCCATGACACAAATGCTTGTCAAAAACTCAAGGCAGAAATACGACGGGCACTAGATGAGGGAAAACTTGCACACCTTGTCTTTGGGGCTCGGAAACATGAAAAAAAAACCCGTAAACAAGGTTACAAAATGGTCTTATTTATGCATCCCATTTAGAATGTAAAATATTTTTCTTTTTCTTTTTCTTTTTCTTCCCAAGCTTTACATGTCCAAACAATTTTGCAATTCTGACCCGAACCATTGATGTTGATCAGACAGAAAAAGACATAACGTGGTCAGATCTATGTATCCTACAAAGGCATTAAATGCCATGAGACTTGAATAAAAAATGTTGATGTATATAATGTGGTCTCACATATGTGTCCCACACATATAATGAATAAGCATCATTTTCATTTTTGTTATTATACCCTTACTACAGGGTCAAAATGATGAAAGTTACAATAATCAATTCCAAATCGGCCTAGGATATCCTACTAGGCAGGCCTCCACTTGAAAACTTCAGAACAATTCTACTTACAACCGATAGTATGGTCAAAATCCCCGCCTTAGCTGGCATAGCCACAGTCAGGGACAAAATGTCATGGCCTAAACAATACAAATAATTTATCACGATCTAAAGTATCGGGGGCATAATACATATCTAAAAGTGTCATGAGCACAATCCAGATCTAAAAAATGTCATGGACACAATCCAGATCTAATAGTGTTATGGACACGGTTCAGATCTAAAAAGTGCCATGGGATCCTGCTAGTCTGACAATTCAAACCAGTTTGGCAAAAACGTGATATCCAACCCAATTTGAGCAGCTAGCCAATTTGGCAATATCTTGATAGCTGACCAACTTGGCAAGATCTTAACAGCCTTTGAAAGTGCTTCTAACCGGAGGTCGCTGGCAAAGAATTTTCTATCCTTCCTAGAATACTAGAAATCTTGGCATGATCATCATCCTAGCACAATGACCATCCTGCGAACCCGACTGATAATGAACCCGACTGGGAAAAGGCAACCGTCGGCTGGGCGAGGCCCGACTGACAAAGAGCCTGGCTGGCAGAGGCCAACCATCGGCTTGAGAAGGACAACCGTTCGTTGGGTGTGTCCCGACTGACAAAGAGCCCGGATGGCAGAGGACAACTGACAGCTGGAGAAAGGAAACTGTCGGTTGGGTGTGGCCCGACTGATAAAGAGCCCGACGAGTAAAAGCCACCTGCTGGCTAACAGATCCCACATGCCGGCTGAAGGTGATGCCCGAAGGGATTTTAGCATGGTGAAGGTTTGGTGGTATGATAATATTCCCGACGACATAACCATTCTAACACTATGGCCAGCTTAGCGTGGTAGTCGAGCTTTCCTGACAGCCATCCAGCATGGTGGCATTCCCATCGTGACAGTTATGGCATGGTAGCCACCTGGCATAATAGCCATACTGGCATGATAACAATCTTGGCTTGATAGTCACCTTGGTGTACTAGTCATCCAGACATGATAGCCCTCGTGGCATACTAGTCATCCTGTCTCTGAGCCATATTGACAAGTATTGTTGGTGTAAAGCCACAAAACCACAACCAATCAATATTTCAACTCAACTTGTCTCAACATTAATAGTGCACCTCTTCAAATACAAATATTATTACAAATACTATGGTTGGCAGAAGAGGGGAATACATAGATCACCCATGCCCCCAGATGGGCATGTACTAATAGTAAAACACGCTACATAAACTCACATGGGAACACCCTTCCAAGGAATAACAAGGTGACAATAATTTACTCTCTTTTTTCAATAAAAAGGACAGTTAGTAGATATGGATAGCGCTATTAGGGTAGATTGACCCTCACCACAACGACTTATAACGATGGTGCATAATACTAAATGGGTAGGCTTTAGGATTAGCAACGATCATTGGGCAATACTTAGGATTGTCACTGATAGTGTTAGTAGGGAATGACTCATACACATAACCCATTAACCCCATAAACACATAACCTGACTTACAAAAGCTTGCCTGCTATCTCCTAGCTCCGACCCTTAGGCTCCGGCGTCCGGACACAAGGCTCCGGCGTCCGGACACTTGGCCCCAGCATCCGGACATTTCGTCCCGGCGTCCGGACACAAGGCTCCGGTGTCCGGACACTTGGCCCTTGGCCCCGTGTCCGGGAGATTTGGCCCCGGCACCCGGCCTCGTGTCCGGGTAAAATGGCCCCGACACCCGGCCCCGTTTCCGGGTAAAATGGCCCCGACACCAGGCCCCGTGTCCGGGTAAAATGGCCCCGGCACCCGGCCCCGTTTCCGAGTAAAATGGCCCTGGCACCAGGCCCCGTGTCCGGGTAAAATGGCCCCGACACCAGGCCCCTTGTCCGGGTAAAACGGCCCCGTGTCCGGGTAAAATGGCCCCGACATCAGGCCCCGTGTCCGGGGAAAATGGCCCCAGCACCAGGCCCCGTGTCCGGGTAAAATGGCCCCGACACCCGGCCCCGTGTCCGGGTAAAATGGCCCCGACACCCGGCCCCATGTCCGGGTAAAATGGCCCCGGCACCAGGCCCCGTGTCCGGGTAAAATGGCCCCGGCACCAGGCCCTGTGTCCGGGTAAAATGGCCCTGTGTCCGGGAATCCGGCCCCGTGTCCGGGAATTTGGCCCCGGCACCCGAGCCTTAGCCCCGTGTCCGGGAATCCGGCCCCGTGTCCGGGAGCGTGTCCGGGAATTTGGCCCCGGCACCCGAGCCTTGGCCCACTGTCCGGGAATCCGGCCCCGTGTGCGGGAACGTATCCGGGAATCCGGCCCCGTGTCCGGGAATTTGACCCCGACACCCGAGCCTTGGCCCCGACACCCTAGCCTTGGCCCCGTGTCCGACATTTAGGCCCCGACACCCGGCACTTAGCCCCACGTCCGGGAATCCGACCCCGTGTCCGGCATTTAGGCCCCGACACCCGGCACTTAGCCCCACGTCCGGGAATCCGACTCCGTGTCCGGGAATTTGGCCCCGTGTCCGGTAGCTTGTCCCAGCGTCCGGCGCCCGTGGCCCGACGTCCGACACCCGTGGCCCGGTGTCCGGCAATCGTATCCCGGCGTCCGGCACTCGTGGTCCGATGTCCGGCACCTTGGTAGCACTTACGCCTAGGCTGTCACTCATGCTTTTGGCCCGACACTCCAGAGCCAATACTTATACCTTGTATCTAATAAGTATCATATTCCTCCAAACCAACACTAATGCCTTGGGATTCATCTCATAGTATCATACTCCTAACATCCTACCAGTCAGACACTCAAGCCTAGTCCTTGAGTGTAACCGTCAGAGCATTAATAAAGTTATATAATGATATGCACTGTGACAACCGTCAAATTTCGGGTGTTCTTTACGCTCTATGTCTCTCGTTTTGTCTCTTATGTCTTTAAATTGAACTTTTATCGGAAACGCGCACGTGTCGGAATCACAACCGGAACCAACTTACATAAGTCCTAATGCCAAGAGAACACCTAATGAACTTTCCTAAGTTCATAATGTAACATACTTTAAAACATTAGTTAACGAAAAGGTCCAACGAAACAATTGCAGAAATGGTCCAGGACGACGCACAGAGGCCATGTGCGCCGTCCTGGAGGACGATTTTTGAAATGAAATTCAAAATTCTGCATGTCTCGTTTTACACACCACCAAACCCAATCAATCTCGAGAATAGGCACTCATTACTGCCATTTCTCTGCCCCCAACACTCCCCTTTACCATTTTCTTTACTTCTCTTTCATTTTATCATTTTGTTAATCTAAAAACATAAAAACACACACACAAAACCCATTTTTCCTCTCAAAACTCTCTCAAAAACTCATCAAGAACAGAAGATTTCCAGCACCAAACACCATTTCCATTCATCCAAATCGATTTAAACACCAAGAGAAACAAGGAGAAGCTAAACTTTCGAAAAAGGACCATTTTTGTAAACATTTTCGGAGCTCAAACTTCACCAAATCATCATCCAAACGATTTCCACCGGTAGATTTCTTTCTATTTACTGTTTTTATATAAATAACAACTTGCATGGATGATCTATTGGTTTAAAATAAGTGTTTACAAAGATTTATAACGTTTTATGTACAAAAGCGATTTTTGACCGAAATGTTGTTTAGATCTACGTTTTTATGAACAAAAACACTTTGGATACACTGGAAATGAAGTTTTATTAAGTTTAAACCCATTGCATGTCGAAATCTATGGCTTAAAATTCGTTTTGCAACAAAAACTCGAAACTCCTCGTCATGTGCGCCGTCCTAGACCACAGGACGACGCAGCGGGCTCCAAAACTGGCTTCTGTGCGCCGTTCTGGTGCTCACAGCGGCGCACAGAGCTGCTGATTTTCTAAAACTTGTCGTTTTTGTCGTTTTTAGCACGTTTGGACTATTATTGACCCGCTGACTTTTTGATACAATAATTTTTGGGACTGAATATGAAACATGAATAATATTGGGGACATGTATGGACTATTCGGACTTAAATTGAACTATAATATATATATTATTGCGTTTTAGGTGATTTGTGAGCGGAAGTGATTGCACATTTTTGGATATGAAATTTGGGCGCGGAAGCGCTGCCCAAATTTCCTTTGAAAAATGTAAACCACTTCAGCGAGTAAAAGCACTTAAGACAAGATAATTAAAAACGTTAAATCAAACTTTCTTGACATAAACGTAACTTTCACCGTTTTGGGACTATTTTGATTAAACGTAACCTTGACACTTAAAGTTTAATAAAATGTTATCTATATATTTATATTATTAAGAACATAATAAGATAATAACAATCGGACTATCTTGGTATTATTAGGCGACCCGTGATTTCCGACTTCCGTTCCGACCGATTTCCGAGCTCCTTATCTTCGCAAACCGTGAGTTACACCCCTCCTTACTTTTACCTTTCTAAGTACTGTTTTTGGGGGAAACATGACATCAAATTCTTTTGTGAACAATATCTTTGTGTGAACTATTCTTCGTGCTTGAATATATGAACTAATTGAGCCACTTTCTATTTTTAGAAACTTTTGAACTAATTGAACTACTTCTATTTTTGGAAACTTTGAACTAATTGAACTACTTCTACTTTTGGAAACTTTGAACTAATTGAACTACCTTCTATTGTATAAACTTTTGAACTATTTGAACTACTTTCTATTTTTGGAAACTTTTGAACTTGGAACTCTTTGAACTCTTGGAACTTTGAGAACTTTTGAACTATTTTGGAACATGGAACTAATATGCGTAAACAACATCAATTGTTCGGATTGGCTTACTTTAGACTCCCTAGGTTTGCCTCTTTGGATATTTGGTTAGACAATGATAGCTTGGTTGTATTTTTGGAGCAAAACCCTAGGTGAGGATATAACGCCGTAAGTACAAACAAACGATTTTTAGAAACGGAACGAACTAAATACCCCGCAGATTTTCTTGGAACTGAACTCTCACACTATTAACATAAGCCGTTAGCATAGATTATGGGTATCTATACTTAGGAGCGGTCACTCCTTACTTATGGGTAGCAACCTGGGTACATATTGCTAAGTTCTCGCGAACTCGAACTCTAGACTGGAACTAGTGGGCAGGAACTTGACCAGAATCGGATTAGTATGAAAAACTAAATCTTACGTATATTAAGCTTAGTGGTTGGTACAACTCGAGGATCATAGGTCTTTATTTATGCATATACTTACTTACTTCTTACTTATGTGGATTAATCCACCGCTAGGTAATGACTACGAATTTTTTCGCTCGCTACGCTACTTGACTTTGAACTTAACTTGGGAACTCAATTGAACTTATTTTGAACTCCCTTGGGACTTATTTTGAACTTAATTGAGCTCGAACTTATTTGGACTTGAACTTATCTTGAATTTAAATTATTCTTGAATTTTAAGCACTTGAACTTATCTTGAATTACCTTGACTTTGAACGAATCTCGAACTTTCCTGAACTTTGAACTTATCTCGAACTCTTATGAACTTTCAAATTGAAACCTTTCATCAATTTATAAACTGTAACTCACTCGCTACGTTTTCGTAGTTGACACTTTATCCCATGTTTCAGGAACTAAGCGTAAGTTATGAAGTGCATTGCTCGGGCGGGTCAAGTCTTTTATATGAAGTGTATCTTGGGAAGAAGACCTTATTTTGGGAATTTTTATTTAAAAACATCTTATTATGTATTATGGTCTTAACTTTGAATCTTGGTTGTAACTTTGACATCCCGTGTTTCCGCTTTAGCGGGGGGTGACAGACTTGGTATCAGAGCACGGGTTATAGTGAAAACGGTTTTAAAAATTTTTCAAAAAGTTTTCGAAACCAAAACTATAACCAAGACTTTTCAGAAAATTCATTTCGGGGTTCAAACTTTAGAACATTACTTTCCGCAATTGCATGATTATCTTTTTCAACTATGCGTGACTTGATCAACCATGCATAGTTCAAAATGGATTATGCAAGAACGGAAAGTAAATGGCTATCGTTAACGGTTTTACGTCGAAAAATTCCCGGTCTTGTCATTCCCGACACTCACATGATTGACCCGCGCATGCATTATACTTACGTTTTCCTATTTCTAGTTTCCCCCGTACTTATGTAACTCTCTATTCGCAGATACGCCATGTCTCAGTCCTCACAATCCCGATCCCAGACTCGATCACTTCCCCGAGCCGCCTCCCCCTCTCACGAACCCTCCGAGGGACACACGGCTTTAGAAAGTCAGCGTCACCAGACGACTGACCCAACGGAAGACACATCCCAGACCATCAGCAGCAGTAATGGGTCCAGCCCAAGGACGGTACTCCCACCTCCTAGGCTGGTGCCCGTTGCAGCGCCACAGCCTCGAGGACCCAACGCTGGAGCACCTATGCATCAGCAGTCAGGCCCGTTCCGACCCGCACCTCCCCAGTCCTTCTTGGATCCCTACGATCCCGCCTTTCGTACTCCGATATCGGAGCGTTACGCATGGGATCGTCAGTTTATCGAAGAAAGACGACGTGCTCAGGAGTCCGGACCCTCCCGACCCATGATGCCACCTACTCACCAGTCTCTTCCACCGGATGCGTTCCTCAACCTGCACCGTCAGGTCCGGGGACTCGCGGAAGAAGCCCAGGAGCAGGGTCTCCTTCTCTTTGAAGTCTCCGATGCTGCGAACGAGTTGGCACAACAGTCCTGGCGGATCATCCTAACGGCTCAGGCCACCGCCCGGACCGTGCAGTGCCTCACCAGAGCCTGCGTAGTCATGGGAGAGCTTATCGTAGCCCTCGCCGCCATGATGTTCTTTGAAGAGCGTTATTAGGCATATTTTCCTTTATTTTGTACTGTACCGGTTTAGTCGTAATTTTTCCATTGTACACGACTTAAGCCATTATCTATTATTCTCTATGTATTGTGCTTGTATTGTTTCAGTATTTCGTTCTATGTACTAAAACCTTCTATTATTAATGAAAACTTCTATCTTTTATTTTACTATACTTGTCTTGTCACGTGAGCCTTTCTCTATTGTCAAACATTATTACAAATTCTTAAAATTTTCATCGCGCGTATACTGTTACCTTGCTTGTACATTCTTTACTACTATCGTTATCGTACTTGTGCTAATTGTTCACTCTCATTACTCTCGTGTACTCGATAATCGCTAACTCTGAGTTAAATTCTAGTAGAAAATTCCAAATGGCGCATTCTAAACTAGTTTCTTCTTTCCCTTGTAGAACTATGCCTCCCAGGAGAAGACGCGAGAATCGCATAGCCAAGCAGATCGTTGTGCAATTCCAAGCGCTACTCCCAAGCGTGATCGCCCAGATCGTCGCTGGAATCAACCAAGGGATATTCGGAATCAACGAACCCCTTCTCCCTCTTGGACCGACTAGGCAGGGCGAGGACGAAGATTTTGGAACCAACATCCTACCTCCCCCTCCAGGCCTCTTCCAACGAAGTGAGAATAAAAGAAGGAAAATCCACCACCAAACCTCATGGACCAGCATCAACCAGGAATCCACCACCGTAACCCGAACCCACTCCAGACCACGCCCCCAGTGCAGCAGGTGCCACTTCCACCATGCCCGAAAATGCCCGGTATGCAGACTTTGCAACAAAGTAGGGCATTACCCCTGGTGCTGTCCGGAAAATGCAAACAGAAAGCTGCTATGCATCGAATGTGGGAGCGACCAGCACCTCCGTGGGGATTGTATCTTAGAGCGTACCACAGAAACCCTCAGCGCTCTCGCAATCACGGCCGAGGAAACCCCTCAGGACCCCAATGCAGTTACCGGTACGTTCTCTTTCGACGATAATCTTTTTCGTACCACTTAATCCAAGAACTGAACGGAACTTTGCCTCCTTAGAAACTAGACCCTCATCGGCTTAGGACCTAAAGCCTTGCGGATAGCTTTCCATCGAATATGCCAATGATCCATAGTCAAAAATGCGAATGCAACTTAGAATTTCCAACACTCCATTTGCCAGAAGCCTGTTCCCATCCACCCAACTCCTACCGAACCCATAAAGCTTTGACGCTATCGTTGGGATGGACCGGTCACCCCATTATTGAGCCAAGAACGTCCGTTCCGACAAGCTCACCCGTATCCCTTCCCATGAAGTGAAACTCTCGTTGTTCAGGAGGACAAACCTGAATGACAACTTCACAGCGTGTATCCCTCGATGATGCACCAGTATCTCGAGAAGGACTACGACGCACCCTCCGCCCACGACGTCGAACGTAAACCTAAGGAAAGCCGAGCCCAAGATGTTCCCCGTAGTCAAGGACCATCCAAAGCCTTCCTGAGAAATTTCCTGGCTACCGCCAAATCGACAAGCGGAAATCTCGAATAAACCTCGCTCCTGACACGGCGCCAATAGCCAAGGCTCCCTACCATCTAGCACCACTTGAGATGCTGAGGCAGCCAAAGCTGCTGTAGGAACTTCCCAACCCTGACTCTACCAATCAAACCCAATTCCATGGGAAGCCCCAACTTCCCTAACCAGAGACAGACGGACCCTTCCGTTTGTACGCTGAGCGTCATGAAATCATCAAGCAAATCATCAAGAACTGATGACCATTCCCGAGGATCGACAACCTATCCGAGTAGTTGCAGGATGCAGCTTACTTCTCAAAAGTCGACCCCCGCCCGGATTACCACCAGATTCGCGACGTTATCCGCATTCCCCAAACTCGATGCAAGTTATGCAAGCCTCCCCTCTATCAGTAGGCCTAACCAACACACCAACGGCGATTATGGACTTAATGAACAAAGTGTGTAGGCCGTACTTGGACGATTAATGACCATACTCCTTGTTAACACTCTCACCTACCCAAGGAAGATCCTGTGAACATCCCGAGCTCACCCTAGAACTCTTCCGAGGCCAGGAGTTGTACACCAATCCTCCAAAGTGCGAGTTCTGACACCGAGAAGAACATTTCCCCGATTTCATAGCCAACATAGCCAACCATGCAAGAACTCGAACTCAGGCTAAACGAAACTCGTTACGCCAAGCTCCAAGCACGAGTTCTGAAACCCAAAGGTATTCGTGAACCCATTTATGTCAAGGGCCATCGAATCGTTGTTCCATCTAACCGGGATCCGACTTGCTGTACCAGGAGTCCCCGAGAATACTGTTCTGGCCAGACATGAATAAGGACATTACCTTGTATCTAGTCTAGTGCCTCACTTACTCCGAGGTCAAGGCGGGACACCGAAAACCCATCCCTTTATTAATCAATCTGCGTCCCACTCCCTCTTCGGAGAGCCCTCCATAGGATCGCTAGGAACGCGACTAGACCTCATCACCCCTCACCATTCACCTTCCTCTGATCGAGTTCACTTATGTCACGACCCCCGTGCCCGCGCTAAGTGCGCACCCTTCAGTGTCTATATGACCAAGTGTCGGACACCACCTTATCGACCAGAAGTTGACGGTCGACAACTTGCAGGGTTCGATGCCCATCTATACCCTGTGGAAGACTGGAAGCCTCCCGTACCCGGGCAAGGAGCTGCGTGACCATCTAGAAGAAAAGCCCTCAATCCCTAAGATGGCAATAGGATATCCCACAGGATATCGCCACGAAAAAGGACGACCTGTTTCTGAAAACGTGGCAAACTAGGCCGAAGTACACCGGTCCAATCTAAGCCTTGGAATACACCGGTCCGACTTCTCATTGCTTTTAACTTTCCCAACCGTCTCCTAACATACTTATGTGTTCCCTTCTCACACTTGAAAAGTGTTCATTGGATGAGACCCTTGTCATCTCTCTCTAAGACAAGGTCAAAACTGTTACCAGACCCAATTTCCTTGATGAACCACTTAGGTTGTTGACTCCACGGCCAGAAGACCTAGACAGAACCTCGTTCCCATCCCTACGTTCAGTGGAACCTCCGACGTAGCCCCATAACCGCGTGAAGACGCAGGGACCGAAATTCGTCAGGAGAATCCACCATGGTCCGACGACACTTCTTTCCCATGAGACGAACTAAATTTCGGGACGAAATTCCTCTCAACCCGGGGAGAATGTGACAACCGTCAAATTTTGGGTGTTCTTTACGCTCTATGTCTCTCGTTTTGTCTCTTATGTCTTTAAATTGAACTTTTATCGGAAACGCGCACGTGTCGGAATCACAACCGGAACCAACTTACATAAGTCCTAATGCCAAGAGAACACCTAATGAACATTCCTAAGTTCATAATGTAACATACTTTAAAACATTAGTTAACGAAAAGGTCCAACGAAACAATTATAAAAAACAGCCAAAGTCCAAAAATATTTGCAGAAATGGTCCAGGACGACGCACAGAGGCCATGTGCGCCGTCCTGGAGGACGATTTTTGTAATGAAATTCAAAATTCTGCATGTCTCGTTTTACACACCACCAAACCCAATCAATCTCGAGAATAGGCACTCATTATTGCCATTTCTCTGCCCCCAACACTCCCCTTTACCATTTTCTTTACTTCTCTTTCATTTTATCATTTTGTTAATTCAAAAACATAAAAACACACACACCAAACCCATTTTTCCTCTCAAAACTCTCTCAAAAACTCATCAAGAACAGAAGATTTCCAGCACCAAACACCATTTCCATCCATCCAAATCGATTTAAACACCAAGAGAAACAAGGAGAAGCTAAACTTTCGAAAAAGGACCATTTTTGTAAAGATTTTCGGAGCTCAAACTTCACCAAATCATCATCCAAACGATTTCCACCAGTAGATTTCTTTCTATTTACTGTTTTTATATAAATAACAACTTGCATGGATGATCTATTGGTTTAAAATAAGTTTTTACAAAGATTTATAACGTTTTATGTACAAAAGCGATTTTTGACCGAAATGTTGTTTAGATCTACGTTTTTATGAACAAAAACACTTTGGATACACTGGAAATGAAGTTTTACTAAGTTTAAACCCATTGCATGTCGAAATCTATGGCTTAAAATTCGTTTTGCAACAAAAACTCGAAACTCCGCGTCATGTGCGTCGTCCTAGACCACAGGACGACGCAGCGGGCTCCAAAACTGGCTTATGTGCGCCGTTCTGGTGCTCACAGCGGCGCACAGAGCTGCTAATTTTCCAAAACTTGTCGTTTTTGTCGTTTTTAGCACGTTTGGACTATTATTGACCCGCTGACTTTTTGATACAATAATTTTTGGGACTGAATATGAAACATGAATAATATTGGGGACATGTATGGACTATTCGGACTTAAATTGAACTATAATATATATATATTATTGCGTTTTAGGTGATTTGTGAGCGGAAGTGATTGCACATTTTTGGATATGAAATTTGGGCGCGGAAGCGCTGCCCAAATTTCCTTAGAAAAATGTAAACCACTTCAGCGAGCAAAAGCACTTAAGACAAGATAATTAAAAACGTTAAATCGAACTTTCTTAACATAAACGTAACTTTCACCGTTTTGGGACTATTTTGATTAAACATAACCTTGACACTTAAAGTTTAATAAAATGTTATCTATATATTTATATTATTAAGAACATAATAAGATAATAACAATCGGACTATCTTGGTATTATTATGTCACACCCCGCTAAAGCGGAAACACGGAATGTGAAGAGCTGGAAGATCATTACACAGGTCATATAAAACATAACGGCAATCAAGTCATTAATTAAAAATAGAAAGTGTTTACAAATTCATAAAACGACCAAGTCACGGCATTTTAGTACATCGTTACACAAATTCAAAGTTTCATTAAAAATTCCCAAAAGAAATGGCCAAGTCTTTTCCCAATGGGGTTCTCACACGACCGCCTCGACCCGTCCATGCCATGCACATCATGCTTACACTAATTTCCTGAAACACAAGATAAAGTGTCAACTACGAAAGTAGTGAGTGAGTTACAGTTTAAATAGTTCGGCAAAAATATAAGTAAAGTATATAAAAGTAGAAGTTTCCAAAAGGAGGTTAGCGGAGAAAAGTCGCTTAAAAATTTATATACTTTTAAAGTTCAAGTAACGGGCGAACCGGTGCCCTAAGTTTGTAAAGACCAAATAGAGTCAAATTTAGTCAATTTGTAGTTGCGGAAATCAATCCCTAAAAAGTTCGTAAATTATGCGTAAGTAACTAACTAGATTTCTTGTATCAACCTCTTGGCATCTATAATTTAAGTGTTCACACTAATCCGATTGTTCAACCGTGAGGCCCGTCTTCCCGCCTCTCCTACGGGAAGTTGTACTAGTTCTTAGTAATATGTACTTAGACTGCCATCTAAGCAAGGAAAGGTTCTTTCCTAAGTATCGATACCCATAATTACTATACGGCTATGTAGCTAATAGTGTGTAAGTCTAAGTCCAAAAAAGTCGTTGGGCACTAAGTAGTTTTGTTTAAAAGAGAGATAGTCGTCCGTCACTTAAGATCGTGTTATAGCTCCATCAAGGGTTGGTACGTATACAAGCATCAATGATTAGTTTAGTTCAAAAGAGAGCGAGCCAATAAGTTCAAGTAGAGTAAAATGTTTTACGCATAAGAGTTCAAATAGTTCGTACAAAATAGTTCCAAAGTCCAATAAGTTCCAAGTCAAAATAAGTTCAATAAGTTTCAAAAGTCAAAATAGTTCAATAAGTTCAAAAGTCAAAGTAGTTCACAAGCTCAAAAGTCAAAGTTCAACAAGTTCAAAAGTCAAAGTTCGATAAATTGCAATTTGATTTATAAAGTTTTCAAGTACAATTAATCTTATGTTTCCCCCCCCCCCCCCCCAAATTCATGTAAAATATATAAGAAAAGGGGTTGTAACTCACGGATTACGAAGAACGAGAACTCGAAAACTCGGTCGGAATATGAAAGCCGGGAATCACAGATTGCCTAATATTACCAAGATAGTTTAATTAGTTGTTATATTATTATGTTCTTATATAATAATATAGATAAAATTTTATTAAACTTTAAGTGTCAAGGTTAAGTATAGTTAATATAGTCCGAAAAGGTAATTGTCACGTTTTTGTCCAAAAGTCCGATTTAACGTTTTTGATTATTATATCTTAAGTGCTTTTGCTCGCTGAAGTGATTTACAATTTCTAAGGAGATTTGGGCAGCGCTTTCGCGCCCACATTTCATGCCCAAAAATTATACAATCACTTCCGCTCACAAATCACCTAAAACACAATATCATATATAATATAGTTCAATATAGTCCAAATAGTCCAATATAAGTCACCATTATTATTAGTTTTACTCATCTCATTCCAATGATATTATTCACAAAAGTCCAGAATGTGTGTACAAGTTTTAAACAACCAAAACGTCGATTTTTGGGAGGAACAGCAGCCCGGTGCGCAGCACCTGCTAGGGGGGTGCTGCGCACCTCCTTGCTGTTCTTCCCCGTTTTGTGATTTCTTTGCTAAAAACGTAGTGTCACCCATAGATTCCAACATGCAATGAGTTTAAACTTATTAAAACATCTTTTTAACAGTTTATAAAGCATTTTTGGTTACAAAACCGTGGATCTAAAGGTTATTTCGGTTAAAAACGTTTTTGACCATAAAAAGTCATAGATTTGTATAAAAACACATTTTCAACCGTTAGATCTTACATGCAATTGATTATTTGTATAAAAACAGTAAAAAGGAAGAAATCTACCGAAGGAAAAGCTCGGATGATGAGTTTTGGTCGGATTTACGCTCCAAAAATCTTTACAAAACTAGTCCCTTTTGATACAAACGACACCCCCTTGCTTCTCTAGATGATTGAGACGATTTGTGTGGATAAATGATGGATTTCTATGGTGAAAAGTTTCTGGAAATGAAGGTTTTCTTGAGAGCTTTTAGAGAGAAAGAGGGTATGTGTGTGTTTTGTTTTTGTAAAAGTGAATAAGTAAAATGAAAATGAAAGGAAAAAGTAATAAAATGAAAGAGTGTGTTTGGGGACTGCCATTGGCAGTAATTATGGTCTGGAGTTCGAGTTTGATTGGTGGAAAGTTTACAAAAACGAGACAAGGACTGAAAATGTAAATTTTTTGAATTCTGGCACTAGGTGTTGCGCACCAAGCAGTAGGTGCTGCGCACCTAGCCCAAAATCAGTGTTTTTCTGATTTTTCGTTTTTACGTTTTTGCTTCGTTGGACCTTTTCGTTAATTGAAAGTTCTTAATTATGATTCGTTATGAACTTAGGAAAGTTCATTATATGTTTTCTTGGTAGTAGGACTTATAAAATTGATTCCGGGAGTTATTCCGACACCAGTTCCGACAAAGTACAGACTCAACAGTTACGAACTAGAACAAGGCGAACACGATAAAAGAGTAACTAATGTTTTGAACCGATATAGAAATCGAACAAGTACCTGAATTTTTAGACGGTTGTCACATATTAGGCGACCCGTGATTTCCGACTTCCGTTCCGACCGATTTCCGAGCTCCTTATCTTCGCAAACCGTGAGTTACACCCCTCCTTACTTTTACCTTTCTAAGTACTCTTTTTGGGGGAAACATGAGATCAAATTCTTTTGTGAACAATATCTTTGTGTGAACTATTCTTCGTGCTTGAATATATGAACTAATTGAGCCACTTTCTATTTTTAGAAACTTTTGAACTAATTGAACTACTTCTATTTTTGGAAACTTTGAACTAATTGAACTACTTCTAGTTTTGGAAACTTTGAACTAAATGAACTGTGACAACCGTCAAAAATTCAGGAACTTGTTCAGTTACTATATCGGTTCAAAACATTAGTCACTCTTTTATCGTGTTCGCCTTGCTCTAGTTCGTAACTATTGAGTCTGTACCTTGTCGGAACAAGTGTCAGAATAACTCCCGGAATGAATTATATAAGTCCTAATACCAAGAAAACATCTAATGAACTTTCCTAAGTTCATAACTAATCATAATTAAGAACTTTCAATTAACAAAAAGGTCCAACGAAGCAATAACGTAAAAACGAAAAATCAGAAAATACTGATTTGGGCTAGGTGCGCAGCACCTAGTGCCAGATTTTCAAAAAAATTACACTTTCAGTCCTTGCCTCGTTTTTACACAAACTTAAACCAATCAAAAACGAAATTAACCACTCCATTACTGATTTTTGGCAGTCCCAAACATATCCCATTATTACTCTCTATTTTACTTTTCTTTTTCATTTTACATAATCCAAAACACACACTCAAAAACACCTAGTTCATTTCCTCTCTATTTTTCTCTCTAAAAACTCCATTAAAACCAGAGATTCCAGCCACTAAAAACACATAAATCATCCATAGAAAACGTTTGAATCATCAAGGCAAGCAAGGGGTGTCGTTTATTTCAAAAAGGACTAAGCTTGTAAAGATTTTTGAAGCATAAATCCGATCAAAACTCATCATCCAAGCTTTTCCCTCCGGTAGATTTCTGTCTTTACAGTATTTTTATACAAATAAACATTTGCATGTAAGATCTAAACAATAAAAATGAGTTTGTATAAAGATTTATGTCACTTTTTATACAAAAACGATTTTTATCAAAATAATACTTAGATCTATGTTTTTGTGGATAAAAGTTATTTAGGAACTATAAAAATGGTGTTTTATGAAATATCTACTGATTGCATGTCGAAATCTATGGGTAACAAAACGTTTTTGGCAAAGAAATCACAAAACGGGGAAGAACAGCAGGGAGGTGCGCAGCACCCCCTGACAGGTGCTGCGCACCGGGCTGCTGTCTCCCCGAAAAATCGTCGTTTTGGTTGTTAAAAACTTGTACACGCATTCTGGACTTTTGTCAATATTATTATGGGACTGAGATGAGTAAAACTAATAATAATAGTGACTTATATTGGACTCTTTGGACTTATTTGACTTGTTATGAAGTTATTATGTGTATATGCATGTTTTGTGAGCGGAAATGGTTGTAGGTTTTGGACATGAAATTTGGGCGCGGAAGCGCTGCCCAAATTTCGTTAGAAAGCCTAAACCATTTCAGTAACCTAAACATGTCTATCATAATAATAACTTTAACTTTGAACTTTTCGGACAAAAATTAACGTTAACCGCTTCGGACAAATTTTTGGGAGAATATTAAACTTAACACTTAAACTTAAACAAAAGTTACATAATCTCTTATATAAGGTAACCTAATAAGAAATTAACTTTGGACAATCTTGGTATTCATAGGCATTCCGTGATTCCCGGCTCCTTTTCCGACCGATTCCGAGTTCACTTTCTCCGCAAACCGTGAGTTACACCCCCTCCTTACTCTTGCATTTTAAGTACTCTTTTTGGGGGAAACATGAGATCAAACTCTTTTGTGAACAATATCTTTATGAGAAACTATTCTTCGTGTTTGAATATTTGAACTATTTGAACTACCTTTCTAATTATGGAAACTTTTGAACTATTTGAACTACTTTCTATTTTTAGAAACCTTGGACTATTTGAACGACTTTCTATTTTTGGAAACCTTTTGAACTATTTGAACTACCTTTCTAATTATGGAAAGTTTTGAACTATTTGAACTACTTTCTATTTTTAGAAACCTTGGACTATTTGAACGACTTTCTATTTTTGGAAACCTTTTGAACTATTTGAACTACCTTTCTATTTATGGAAACTTTTGAACTAAATGAGCTGCTTTTGAACTTGAATCTCTTGGAACTCTTGGAACTTTGAAAACTTTTGAACTTTGGAACTATTTTGTACGAACTATTTCAACTAATATGCGTAAACAATATCAATTGTTCGGATTGGCTTACTTTAGACTCCCTAGGTTTGCCTCTTTGGATACTTGATTAGACATTGATAGCTTGGTTGTATTTAGGAGCAAAACCCTAGGTGAAAATATAACACCGTAAGTACGGACAAAAAGGATTTTGAAAACGGAACGAACTAAATGCCCCGCAACTTTTCTTGGACTGGACTCTACACACTATTAACACAAGCCGTTAGCATAGATTATGGGTATCGATACTTAGGAGCGGTCACTCCTTACCAATGGGTAGCGACCAAGGTACATATTGCTAAGTTCTCGCGAACTCGGACTCTAGACTGGACTAGTGGGCAGGTACTTGACCAGAATCGGATTAGTGTGTAAAAAACTAAATCTTACGTATATTAAGCTTAGTGGTTGGTACAACTGGAGGATCATAGGTCTTTATTTACGCATATACTTACTCACTGTCTTACATATGTGGATTAATCCACCGCTAAGGTAATGACTACGAACTCTTTCGCTCGCTACGCTACTTGACTTTTGAACTTAACTTGGAACTTATTTGAACTTATTTGGACTTAGAAATTTTCTTTTTGGACTTGATCTTGAACTTATTTAAGTTATTCTTGAATTTTAAGCACTTGAACTTAACTTAAATTTCCTTGACTTTGAACAACTCTTGAACTTTCATGAACTTTGGACTTGTCTCGAACTCTTATGAACTTTCAAATTGAAACTATTCTTCAATCTAACTGTAACTCACTCACTACGTTTTCGTAGTTGACACTTTATCTCATGTTTCAGGAACTAAGCGTAAGTTATGAAGTGCATTGCTCAGGCGGGTCAAGTCTTTTATGTGAAGTGTACCTTGGGAAGAAGACCTTATTTTGGGAATTTTATTTAAAAACATTTTTGTTATGTACTATGGTCTTACGTTGAATCTTGGTTGTATCTTTGACTTGTACTTTTTAATTTAAATCTTAATGACTCGAACCGTTAATTTTAGTGTAACCCGTGAAATGATTCTTCGCTCTTCACATTCCGTGTTTCCGCTTTAGCGGGGTGTGACAGACTTGGTATCAGAGCACGGGTTATAGTGAAAACGGTTTTAAAATTTTTTCAAAAAGGTTTTGAAACCAAAACTATAACCAAGGCTTTTCAGAAAACGTCATTTTCGGGTTCAAACTTTAGTATATTATTTTCCGCAATTGCATGATTATCTTTTTCAACTATGCGTGACTTGATCAACCACCCGTAGTTCAAAATGAATTATGCAAGAACGAAAAGCGAAAGGCTATCGTTAAACGGTTTTGAGTCCATAAATTCCCGGTCTTGTCAATTCCCGACACTCACATGATTGACCCGTGCATGCATTTTACTTACGTTTTTCCTACCCTTAGTTTCCCCCGTACTTATGTAACTCTCTATTCGCAGACTCGATCACTTCCCCGAGCCGCCTCCCCCTCTCACGAACCCTCCGAGGGCCACACGGCATCCGAAAGTCAGCGTCACCAGACGACTGACCCAACGGAAGACACATCCCAGACCATCAGCAGCAGTAATGGGTCCAGCCCAAGGACGGTACTCCCACCTCCTAGGCTGGTGCCCGTTGCAGCACCACAGCCCCGAGGACCCAGCGCTGGAGCACCTGTGCATCAGCAGTCGGGCCCGTTCCGACCCGCGCCTCCCCAGTCTTTCTTGGATCCCTACGATCCCGCTTTTCGTACTCCGATATCGGAACGTTACGCGTGGGATCGTCAGTTCATCGAAGAAAGACGACGTGCTCAGGAGTCCGGACCCTCCCGACCCATGATGCCACCTACTCACCAGCCTCTTCCACCAGACCCATTCCTCAACTTACACCGTCAGGTCCGCGGACTCGCTGAAGAAGCTCAAGAGATGGGCCTTCTTCTCTTTGAAGTCTCCGATGCTGCGAACGAGTTAGCACAGCAGTCCCGGCGGATCATACTAACGGCTCAGGCCACCGCCCGGACAGTGCAGTGCCTCACCAGGGCCTGCATAGTTATGGGAGCGCTTATCGTAGCCATAGCCGCCATGATGTTCCTTGAAGAGCATTACTAGGCATATTTTTCCTTTCCTTCTTTGTACTGTACCGGCTTAGTCGTAATTTTCCATTGTACACGACTTAAGCCATTATTTATGATTTCTCTATGTATCGTACTTGTATTTCTTTCAGTAATTTTGTTCTGTGCACTGAAACCTCCTATTATTAATGAAAATCTCTATCTTTATTTAACCTTACTTGTCTTGTCACGTGAAACTTTCTCTATTGTCAAACATTATTACAAATTCTTGAATCCTCGTTGTGCGTATATTGTTACCCTGCTTGTACACCCTTTTACTACCATCGTTATCGTACTTGTGCTAACTGTTCACCCTCATTACTCTCGTGTACTCGATAACTGTTAACTCCGAGCTTAATTCTAATAGTAAAGTCCAAATGACGCGTTCTAAACTAGTTTCTTCTTTCCCTTGTAGAACTATGCCTCCCAGGAGAAGACGCGGGAATCGCATAGCCAAGCAGATTGTCGTGCAATTCCAAGCGCTACTCCCAAGCGTGATCGCTCAGATCGTCGCTGGAATCAACCAAGGGATCTTCGGAATCAACGAACCCCTTCTCCCTCTTGGGCCGATCAGGTAGGACGAGGATTTTGGAACCAACCTCCTACCTCCCCCTCCAGCCCTCTTCCAACGAACTGAGAATAAGAGAAGGAAAATTCACCACCAAACCTCAAGGACTAGCATCAACCAGGAATCCACCGCAGTAACCCGCACCCACCCCAGACCACGCCCCCTGTGCAGCAGGTGCCACTTCCACCATGCCCGGAAGTGCCCGGTATGTAGACTTTGCAACACAGTAGGGCATTACCCCTGGTGCTGTCCAGAAAATGCAACCAGAAAGCTGCTATGTCTCGAATGTGGGAGCAACCAACACCTCCGTGGGGATTTTCTCCTACAGCGTACCACAGAAACCCTCAGTGCTCTCGCAATCACAGCCGAGGAAACCCCTCAGGACCTCAATGCAGCTACTGGTACGTTCCTTGTCAAATGACCCTTTTCTTCCGTACTATGTGATTCAGGAGCTGAAGGAAACCTTGCCCCCTTAGAAATTAGACATCTCATCAGTCTAAGACCTCAGGCCTTACGGATAGTTTTCCATCGAATATGCTAATGACCAATAGTCGAAGCTACGAATGCAAACTTAGGATTCCCAATACTTCGTTTGCCTAAAACTTTTCCATCAACCCAATTCTTACCGAACCATCAAGCTTTGAAGCTATCGTGGATGGACCGGTCACCCCATTATTGAGTCAAGATCGTTCGTTCCGATAAACTCACTCGTATCCTTCTCCGCACAGTGAAACTCCCGTTGTTCAGGAGGACAAACCTGAATGGCAACTTCGCAGCGCGTACCCCTCGATGATGCACTAGTATCCCGAGAAGGACTACGACGCACCCTCCACTCACGACGACGAACATAAATCTAGGGAAAGCCGAGTCCAAGACATTTCTGTAGTCAAGGACCATCCAAAGCCTCCCCGAAGATTTGCCCGGATTACTGCCGAAGCGACAAGTGAAAATTTCAAATGAACCTCGTTCCTGACACGGCACCAATAGCCAAGGCTCTCTACCATCTAGCACCACTTGAGATGCTAAGGCGGCCAAAGCTGCTGTAGAAACTTCCCAACCCTAACCCTACCCCTCAAATTCAATTCCACGGGAAGCCCAACTTCCCTAACGAGAGACAGACGGACCCATCCGTTGCACGCTAAGCATCATGAACTCATCAAGCCTACCGTCAAGAACCGATAACCATCCCCGAGGATCGACAACCTGTACGAGTAGTTGCAGGATGCAGCATACCTCTCAAAGGTCGAACCCGCCCGAGTTATCACCAGGTTCGCGACATTTTGACCAACACTACCGAGGACCGCATTTCCCAAACTCGATACAAGAAATCCAAGCCCTCCCCTCTGTCCGTAGGCCTAAACAACACACTAACGGTATTCATGGACTTAATGAACAAAGTGTGTAGGCCGTACTCGGATGATTAATAATCATACTCCTCGCCAACACTCTCTCCTACTCAAGGAAGGTCCTGTGAACATCCCGAGCTCACCCTAGAACTCTCCCGAGATTAGGAATTGTACACCCAATTCCCAAAGTGCAAATTCCGACCCTGAGCAGAACACTTCCCTGATTTCATAGCCAACCATGCAAGAGCCGAACTCAGGCTAAACGTAACTCGTTGCGCCAAGCCCCAAGCATGAGTTCTAAAATCCGAAGGTATTCGTGAACCCATTCCCGTCAAGGGCCATCGAATTGTTATTCCATCTATCCGAGATCCGACTTGCTGTACCAGGAATTCCCGAGAATACTGTTCTGGCCGGACATAAATAAGGACATTACCTTGTATCCAGCCGAGTGCCTCACTTACTTCGAGGACAAGGCGGGACACCAAAACCCATCCCCTCTATTAGTCGATCTGTGTCCCTCTCTCTTCGGAATGCCCTCCCAAGAATCGCTAGGAATGCGACTAGACCTCATCACCTCTCACTGTTCACCTTCCTCTAATCGGGTACACTCATGTCACGGATCCCGTGCCAGCACTAAGTGCGCACCCATTACCGCGGGAAGACGTAGGGACCGAAACTCGTCAGGAGAATCCACCATAATCCGACGGCATTTCTTCCCCATGGGACGAACTAAATTTCGGGACGAAATTCCTTTCAACCCGGGGAGAATGTGACAACCGTCAAAAATTCAGGAACTTGTTCAGTTACTATATCGGTTCAAAACATTAGTCACTCTTTTATCGTGTTCGCCTTGCTCTAGTTCGTAACTATTGAGTCTGTACCTTGTCGGAACTAGTGTCGGAATAACTCCCGGAATCAATTATATAAGTCCTAATACCAAGAAAACATCTAATGAACTTTCCTAAGTTCATAACTAATCATAATTAAGAACTTTCAATTAACAAAAAGGTCCAACGAAGCAATAACGTAAAAACGAAAAATCAGAAAATACTGATTTGGGCTAGGTGCGCAGCACCTACTGTCTTGGTGCGCAGCACCTAGTGCCAGATTTTCAAAAAAATTACACTTTCAGTCCTTGCCTCGTTTTTACACAAACTTAAACCAATCAAAAACGAAATTAACCACTCCATTACTGGTTTTTGGCAGTCCCAAACATATCCCATTATTACTCTCTATTTTACTTTTCTTTTTCATTTTACATAATCCAAAACACACACTCAAAAACACCTAGTTCATTTCCTCTCTATTTTTCTCTCTAAAAACTCCATTAAAACCAGAGATTCCAGCCACTAAAAACACATAAATCATCCATAGAAAACGTTGAATCATCAAGGCAAGCAAGGGGTGTCGTTTATTTCAAAAAGGACTAAGCTTGTAAAGATTTTTGAAGCATAAATCCGATCAAAACTCATCATCCAGCTTTTCCCTCCGGTAGATTTCTGTCTTTACAGTATTTTTATACAAATAAACATTTGCATGTAAGATCTAAACAATAAAATGAGTTTGTATAAAGTCACTTTTTATACAAAAACGATTTTTATCAAAATAATACTTAGATCTATGTTTTTGTGGATAAAAGTTATTTAGGAACTATAAAAATGGTGTTTTATGAAATATCTACTGATTGCATGTCGAAATCTATGGGTAACAAAACGTTTTTGGCAAAGAAATCACAAAACGGGGAAGAACAGCAGGGAGGTGCGCAGCACCCCCTGACAGGTGCTGCGCACCGGGCTGCTGTCTCCCCGAAAAATCGTCGTTTTGGTTGTTAAAAACTTGTACACGCATTCTGGACTTTTGTCAATATTATTATGGGACTGAGATGAGTAAAACTAATAATAATAGTGACTTATATTGGACTCTTTGGACTTATTTGACTTGTTATGAAGTTATTATGTGTATATGCATGTTTTGTGAGCGGAAATGGTTGTAGGTTTTGGACATGAAATTTGGGCGCGGAAGCGCTGCCCAAATTTCGTTAGAAAGCCTAAACCATTTCAGTAACCTAAACATATAACTTTAACTTTGAACTTTTCGGACAAAAATTAACGTTAACCGCTTCGGACAAATTTTTGGGAGAATATTAAACTTAACACTTAAACTTAAACAAAAGTTACATAATCTCTTATATAAGGTAACCTAATAAGAAATTAACTTTGGACAATCTTGGTATTCATAGGCATTCCGTGATTCCCGGCTCCTTTTCCGACCGATTCCGAGTTCACTTTCTCCGCAAACCGTGAGTTACACCCCCCTCCTTACTCTTGCATTTTAAGTACTCTTTTTGGGGGAAACATGAGATCAAACTCTTTTGTGAACAATATCTTTATGAGAAACTATTCTTCGTGTTTGAATATTTGAACTATTTGAACTACCTTTCTAATTATGGAAACTTTTGAACTATTTGAACTACTTTCTATTTTTAGAAACCTTGGACTATTTGAACGACTTTCTATTTTTGGAAACCTTTTGAACTATTTGAACTACCTTTCTAATTATGGAAACTTTTGAACAACTACTTTCTATTTTTAGAAACCTTGGACTATTTGAACGACTTTCTATTTTTGGAAACCTTTTGAACTATTTGAACTACCTTTCTATTTATGGAAACTTTTGAACTAAATGAGCTGCTTTTGAACTTGAATCTCTTGGAACTCTTGGAACTTTGAAAACTTTTGAACTTTGGAACTATTTTGTACGAACTATTTCAACTAATATGCGTAAACAATATCAATTGTTCGGATTGGCTTACTTTAGACTCCCTAGGTTTGCCTCTTTGGATACTTGATTAGACATTGATAGCTTGGTTGTATTTAGGAGCAAAACCCTAGGTGAAAATATAACACCGTAAGTACGGACAAAAAGGATTTTGAAAACGGAACGAACTAAATGCCCCGCAACTTTTCTTGGACTGGACTCTACACACTATTAACACAAGCCGTTAGCATAGATTATGGGTATCGATACTTAGGAGCGGTCACTCCTTACCAATGGGTAGCGACCAAGGTACATAAGTTCTCGCGAACTCGGACTCTAGACTGGACTAGTGGGCAGGTACTTGACCAGAATCGGATTAGTGTGTAAAAAACTAAATCTTACGTATATTAAGCTTAGTGGTTGGTACAACTCGAGGATCATAGGTATTTATTTACGCATATACTTACTCACTGTCTTACATATGTGGATTAATCCACCGCTAAGGTAATGACTACGAACTCTTTCGCTCGCTACGCTACTTGACTTTTGAACTTAACTTGGAACTTATTTGAACTTATTTTGAACTTATTTGGACTTGGAACTTTTCTTTTTGGACTTGATCTTGAACTTATTTAAGTTATTCTTGAATTTTAAGCACTTGAACTTAACTTAAATTTCCTTGACTTTGAACAACTCTTGAACTTTCATGAACTTTGGACTTGTCTCGAACTCTTATGAACTTTCAAATTGAAACTATTCTTTAATCTATAAACTGTAACTCACTCACTACGTTTTCGTAGTTGACACTTTATCTCATGTTTCAGGAACTAAGCGTAAGTTATGAAGTGCATTGCTCAGGCGGGTCAAGTCTTTTATGTGAAGTGTACCTTGGGAAGAAGACCTTATTTTGGGAATTTTATTTAAAAACATTTTTGTTATGTACTATGGTCTTACGTTGAATCTTGGTTGTATCTTTGACTTGTACTTTTTAATTTAAATCTTAATGACTCGAACCGTTAATTTTAGTGTAACCCGTGAAATGATTCTTCGCTCTTCACATTCCGTGTTTCCGCTTTAGCGGGGTGTGACATGAACTACCTTCTATTTGTATAAACTTTTGAACTATTTGAACTACTTTCTATTTTTGGAAACTTTTGAACTTGGAACTCTTTGAACTCTTGGAACTTTGAGAACTTTTGAACTATTTTGGAACTTGGAACTAATATGCGTAAACAACATCAATTGTTCGGATTGGCTTACTTTAGACTCCCTAGGTTTGCCTCTTTGGATATTTGGTTAGACAATGATAACTTGGTTGTATTTTTGGAGCAAAACCCTAGGTGAGGATATAACGCCGTAAGTACAAACAAACGATTTTTAGAAACGGAACGAACTAAATGCCCCGCAGATTTTCTTGGAACTGAACTCTCACACTATTAACACAAGCCGTTAGCATAGATTATGGGTATCGATACTTAGGAGCGGTCACTCCTTACTTATGGGTAGCAACCTGGGTACATATTGCTAAGTTCTCGCGAACTCGAACTCTAGACTGGAACTAGTGGGCAGGAACTTGACCAGAATCGGATTAGTGTGAAAAACTAAATCTTACGTATATTAAGCTTAGTGGTTGGTACAACTCGAGGATCATAGGTCTTTATTTACGCATATACTTACTTACTGTCTTACTTATGTGGATTAATCCACCGCTAGATAATGACTACGAACTTTTTCGCTCGCTACGCTACTTGACTTTGAACTTAACTTGGGAACTCACTTGAACTTATTTTGAACTCCCTTGGGACTTATTTTGAACTTAATTGAGCTCGAACTTATTTGGACTTGAACTTATCTTGAATTTAAATTATTCTTGAATTTTAAGCACTTGAACTTATCTTGAATTACCTTGACTTTGAACGAATCTCGAACTTTCATGAACTTTGAACTTATCTCGAACTCTTATGAACTTTCAAATAGAAACCTTTCATCAATTTATAAACTGTAACTCACTCGCTACGTTTTCGTAGTTGACACTTTATCTCATGTTTCAGGAACTAAGCGTAAGTTATGAAGTGCATTGCTCGGGCGGGTCAAGTCTTTTATGTGAAGTGTATCTTGGGAAGAAGACCTTATTTTGGGAATTTTTATTTAAAAGCATCTTATTATGTATTATGGTCTTAACTTTGAATCTTGGTTGTAACTTTGACTTGTACTTTTCAATTTAATTCTTAATGACTTGAACCGTTAATTTCAGTGTAACCCGTGAAATGATTCTTCGCTCTTCACATCCCGTGTTTCCGCTTTAGCGGGGTGTGACATAGACGTTAATACCCGTTGGAAACCTATTGATGAGCCATAAATGGTCATCATTGCCGTACGTTGTTGATGCCTGGTAGTGTTGGGTATAAATACTCAACACTTCAAGTTTTGGACAACATCTTCTCTACTCTCATACTTGCACACAGTATCTCTTGACCGGAATACCTATACGCTTCCCGCAGTAAACATATTCCGATCATCTTTCTCCAACCAGCCACTTGACCACCTTAGGCTCGCCAAGAGCTTGATAGGTTCGCACTGCTAAGCAGGAGGTCAAGGGGTTGAATCCCAAACA
>CAJVGC010000592.1:8528723-8627688 GCA_910822075.1 Senecio squalidus
GTTAGCTCCACAATGCCTTAGTTTATTTTGGTCACTCAGACCCATAATGTCACTCAGACTCAAAACTAAGACTTTAATAAACATATTTATAATCTTAGGTTAAATCGTTGATTTTCCCAATAATCTCCCCCTATCTATTTAGATTAAAGTCTTTTTACAATGACACACATCAAAAGATAAACACAAACTTAAAACATATTAAATAGAAATAGTTTATGAACAAAAACATTACTTTCTCTTCTTGAAAGATTTCTTAGGCTTCAAAGGTAAGTCCCATGGAGTTGGCTTCAAAGCTTCTTTAGCCTATTCTACTCTTTCTTCTTTCCAAGCCATCAGTTTCTCTATCTCAGCATCAGTTTTATTGAACAACATATTATATTCTTTCCTTATCAGCTCCACTTTATCCACATGTGTACCCATCTCTTCAATTCTCCTCAAGTTGTTGAATAACCAGCTTATCAGCTTCATACGAAATGGTTGGCACTAATCATTATGGCATTCATTTAACAGGGCAATGTAATGGAAGATTGAAGTCTTGTTCAGAGTTTCCTTGGCTTGAAAGCATCTTCTCCCCCACAATCAACATAAAATAGTCCTTCACGTTTGTCAATTTGAATGTAAGTTCTTTCTTGAAAAATCAAACCCTTAGGAACTGGATGAAGAGTGTTTGACTCCAGTCCAAGTGATTTTGCTCCAGCTCTTACCTTGTTGACTGTGCAGAATTCTCTGTATTCTTCATTAGTGATCAATTTCAGCATGTGGGCAGCATTCACATTGTAAATTGGCTCTCTTTTCACCTCAGTCTGATGTGCCAAATTAGTTATTCTTGTGCTTAGTTTGGAAATTCTTTTCCACTCTTTAAATCCCAGAGTATACATCCTCCCTACAGCCACTTTAAAATAATTTCCTTTGAGATAGCAAGTCAGTATCAAGCCAGGTCCTTTAGTGTCATTAAAATCCAGATCATTGATCTTTCCATGCTTGTTGTTGGAAAAGTGTTTTTCAATGAAGTTTACCCTTGCCTCCTCTCTCTCAAATCTCTTTGCCATTTGTCGATCAGCTTCAACTCTTTTTTGTTCTTCATCAAATGCCAGTTGTTCTTCCTCTTTAAGTTCAGCTTTAAGAACCTCGGCTGCTTATCACTTGTATCTTTTGCTTCAATAGATTTATCTTCAAATTTTTCAAAGTAAAGACCCTTGATATAATCTTTGTATTTTTCCACTGTCATCCCAGCATTGTATGCATATCTTTGCAACTTTGACTGTTTCTCAGCTTCAGTTAGCTCTTTGCTTGGTCCCTCAGCTTGATCAACAATATTATCCATTTCAGTGTCTGTTTCAGCTTTTTCTTCTTCCTCCTTCTCACTACCATGACTTTCTTCCTCAAATGAGCTGGAGAAGTCACTGTAGTCGGTATCATATTGCTCCTTAGTCAATTGAGTTTTAAGATTCAACATCATTTTCTTTTTGTATCTTTTCTCCCCCTCAACTGATGACCTACCTATCTTTCTCTTCAAATGTTTCATGGGAGGTTCAGGCTCACTTGATGTTATGACAATTTCAACTTTCTCCCCCTGAGACTGAGCATCCCTTCACAGTTCCCCAGCAACTTGCTTTCCCTTCCTCAAAGAACTGATCTTTGAGGTCAGATTCACCACCAACTCCTTCAACCCTTCCAACTCCACAACATTTTGAGTCTTTATAGCACTCATCTCAGCCTGCATTGCACTCATCTTGACATCAAACTGAGTTGACATGTCCTTAATTGCTTGTAATAACAAAGGAACAGCCATAGCAACCTCAGACGGAGATGTATCCGGAACAATAGAGATGGGTATGGTTGGTATAGCCTCATATCTCCCCTGTTGACTAGGAAAGCGATCCTTGGCCATAGAAATAGAAGTACGTACCTCATTCAGTTTGAGGAGTGAGGCATTGTCAACTTGTGCAAGAGAGTGAGATAATTTTGGTGGTTCAGTAGAGTGAACTAGTGTTGAACTAGTGAAAATAGCCTTTGGAATAGACTTTGAAACTGAGGGGGGTGTTCCTATACTTACCACATGTGTTAGTGTGGCAGCAGCATTGTGTTTCTCCAAGCTGACTACTCTAGATGGGCTTTGGGTAGGCTCAGTAGTCAGCTCCACCTCCTGCTCTAGTAGAGGGAGTGTGGAGTGATCTACACTACTGGAGGGGAGTTTAGAACTCTCAGCCTCATGGAAAAGTGAGTCCATTAGTGCTTGATTTTGAGTGAGGCTTGTTGTGAGAGTTTTCTCTAAAGAACTTGGTGAGTTCAATAGGTTGGCCGCTTGATTTGCAAGAATAACAAGTTGTGAAGTGGACATTACCTCAGACTGAGAGGGGATACTTTCAGACTGAGGGAGAGAAGAAGGGATATTCATACTTGAGTCAGCTTCATTTGGCCTAGCCCCATCATTCCCAACCTCAGCATCCTCCATGTGTTGATTACCAACATTTGCCTCCTCATTTCCGTCAATTCCATCACCTTGACCAGCTGAATCTGAGTGATCAGACTCTGTGGCTTCAGGATCAATAAAAGGATTGTTAATCCACTGAAGCATTACAGGGGTAAGACCCACCTTAGCCTCAGTGATCATAAGCAGCCTTTCCCAGAGCTTCCTCAAAACAGAGTGAAAGCACTCTGATAAACGGGACATCATTTGTTCTCTTTGGTTTTACCACTAGTGAAAGAATCTCATCAAAATATAGTTGAGAGTATGAAATTCTTCTACCAGTGACCATCGAGTGAATAATATGTGTTTCAAATTCATTCATTTGGTTTAAACTTCCCGATTTACCCCCCAAGCTTCTTATGATACTGCAGAAAAGAAATTTCCATTTTCTAGTAAAAAAAATTATATTCAATCACCATCTTTACCACATTCTTACCAACAAGAGGGAATGCCTCATTCTTTGCTTGTTGTTTGGTCAGTCTGGACTGAAACCCTCCTTCACCGGCTTCTTGGGCAGTAGGGAGTAAGAGAGCTGCTCGGATTGTCTCATCATTGATCGTAATTGTGTGTCTCCCATCATTGTAGGTGCCCACGATTTCAGTCTGATCATCGTTGGCCTTGCACGTATACCACCACGCACATAATACTGGTGGATACATCACAGTTTCTCGGTAGTATGCTCCATGAAGTGGATGAGATACCATGGACTGACAGAGTTGTTCGAACCCTATGTTCTGGCGATTTGTAGGGATATCGATGTTGGCCACCCTATTGTTGTCTTTTATTTGAACTCTACTATGAAAATCTGCGCCAGCAACCATACGCGGTGTGATGTGTAAAACCATGTTCATATCCGCCATTGATAAATGTAAAAGAGAGAAAATTAGTAAGAAAGACAATTAGGTGAATAATTGAAAGTAAATTGAATTTGAACTGAAGGAGCGAAATCTTAGGGACTTAGTCAGGCAACTTTCCATATTGACTCTTTAGTTTGACTCTTTTAACACCTATGACCCGTAAGTTTGAAACATATGTACAACTGACCCCTAAAAAGAACAAAAAATCATCAGATTGAAAATATTTAAAATTCCTAAAAGAAAAATAAATAAAAAACCCTGAAAAACTATTTATGAAGAAAAAAAAATTGAAAACAAAAATTAAAAAATATATACTAATATATACGAAGAGTACATTCAGTCTGAACATGTGGTCAGACTGAGACTGCTCAATCTGACCAAAAGATCAGACTGAATTTTGAATCTTTGTTAAATTTCAAGGATTTAACATTCCTAGTTCTTCTAACAAATAGAAAAACATGTCCTCACTCAGAGGTTTGGTGAAGATGTCTTCCAATTGATCATGTGTTGCCACAAACTCCAGTTGACCTTTCCTTTCTCAACACAGTCCCTAATGAAATGGTGTCGTATTTCAATGTGTTTTGTTCTGGAATGGAAGACTGGATTCTCAGTGATTTGTATGGAACTTTTGTTGTCACACAAGATTGGTGTGTTGTGAATCTTGATGTCAACATCAGCCAATTGATGTTGCATCCATAACAACTGAGCACAACACCTTCCTGCAGCAACATACTCAGCTTCAGTTGTGGAGGTTGCAACTGAGTTTTGCTTTTTGCTTGACCAGCTGACAAGCTTTGCTCCCAGAAGCTAACAACCTCCTGAAGAGCTTTTTCTGTCCAACCTGCAACCTGCATAATCTGCATATGTGTATCCAATTAATTCAAATCCAGAATCTTTAGGGTACCATAGGCCAAGATTTGGAGTACCCTTAAGATATCTGAAAATCCTTTTTACAGCTTTTAGATGAGATTCTTTTGGGTCAGCTTGATATCGTGCACACAAGCAAGTAGAGAACATGATATCAGGTCTACCAGCAGTTAAGTAAAGAAGAGATCCAATCATACCTCTGTAAGTTGCTTGACAGACTGACTTGCCAGTTTTGTCCTTATGCAACTTATCAAGATGTACTCATGGGAGTTTTCATTTCACAACATGATTCAAAACCAAATTTCTTAATTAAATCATGTACATATTTGCTTTGATTTATAAAAATCTCATCTTTCTTTTGTTCTACATGTAAACCAAGAAAAAATGTAAGTTCCCCCATCATACTCATCCTTTATTCACTACACATAAGATTTGAAAACCAAGTACACAACTTATCATTTGTGGATCCAAATATAATGTCTTCAACATATATTTCAACCAAAATTACATGCCCTTTTTTCCTTTATGATAAAAAGTGTTTTGTCAATTGATCCTCTTTGAAACTGATTTTTAAGAAGAAAGTCAGATAGAGCATCATACCAAGCTCTAGGAGCTTGTTTGTCATAAACTTTTTCCTGGATATCACCATTCAAGAAAGCACTTTTCACATCCATTTGATATACCAAGAAATCTTTGAAGGCTGCATAAGCTAAGAACAAACGAATTGCTTCAATTCTGGCCACTGGAGCAAAAGTTTCATCATAATCAATTCCTTCTTCATGTTTGTATCCCTGAGCCACCAATCTTGCCTTATTCCTGATCACCACCCCATCTTTGTCATATTTATTTCTGAATATCCATTTGAGACCAATGATTGTTTTGAACAGGGGACGAGTAACCTTGGTCCACACATTGTTTCTAATGAACTCTCCTAGCTCTTCTTGCATTCCATCACCCCAATCTTCATCTAAAAGAGCTTCTTCAACTTTCTTTGGTTCCATCAAACTCAAGAAATTCGTGTAGAAACAGAAGTTAGTCGTGGCCTTCTTGTTTCTGGTTTTAACTCCTTCATTTAAAGGACCAATGATAGATGTTAGTGGATGATCCTTGAGAGTCATGATGTTTCCTGACCCAAATTTTTGATCTTCATCAGCTTGAGACTGAGTGTCATCAGTCTGAGTTTCATCAGTCTGAGTAAGATGAGGCTGAGTAGCATCAGACTGAGTGAGATCAGTGTGAGTTTCATCAGTTTCATTTGAAACATTTATTTCAATTTCAGAGACATTCTTTAAAATAGGTTCATCAGTCTCACTCTCAGACCCTTGATTTTGATGTATAACTTCCTCATCTGGATTAGCAACATGGGAGGAATCAGCTTCAAAAGAAGTCACTAGAAGTTCATCACATAAATGGTTGATAGTCTTTATGTCAGACTGTGAGGTCAGCTCATCTCTGTCAGACTGAGTAGTATCATCAAAGTAACATTGATACTCTCTTCCACAACCTTCCGTCGTTCATTGTAGACTCTAAATGCTTTAGAGATACTAGAGTAGCCAACAAACAGTCCTTCATCAGCCTTAGGAGCCATTTTGCACAACAATTCCCTTTGGTTGAGTATATAGCATCGACTTCCAAAGATATGAAAATAGTGAATTGAGGGAACTTTGTTGTGGTACATTTCATATGCAGTTTTCCCATGTCTCTTCAAATTGATGGATCTATTATGAGTGAAGCAAGCAGTGTTCACAGCCTCAGCCCAGAATTTTATCTTCATATTTCCATAGCATAACATGGTTCTTGCAGCTTCTATTAAAATTATGTTTCTTCTCTCTGCAACTCCATTTTGTTGAGGTGTTCGAACTGATGCAAAATTTTGAACTATACCCAGTTGATCACAGAAGTTAATCTAGACTGAATTCTTAAACTCAGTTCCATGGTCACTTCTCATCTGTCTGACAAGAGTATTCTTCTGTCTCTGTTCTCTCTTGATCAGACTGATAATTTCCTCAACAGCATCACTTTTAGCTCTTAGAAATATAACCCAAGTAAATCTAGTGAACTCATCTACAATCAAAAGAGTGTATTTCTTTCCACCTTGGCTCTCAATTCCAATTGGACAAACAAATCCATATGTAACATAAACATGGGTTCATCAATTGAATGTAACATCTTGGAAGGGAATTGAGTCTTGGTTTGCTTTCCGAGAACACACGCTGAGCAGACTTTGTCCTTGGAGTAGGTCAGCTCAGGAAGTCCCCTAACCAATTTACTCTTTGACAAGGCATTTATGTTCTTGAAGTTTAGATGAGATAGTCTTCTGTGCCATAGCCAATTGAGTTCCTCTTTTGTTTCTGTAAACAAACATGTCTCAGCTTCATCATTGGTTGTACTCAGATCTAAGTAGAACACATCTCTTTCTCTTTTGGCAAGCAGCAGTGGTTTACCCTTGGCATTGTAGATTATCCCTGCTTGCTTTCTGAATCTGACTTCATGATCTTCATCTGTGATTTGACTTACACTTAGTAAATTATGTTGAAGACCTTCTACATAAGCAACTCTTCTGAATGTGACTGCACCAGCATGAATCTTTCCATATCCTCTTTTCATTGACACACCATTATCACCATACCTCACTTGATGACCAGCTTCCTCTTTATAGTCTTGCAAGAAAGATTTCCTTCCTGTCATGTGCCTTGATGCCCCACTGTCTAGATACAATTTAGTAGAGTCCTGCACATGAGACAAAATATATTAGTTCCTTTTGGGTACCCACTTTAGAGTGGATCCATGAACTGAAGCTGATTTAATTTTAGGTTCAATCTTGCAGTCAGTCTTGGAGCTGTCATAATTCCATTTATTAAGTTCTTTCATGTAATTAACAGAATAACGACCTATGACTCCATAGTATTTGCATGGATTATCTTTGAGACTGACTTGTGGTGGGACTAACTTGGTTTTGTTATCTTTGACTGATTTTGATTGAGTATGAGAAATTGGTCTTTGCTTTTGAGGTGGGACTGACTTCTGTTTTGATGACACTGACTTAAGTTTTGGTGAGACTGACTTCTGTGAACCATTACTCTTTGGTCGGGACTGAGTCAGTTTCTTACAGAACACAACTTCATGTCCTTTTTCACCACAATTGTAGCATATCCTCTTAGGAGGAGTCTTTGGTCTGATGTGATTCGGTGATTTGTTTCTGACTAGAGTTTTTACAATGTTAGTCAGTTCCAACAATTGATTTCCCAATTTATCAATAGTTTTGTTTTCATAATTTTTCTTAATAATTTTGGAACTGACTTGACTCTGAATCTTAGGTTTACTCACAACCTTGGGTAAAACATTGTTTGTATGCAAAGATTTGTTCATAACATGCACATTCTTATCAGTTTCAGACATTTTAATACATTCAGACTGATTGCAATTTGAAGAATAACTTTTATTAGAACTTGAGACATTACAGGTTTAACAAAATAATTTGACATCATAGTTTTTTTCCCTTTCATGTAAGTGAAAGTGTTTGGAAGAATTTCTGGTTTAAAAATTATTTTTTCTCGTTCAGCTTCTTCTTCCTCTTCAGTTATATGCTTCTTCAGACTGAAGTCCTCACCCAACACAGTTTGAACTTGTTTGGGTACCTGTCTCCTTAAACAATCTTCATTTTTTAAGGATGATATGCACCATGATTTACAAATTCTTTTATAATGCTCAGTTTCTTCTCTAAGTTTATAGTTTTCTTTTGCAAGATCACTATAAGCTTCAGTCTGAGCATTTAGAAGAACTTTATAACTTTGTAGTTCAGTTATCTTATCATCTTTAATTTTCAAAACGTTTTCAAGATCTTTAATCTTTTGTTTAAGTTCAGATTGTTTTTCCAAAGTGGAGGTCAAATCAATAAAAATATACTCAAACATTTGAAGTTTTTGTTCATTTGTATAAGTATTGAAGTTATGTACCTTATATAGCTTTGACTTGTTCCAGTCTGAGTTGTAGCTCAGTCTCTCAGCTTCCTTCAGATCCTTCTCAAACTGAGATGCAGATTCTTCAGCTTCTGTTACTTCCTCTGCAACTGCCATCAAACATTTATCCACCACTTCCTCATCCTCATCAGATGACAATTCCTCATCTAACCACTCTTCTGAAAAGAAAGCCTTCTGCTCAGTTTGAGGCTTTTGAGTCTTAGAATTATTGCCATTTTTGTATTCAAGATACTTCTTTCTGTATCTTTGAGCCCTCTTAGCAACCTCATCCATGTGCTTGGTCTGAGCATTCTTTACCTTACAATCAGAAGCCATGTGTCCATACTCACCACGTTTAAAGCATTTAACCTTTTTGATATCAAAAGGTCTCTTTCCTTTATACCTAGTCTTCTGTTCCAGCTTCATAGTCAATAGTGCCAACTGATTCTTTAATTTCTTGACTTCAGTTTCATCACCTGACTCTGAATCTGAGTTTGACTCAGACTCAGATGAGTCAGCCTTAGAATAAATTTCTTTATTCCTTTTGCTAGTTGGAACTAATGCAGCTTCAGGATCTCTTGCAATTCTTCTGTTGTTTATTTTCTTCCTCTCTTGAGATTCTTCAAAATTTAGTAACAATCCAAAAAGACCAGGCAGCTTGTAGGTGCACAATTTCTCACTAACCACAAGAGATGTGATAACTGATTCAAATCTGTTGGGCAAGATGTCAACGAATTTCTTGCACATTTCATCATCCTCCTTCAACACACCTAGAGCTGAGAGATCATTCAACAAAATTTGAAACCTTGTATGCAAATCAGCCAAGGTTTCCTTTTCCTTCACATAGAAGTTTTCATAATTTCTAATCAGATTGTTCAATCTATGCTCTCTTACTATTGGTACACCTTCATATGATACAATGAGGGTATCCCGAATATCTTTAGCAGATCTGCATCCAGAAATTTTGGAGAATATTTGCTCAGACACAGCGTTTCCTAGTATGCTTCTTGCTCTTGGATCTAGATTAAACAACTGTCTGTCAAGATCAGTCCATTGAGATTTTGGAGTTTGGACCCATCTTGCACGTTGAACAACTTTGTCTCCTTCCTTAACCTATTCAATCTGTTTTCCTGGAACGATTGGTCCTTCAGTGACAGTTCTCATCATTTCCTCATGAATTCCAGATAAGTGCCATTCATCCTTGAGTTTCCAATGGGCAAAGTTATGTCCATTGAAAATAGGAATACCTTTTCCGGCCATAGCAGGTGTATTAGATGATGATGATGACATTGTATTTGAGTTTTATCTATTGATCGTTTAAAATTAGTAAATTTATTAAAATTTATATCTTATTTGCTCTGATACCAGTTGCTAGGTCTCAATAAGATCCCAAATACTAGCTAATCAATAACAAATTTTTATTCAAACGTTAATTAATACGAATCGATTAACACACATTTTCTTGTTTTATTATCGCGGAAATACAATAACAAGATTAATAAGAATAACACTCAGTTAATTCTATTCAAAAGGTTCAACGATTACAATAGTCAAGCTCACTATTTATACACAATAATAGTGACTTTGATAAGTACGAATATTAGCAGATCTTCTAAAAGGATAGAAGATTTTATCTAACAAACTTACCTAAACTAACGCTTTACCTTTCATTATGGAGCTGAGTAGTCAGCTCCAAAATGCCTTAGTGTATTTTGGTCACTCGGACCCAAATTTCCCTCAGACTCAAAACTAAGACTTTAATAAACAGATTTATAATCTTGGGTTAAATCGTTGATTTTCCCAACAATTTACTATCTCTTTTCAATAAATTAATAAACCTTTGTCAGGGATATGACATGCCATGATCTTAAAAATATTGCATAAATAGAAAGATTGGTTTGATCGTGTATCCCAATACTATTTAGTAAAATGGATCCAAATGAAAATCCTTAACTAGTTCATGGAATGTCGTAGTAGATACAAACTTGGTATGACCATGCATATAATCCTGAATAACAAAATGCATAAGGGTAACCATGACATCATAAGTCTAAGCCAAACATGCAGGTAATGTGGGAGAATACCCATACTACAAAGTGCAACTGATAAACTTTGCAATAATTATAGCACAATCGGCCTACAATGTTCTACTGGACAGGCCCTCAACAATTTGAAACAACTCCATCTACCATCCATTCTTGATCAAATTCCCTACCCCATAGCCATAGTTAGGGACAAGATGCCATGTAAGAATACCAATATAGATCTAAAAGTATCATAGACACACTACAGATCTAAAAGTGTCATGGACACAATTCAGGTCTAAAGGTTTAATGGACACAATCCAAACCTAAAAGTGTCATAGACAAAATTCAGTTCTAAAAAGTGTCATGGACCCAATCCAAACGTAAAAGTGTCATGGACAAAATTCAGATCTAAAAGTATCATGGACGCAATCCAAATCTAACAAATGTAATGGACCAGAACATGAACATATGTCTTTCTAGTCAAAAATAAACTCCAACATAAAGGATTACTACAGAACCTACATACGTTAATGGGGAAACATCAATAACATCTAAAATACATTTCTTAATAGTTAACTCAAAGTTATATAATTGAGTGGCAAGACATCTACGAGAATAGTAAAAAATCCATTCCATTATTGGCATCTACGATTGCATCCGGGACCTACTCATACAGGCCCTACCAAGTAACTACCAAGGTTATGTGATTTGGATATTTATGGTCATCCATGCATAGAGACGTGAAAGAAGAAATCAAAATGATTCATGCCAACGACATGCTTCAGTCTCGAAAATGCCCCTGAAATATCTCATTCCAATCACTATCGCTTGGCGATTCTATAAATGGGGAATCGACATTGTTGGACCATTTCCACATGGGGTGGGTAATGTCATATACCTCCTAGTGGCGGTGTATTATTTCACCAAATGGATAGAAGCTAAACCCTTAGCGACTATAACCGGTACCCGAATGATAAAATTTGTCGGGGAACATATAGTATGTCGATTTATAGTCCCACACGTCCCCCTGATAATGGAAAACAGCTCGCAGGCAATCCATTTAAAACTTGGTGTCAAGATATGGATATCCAACAATGATTGATCTCGGTGGCACATACCTAAGCTAATGGCCAGGTAGAAGTCATGAATAAAGCCATTGTGAAATGAATTAAGGTTAGATTAGGAAAATATGAGAAAGAATGGGTGGATGAGATCCCAGGCATCCGCTGGACACATAGAACTTCGCTCGGCCAGACTACATCTAAAACTCCTTTTAGCCTTGTCTATGGGACCGAAGTAGTCATTCCACCGGAACTTACAATCCCTAGCCACCAGATCTTTCCCTTTAATCCGGAACTGAATGAGGAGACTTTAAGAGAAAACTTGAACATTATAGAATAGCGAAGAGAAATATCTCTCATTTGACAAGCAGAAAGCCACAAACAGATGGCCAAGTACTATAACCAAAAAGTCTCCCACACATCCTTCAAACCGAGAGATCTTGTGTGGCGGAATAATGAAGCTAGCACGGTAGAGAACTTGGGAAAACTGGGTCCTACGTTTGAAGGCCCGTATAAAGTCCTCTAAACACATGGAAATGGTTCTGACACCCTTGCTGAAATAGATGGGGAACAATTACCCAGAACATGGAATGCCATGAACTTAAAAAATGCTATGTTTAGAACATGCATCATCTGTTACACCACTCCGAACTACGTTTGGGAGAAAAAATGTAAAGGAAACCATAGACATCTTAAGTCTACGCCAAACATAAAAAATAATATAAACACATAAGGCCACACATGAATATTTTAGTCCAAGTCGTACACATGCATCCTAAATAATATTTGGGACATCAAAAGCACAAACATGGCACCCACGCCAATACATGTCTAAGCTAAAAAGTGCATATATAATTTCGTCTTTTTACCTACCGGGAAAAGGCAAGCACTTCCCACTAGGTAGCGACATCACTAGCGAGTAAACAAAATTAAGGTTAACCAATAGTGCCATAGGCACACTGCCATGCACACCCAAGGCGGTTTCATGGACACAACATTCATAAAAGAAAAATAATAATAATAAATAAATGTGTTATTTCCTTGATCACCCAATAAAACATTATTTTTCAAAACTACAGCCACACAGGCCAAACCTAATATGGCAGGCAAGGAAAATCCAAAACCAAGCAACCCCATGAATAGATATGGCGAGAAAGGCTAGGTTTGGAAAAAAATCCAAAGACTGGTAAACCTAGCTACATGGCTCACATGCTTAGTTTTGTACAAAGCAAAGTCCAATGGCAGGCAAGGACAACGTCGGACATAGTAGTTTAGTAAAAGCAATAAAGTTAGGCTTCAAAACAACTTTTAAACCCTAACTAGGGGGCATGATAGTGTTAGTAGGATCTAGGTCTATGTTTATAGGACCCAACCCCTAGAAACACATAAAAGTCCAACACCTAAGGCTTGGGAAACTTTGGATATATACAACACCCAGAGCTTGGGAAGCTTGGGATATGTCCAACACCCAGAGCTTGGGAAGCTTGGAATATGTCCAACACCCAGAGCTTTGGAAGCTTGGGATATGCCCACCACCCAGAACTTGGGAAGCTTCCAAGCGTCCAAGAATCCACGCTTCAATGCGTCCAAACGTTCCGTGCAAGTGTCCAAGCTTCCAAGTGTCCGAGCAACCAAGAAGGGCACGGTCGCCGGCCAAGCAAGACCCACCGACAACCAAGCGAGGCTCAGTCGGCGGCCAGGCGTGGCATAACCGACATCCGAGCGGGAAATCCAGTTGTGGTTGAATGTCGCAACACTTTGAGCGAGCTTGGTCGGCTATCAATGTCTAAACCACAAATTCTTGGCCCTCCAGGCAAAGCATTTTGTTCAAGTCATTTGTAACGTCTACAATAACTACGACATTATATTTGAATAATGTTGTAAATGTTAGGCCATTATTAACCTAATCAATGGTGACTTAAATAGACGTAATCATATGTACGTTGGAAGGTTGAGGAGTATAAATACCTAGGTTATGGTCATCTTCACCGAGAGGTTATCAATACACACACACACACGCTTGCAGTATCATACTCCTACACTCTAACTCACATAATATACATCATTATCTTGAACATGCATCACTGTCAAGATCATACCACCTCCCGACCTGTATGACCTTACGTTCGTCAAGAACTTGTTAGGTTTGCACTCCCTTTGACAGGAGATCCAAGGTTAAAATCGCTCAAACATCATCATTTTTGTGTTTGACGATCTTTTAATCAAACAATATCAATATATAATATTTTTAACTTTTAAAATAATCAAATTAATATTAAAAAAAAAACCTTATGAAAATAATACATATTTATTGGAAGCTTTTATAATAATCACTTTAAAAAAACTAAACCTATTCAAATATAGTATAAGCTTTATAAAAATTTATTAGTATATAAAGCCTATTATAAATTTATAAATAGAATGTCGATGAAAGTAAAGTTGACACAATTATTATGATTAATAGTAAAATAATTAATTTATAAAACATTTAAACTTATTTAAATTTTAGAAGGAAAAAATCAAACACATTTTATATACAATTGTTGACTAGCCATTTTCTAAAAACTATAACTATTGTGTAGGTTCGAGCAATTATTCGTCCACCACACGCACCAATTATGATTGGTCTTGTATAACCATCGACCTCTTATGTAATTCAATGCCGTTGTATAGCGAGAGTACAATGCTAGTACTTATATAATTGTTAATAGTTTTAAAATTGAAGCTATGTTTAGCAACCAAAGTATTAGGAAATTGAGTTTTTTTTTTTGACAAAGAAATAAGTACCTCTAGAAATGTTTTTTATTTAAAATGTTCGACTTTAGTTTTTTCTTTTCTATACAAACTCCCCTAAAATGAAAAACTAATTGTTGGGCCAAGAACTGGAATGGATGAAGCTATGGAGTCTTCATTGTGTGTTGAATAAAGATGATTTCAGTTCGTGGAGGGTCCGAACTGAAATCATCAAGAATAATCCGAAGTGAAATTTTTAGTTCGGGGAACATGTCAGTTAGGATACTCCGAACTGACTGAAGCTCCTCCGAACTGAAAATAAGCTAAAGAATAAGCTAAGTCAACAGAAGTCAGCATTGAAGAAATCAATTCGGAAGATGAAGACTTTAGTTCAGAACTGAAGTGAAATTAAGATGTTGATAATGTTGTAATAATTTAGTTCGTAGAGTGTCTGTTTTTAGATTTTGTCTATAAATAGTGTGATAGGTAGTTTGAGTTTGTTGTCTTTAAACCCGGAACACTCTCAAAGAGGTTCCGTGAGCTTGAATCTCGTTGTAACAAGCTCCGTTCCAAAACCCGGCACCACAATCAAATGAAATATTAAACAGTTGCTATCATTGTTTGTTTATCAGTTCTTTCAATTACTCAATCACAAATTCGACTTCATATTTCCTTCAATTTTGATTCCAAACTCAGGTCGTCATGAGATTCCGCATCATGACATGTTTCAGTTCGATTCGCTTTAGAGGAATTTCAAGAATGATATGCTTAAAATAATCGATATTTTGTAATCATATTTCTCATTTTTACTCTAGTTTTCTGCAACTTTTGTTATGATCTGGTATGTTTTCAGTTATAATTGCAGATTAGAGTTGAATTTGGATAACGGAGCGAAAAGGAGCTGAAACCGGCTCAGAACGGATACAAACGAGCAACAAAAGTGAAAGCTGAAGAACCAGCCGACGGCTGAAATTATTTAGCCGGCGGCTGGATTAAATTTCCACAATTGTTCCTAAACGTGCCGTGGAAGCAACTTTTTCACCCGCGCATTCTAGCCGCCGGCTGGATCAGACGGATCAGACCCTATTTAAAGGGCTTCTAGGGTTCGAGTTGGAGAGATCTTATTCCATATTTTCATCATACCTTTGACCTGGAGAGCTGCAAGGAGAGTCCTGGAAGCCTTTGATCACGTTGGAAGCTTCGATTAAAGTCTTTTAATCGTCTTTGAAGTTTACTAGTATTGGTTTGCACTTTATTCATATTTTTCTTGATACAATGTTTTTGTTTAAGAATTTCTATGCTATTTTGTTACAATCCAACATGAGCTAAACTCCTTAAGTGATTGCTTGGATTGTTGAACCTGGATCTATGTTTAATTAAGTTTATGTTTGAACTAATTGGTTTTTCCGTTATTATTTACGTTTAATCGCGATCCATGTTTATTCAAAGTCATTAAATTTACTGCTTAGCGTGATTGATGAATCTATATCATAACTAGCGTTCTTATAAGTTTATCAGTTATTTACGATTATATAATTCATTAGATAATTGTAACTTGAGACTTAATTGAGATAGGCTTAGATATTAGTAATTTAATGAATTGAATGAACATGACAATTATATCAAAATTGAATAATTGAGACTTTTGTTAATTCGTAGTCGACATATTAAATTGTTAATAATAGTGAATTTAAAGCACAATTTAGAGTGGATAATCTAAGATAGCTCTTGATGTACGATTAGTCGTATGATCTTTTTCTAAAATTGTAGGATTAGATAACTCTAATAGGAAGTATAATTATTATAGAAATCACAGTTAAACCAATCAAACATATTCTTATTATTCATGATCCAAGTAAAACGTAATTCCAAGTAATCACTGCTTTTTATGTCTGATTAAATCTAAAAGTCTTTTCGAAACAGTTTTTCATCCACAATTCCATTTAGTTAAATCAATTGCTATTTTAATTTAGTTATTTGTTTTTCTGAAATATGTTCTCACAGAACTAAAACGTCCCCCATATTTACTTGCTTTATTAGTTTAATTATATAATTTGAGATAACGAATATAAATACACGTTCCCTGAGTTCGATTCGGATTTACTGAATCTATATTTTCGTACGATCAGGTACACTGCCTGTATTGTGTGTTAATCTACTTTGGTAAAATCCTTTTCTAAACTTTAAATAATTTTATGTTATAAAATACACATCAAAGAACCTGTCACTAATCGAATTTTAAAAAAAATAATGAAAAACTCCGGCTTAAAAAGCTATAGTATGTAAATAAAATTCCAGCTACAACCATTTTTCTCCGATTCTGACTAGTTGTATTAAACATATCTTTAAAACTACTATTAATTACTAGTTTGTTACGTTTGCAAACTCTTTTGGTTCGTTTCCGTACATACATCATTTATTTTATTAAACATGAACGATAGTTTCTTAATCCTTGTATTCATCGTTTACTCTAAATATTTTGCCAATATAATGTTAAGATCACTTATATAGAATTAACTTTTTTTCCAAAACAAAATTTAAACCTTCGTTGTTAAAACCTTGTGTGTTGAGACCAACATATTTAATCTCTCCCATTTATTATGTAGTAATTACAACTTTTTATCTCTCATATAAATAAGTAATGAAATAATGTTTTATTAGTTAAATGTAAATACTTTTAAAACTATCAAACTATTAAAAAATATTCATTAAGGCTACAATTTATTAAAATAACTTCAAGTTAGGGGTGTATACAAAACCGATTTAGGATCAAATCGGTTGAACCGGTTTATACAATCCGGTTTGGTCTGTTTTTAATATTGGATTTAGGATCAAATCGGTTGAACCGGTTTATACAATCCGGTTTGGTCTGTTTTTAATATTGAAATCTGATCAGTTGTTTTATAAAGGTTGAAAACCGGTTCAAAAGATCAACCGAACCACCGACAATATATATATTTTATATTATAACTAGATTATTGTCCCGCGATAGCGCGAACATATATAAAAATTGAATTATAAATATTATGTTTCTGTAGATTTTAAGTTATTATGAAAAGACAATGTTATACGAATAATAACATATATACCTTTACGTTTATACACATGTTGTTTATAATTATAATAACATATACATCTTTACGTTTATACACATGTTTTGATAATTTTATTATGAGATTTTAAAATAACAATAAGGTAAATCGTAGTAAAAATTGATTGATTTTATAAGTAAAGTAGAATTTTGTTTTTATTTTAGTTGAAATGGGAATTAAAGAGAGAATGTTATTATGTATTGTAAGAGGGTGTAAAATGAAAGTAGTATTTGATGACATCATCAATTTGATCTAGCTAACGGTTGAAATCAAAAAAGTTAACCTATCGAAGGGTCTTTACTTCGCCATGTGACATTTAAGGCCTCTCTTTTATTATATATTAAAGATTTGGATTTTTAATTATAAATAAAATAAGATATAAACATTAATAAACTTATATTTTGCAAGTTAAATATGTTTAGGGACATAATATCTTAGTCCAATATTTATGTTTGTTAGATATATAAAATAAAATATTTTAAATTTTTATTTTATTAGATTAGTTTTGAAGAAAATGTTTCAAAATTATGTACTCTATTTAGAGAAACACGAGTTTCATATGATTTTTGCTCCATATAAAAAAATATATATTATTAATGAATTAATATTTAGAAACAAAAAATAACCAAACCGCGAAATCGTCCAAACCGAACCGGATTGAACCAGTCTGCCCAAACAAACCAAACCGGCCAGTCAAGTTTACATTTTTACGAAACCGTACACTCTATTTTTGGTCCGTATATTTAATCAAAAATCGGCCGAACCGGAATGTATAGACCCCTAATTCAAGTAGTGGTTTAGGTTTGTTTATACCAATTTCTTTCGGAAAAAAATTCCTAAAATAAACTAACAAAATACAATTAATTTAAATCTTTTCATATATTTATAGTATTAAAAGTAATAATAATGCATACTCGAAAAAATAAAGTGAATGTAGCTTGTTGAAACATATTTTAATAGATGTAAGAGCATTTATAACAGTTTTAGACCATTTATAATTATATTGTGAACTTTAAAAGTTTTTGGCGAAAATTGAGTGGTGATGGGACTAAACCAAACAAAAGTGATACTTGGGTAGTCATTTAAATATTTGAGTGACTTTTACATGTATTATGAAAAAAGCGTTTAGAAAATAAAAGTCCAAAATAAAAACTTTAGTCAATATGGGTGATAGCTAAACACATTCATAGTGTTCAATCTTTGACAACTTTTGTGGTATTGGTAAAGGGTATAGGAGAATCAATATATGGTAATCATTCATGAAAGGTATCAACTTTAGCCTATGGATTCTCCACCATAAAAGAAAAAGCAATATCCTCCCGTTAACTCTTTTTCACACGTATATATGTTTTTATGTTTGTGCCTGATTGATTCGTCTTTTTGTGTCAATTCAAATTGTCCGTCCATTTTGGGTGTAAATCTACCTCTTATATGAAAAGTATATACCAGTCATACAAAAAAGCAACAAACTTATACATGGTTGCTCTTCCTGAATGATTGAGGAGAACATATTCTGATGCTAGTTAGCGTACTCATTCATTCAAAATAGCGTTTAAGGGGTCCATGAATAGGAAAAGGTTACGACATACCTAATATTTTAACAAATTTGTCCATGGTGGTTTTAGCCAAAACCCATTGTGTAGGTCTGAGAATACTCGAAAACATTTGTTGAAACAATGTTATTATTCTGTTTCGCCTCTTTGAGGATATGTATTTTTTCATAGTTAGCGTATTATAAGGCTAAAACATAGGCATGCAACAGACGAGAAGATTAAAAAGGTGCGTTACAAATCGTTTTAGGAGTTACTATTTCTTTAGCTACTGCAAAAAGAAAGTAAGTTAATACTTTCGATTAGTTTTTCTCCATTGGACTTAATGTCTGTTACCTATTTGATGTAGAAGCTATACTACTTTGTTTGGAAGCCCTTAGACACCAAATATTTGTGATGAGACTCTTACTTTAGTTACTGGTTTCTTTGGTCTTGTTTGGCGACTTGCAAGACTCAAATTTGCAAGGGTCTGCCTCGATCAACAACTGAACGACCTCATTCATGCTAGGACGAAGAGTTGCTGTCTTGCATGTACAACGGATGGCTATGCGAAGAACTTTAATTATCTCATTATTGAAATACCCTGAAAGTCTTTTGTCCAGAACGTCCATTGCTCCTTCTTTTGTCTCCACTTTTGTTGAAATCCAATATATGATGTTCTTGTTTTCTCCAAATTCTAGCTCCACGGGTTTCTTCCCGGTTATCAATTCCATTAGCACCACCCCGAAACTATACACGTCACACTTTGTTGTTGCTTTGGATGAATATGCATACTCTATAATAGTAACCATTAGTTGAAGTAAAAGAAACATCAATTGTACGTTGTACACAGTTATCAAGCAAGAAAACTAAATGAAATCGAGGTTAATCTTCCGATATGACTAGAGAAAAAGACTGAGAGTGAATATGTAATGTAAAAATGTCCTTAATCACATTTTCTTAAGAAAACCAGACAAACTAATTTATTTTTTTAAAATTTAAATTTTGGACGAAAAAAGTGACAGGCCAATCTGATACATAATAATCCAATTTAACATCTCTATAATAAATTAATCTTGTTTAGAAGTGTAATACCTGGTGCTAAGTATCCATAAGAGCCAGCAACAACAGTGGTGGTGGAGTCTTTCCCTCTAGCCCTTAGAACTTTTGCTATGCCAAAATCTGCAACTTTTGGTAAAAAGTTTGTATCGAGTAGGATATTTGTGGACTTGATGTCTCTATGAATGATGGGTGGCATGAGATCATGGTGTAGATAAGCTAACCCTTGCGCTACGCCAAGTGCAATCTGATGACGAGTTGGCCAATCCAAAAGACACTTACTTCCACTATGAAGTGCGTCCCAAAGGTTTCCATTTGGCATGTATTCATAAACTAACAAATTACAATCCAAGCTCGAGAAGTAGCAATATAACTTGACTATATTTTTATGCCTTATGTTTCCTAACGTCTCAACTTCGGTTTTTAACTCTCGGTTCATTATCTGCTGGTGATCATCTGACCCCGCATCATCTTTTGTTTTTTGACTCCAAAGTCTCTTCACAGCAACGTTTTCTCCGTTGCTCAGATCAATCTTGTAAACAGTTCCTGACCCTCCATGACCAACCACATTCTTGTCGATCATGGCCTCGACTATTTCATCTTGATCAAAACTTATTCGATGAAAGCTTTTCACATTGTATGAGAAATATGAAGAGGACCATGTTTCTTCATGTTTCAATACATCTCTTTCTTTATTAAACCATCGTCTTAGAAACAGAATCCCCGATGCGAGGACAACAATCCCAAGTGAAACAGAAATAACCCAAATGAAGTCAACTTTCTTCTGATTGTAATTGACTGAACAAGTTGAGAAGGTTTGATCTGGTATATTATTGTGGTTTTCAGAGGGAATACACAGTTTTGGGTTTCCTAGAAAGCTTTCAAGTTGTCCTCCTTTGATAAACGAAACAGGTACCGGTCCAGAAAGTTGATTATTCGAAAAGTTCATGGAGCTTGGAAGCAAATCACAAAGGCTTTCTGGGATGGGACCAGTTAAGAAATTTCTTGATAAATCAAGAACATTTAAAGATGTTAATGAAGAGAGTGAATTCGGTATGAAAGAAGTAAGTTTATTTCCTTGGAACAAGAGAAGATTAAGCCTTTTTAAATCCCCCATTTCCGAAGGAATTGGACCCGAAATCAGATTGTTGCTAAGATCAATCTTCACTAGATTATAAAGTTTTGATATTTGAAATGGGATAACTCCAGAAATTGTGTTACTTTGTAAAAACAGTTCTGATAAGTTTCTAGCATTCCCAATTGACTTAGATATCGAACCAGTGAAAAAATTGTAACTCAAATCAATAATTGACACAGAAGGAAGGCCTAGAATTGCTTCTGGTATATTACCCGACAAACGATTAGAATTAAGTCGAAAACGAACTAGAGATAGACACTTAGAATAACTTTCAGGCAAGACACCAGAAAACATATTGTCAAGTGCTAGTAAATAAATCAACTTACCTCCATTACATAGCTCCGGTGGTAAGTCGCCAGTTAACTGATTTTCTGACAAGTCAAAAAGGACCAAAGGTGATGACTTACCTAGATTCCGAGGAACTTCACCGGTTAAATAGTTTCCATAAAGAGATAACTCGGTCAAACTCTTGGATTCTTCAAGCACTCGTGGGATGTTTCCAGTAAGACTGTTGTTGTAAAACTGCAATACTTTCAAGTTAGGTAATCGACATATTGATTCCGGTATACTTCCAGTTAACTTGTTAACTGACATGTCTATATCAGTTAGCTTTGTTAGATTTCCGAGCTCTTCAGGTATCTCTCCCTCAAGTGCGTTGTAGTAAACCTCAAGCTGTTGCAAGTTTTTCAACATACCAATTTCTCTTGGAACTTGACCAACTATATAATTCCCACTTAATTCGAGATCAACAAGAGATGTCATGTTCCCGATTGTTTTCGGGATCGGACCACTTACCATGCAAGTACTCAAGATCATGAGCTTGAGCTTTGTAAGCCGGAATATATCATCAGGTAATCTCCACAGATCAAACCCACCATTTTCATTAAAATTCACTAATTCAAGATTTGTGAGGTTTATAAAAGAAACAGGAAATTTACCCGAAAATGCACAAAATGAGAGGTCAAGCAAGCGAAGAGATTTCATTGGAGAAAAGTCTGGTAGTTCTCCGGAAACACGTGTATGTGTCATGTTGAGTTCTTCAAGTAATGAACAGTTAGTAAGAGTGTATGGAAAATCTCCATGAATATCGTTGTGACCGAGCTTTAGGGTTTTCAGTTGAGGAAGGTAAGAGCATATGTTTTCTGGGAATTTTCCAGATAAATTAAACCCGGAAAGATTGATCTCAACGACGGACCCTTTATCGTTACAAGTTACACCTGTGTAATTACATACGGGTGTTCCCTCCACCAACCAGTCGGTAAAAGAGTTGCCAGAAAGGGAGGTTGTTAAAAGTGTGAAGAAGTCTTTTTGATTAGTTTTGTAAGAGCTCGAAAGCGAAAAAAGGAACACAAGATTGAAGATGAAAAAATGATGAAAAGCCATTCGAGCAAATGTTGATTATGGTTGGAGATGGATGCAGAAGAAAAGGTGATGAAGAGAAGAGATATTTAAATGGAATGATTGGTTGAATCATTATTGGTATTTGAGCATATTAACTTTATGCGCTCTTCATCACTACTTGTTATACCTCACATATCCTTTATGCTAGTCAGAGAAAGGGTGTATTATAGTTTTTATGATTACAATCAACAGACAGATGTAGTTTTTAAGCGTATTAGCTTTACAATTCTAGTTTTTAAGCGTATTAGCTTTACAATTCAAAAAGGATTAGCGGCATAACTTGTTATCCGTTTGTCTTCTACCACTTTGTAAATTTTTATACACACTTAATCTTTATTTGTCATAAATAACCTACCTAATATATATCTTTGCTAGTCATGTAATTATATATTTAGATGGTTACTTAGTTAAAGTTTGGTATGATTATCAATTTGTAAGTTTTACTATTGTTAAATAACCCCATAACACAAAGTTATATTTGATTATCGAAAGAACCCAAATGTCATGTAATGATATTTGATTTGAACCTGGTTCAGATGATCAATGAGGATTGGGTGACTCCATTTTTGGTTTGTCTCAGATGGTATAGTGCCGTAATAACTTGTATCGAATAAACTATGTAACCACAAACCAAAACGATTAATACACTTGCATATTAGATAGATAATGGTCCATAGAAGGAAGCTTTGAATGAAAAGTAGCTTTAAATTATACTCTTACACCATCTTTTTAAGAGAATAACATCAAATGAAAGAGTCTTTTACATAGATGCGATGTTTTGTACATAACTGCATCCGATGCTTACTACCACTTGTAAATGTCGTATAGCCTATCCGGTCCTTACTCGATATTCGTCCAAACATATAGTGATTTGTTGAGAAATCCCTTTCGGTCCAGAAATTGAACTTTATATTTGTATGTATTCTACAAATATATAATTATTGTTATGAAACAAATACATTGAAAACCAAATCCATTTTTATAGATCTAGTATTATTTGAAGAAACTATTACATTGACAAGTCCAAGCTATAAAGTCATAATAAAACCAACTGATGTAAATCGAACACCTTTAACTTATCATAAACGAGTTTCTGTCAGTATAGCTAATTAAACAGATTTATAACATCTTAATCTTGTGTCTCGATATTTGTTCTTTTCATAAAATATTTGCAATTCTTAACATACAAGTTTGAATATTTTTGTTTGAATGCATTAACTATTTTTTACAAAACCAAACTCCATACGATTTTGTGTTACTTAAATTCTCTTTTTCAGCCATTCACGTACACTATTAGAAAAAGAGGTTTTTTCAACAGAATAATTCGTCATAGACCTCCTTTTATGATATATTCTATAGCGACCCGGAATTTGAAACATTTCTTCTATACGACGTATAAGGTTTATACCATACGACGTACAATCACAACTCTGATTCAAATCAAAATTAAGTTAAACTTGATCCTATGTGGAGTATACGCAGTTGAGCTATATTGTCACACCCCGGTCAAGGACGGAGGTGGACTTTCATGGAATCGTCATTTGCTCAAGTTAAGCGAGACAAGTATATGTTTATTTTTATTATAAAGAAAAGTTTGACCCGCAAACTAGGGTCTAATCGTGGAACCACGCCACGACCAAAGTGTTTATGAAATGTCTTACAAACATACAAGTCTAAACATGTAATAAACGTAAACAAAACGCCCTTGACATGGCGTAAAAGAAAACTAAAGTGTAACGTGCAAATTGTTGGACCCATATTATTTGTGACCCTCATTGATCATTTATCCTTACTGATATGATGACTGACGCTAACTGAAATCTGTGTCTAGTAAATATTCGATGGACGTATTTACCTTACCGACACTATAGATTTCCCATTAGGTGATCGGAACTATGAGAGCTTAATGTAAACACTTAATAAACACCAGGGACTAAATATTACACACTCCTAATTTGAGTGTGTATATAAAGGGACATAATAAACCCTTAGAAGGGTTGGTTCATTCTTCACCTTTTGCTATCCCAAACACCTACAAGTGTTACTCTCTCTAAACGGTTCTAATATAACCGTATTACCATCCTAATACGATCATCTGATTCTGGGAATCATGTCTAACCTATTCAACAACATCCCAGGATCTTCAGGAGGTATGTAAATAACATGAATCAATCTTATTTAATCCAACATGTGGTATCAGAGCCAATGGCTCGTGATTATCCATTGGTTCATGTTTATTTATCGCTTGGCTATTGCTATTATTGATTCTGCAACTTATTTGGCCGGCGGATTATGTTTTTTGGGTGAAAAATGGGATTTTTCGGAGCTGGTGGCGGCTGCTGCAACCCTAATTTCGACGAACTTCGTTCGTGCGAATGAAGGCTCATCCGTACGAACCTGATTTGTTCGTTCGTACGGATGAAGCCCTATACGTACGAACCTAAATTGTTCATTAGTACGAATCTGATTGGCCTATTCGTACGAACCTGACTTGTTCATTAGTACGAATCTGATTTGTTCATACGCACGAACGTAACTGTTGATCCGTACGAATCTGGGCTAATGCGTGCGAACCTAGGCTTACATCCGTACGAACTTAAACCTTACATTCGTACGAACCTAGGCTTACATCCGCACGAACCTGGACTTACATCCGTACGAATCAATACTCATCCGTACGAATATAATCTCATCCGTACGGATGACTACAGACCCTAATTTGGTCGGTTTTTTAAAGTCTTACTGGTTGCCTTATTTAGGGCTCAGCCCCTTGACCCCGTAAGGGGCGCTGCCCCTTAACCCCGCAAGGGGGCGCAGCCCCCTTGACCCCTGCCTTATTTGTCGTGGTCACCTTATTTAGTCACCTTATTTATATGTGACCTTATTATACTTATGCACTAATATTCATGTTTTCATCTTTGTTGCCCAAAGGTCAAAGGTGATTCCTATGATTGCATTTTTCCTTTAGCCTAATAAACACGTAGGATATTAATTCTGCCCAAAGGTGATTTAATATACTTGTGTGCTTTAAAGGATTCTTATTATGCCTTAAAACACGATGTTCTATTTTGTTGCCCAAAGGTCAAAAGACAAACGTTGTGTTGCATAAACCTTATGCTCATAATTTTACTTAGATATTAGTTATTTCTGCCCAAAGGTGATGTAACATCTAAGTAGAGCCTTACTTTAGCTTATTATTTTGGTGTTTTTTAATAGGCTTACCTATCACTAGCTTCATTACTTATATGGTCTTAGTCTCAGGAACATTACTATTAGGTCTACTTATTTTAGACATTACTCTAGTTCTATTACTTTAAGGGACATTACTTAGTCTGCCTTATATAGCTAACTCTGTCACTCTAAAATCTTCTATAATTCGTATCATAATCTTATATCCTCCTTATTCTCCACTACAGTACCAAACTTCGGCATTGAGGCACTTACTGGTGCTAATTTCACTTCTTGGAAGGAGCAACTTAACTTAACTCTGGGAATGCTCGACATGGACTATGCTATTCGCCATGATGAACCCGCCGCTATTACTGCTGAATCTACTGTGACTCAGAAAGCGGACTTTGATAAGTGGGAAAGGGCGAATCGGCTGTCCCTAATGATGGTCAAGAACTCAATTCATTCCAGCATCCGAGGAGCTATCCCTGATAATGACAAAGTGAAAACTTACCTCACATCTGTTGAGGATCACTTTAAGGGATCGTCTAAGGCAACTGCGAGTAGTTTAATGCTACAGATGCTGACTCTTAAATATGAGGGTTCTAACGGTGTCCGTGAACACATAATGAAGATGGTTGACATGTCTCACAAGCTTAAGAATTTGCAAATGGAAGTCTCAGATGGCTTTCTTGTGCATTTCATAATGACTTCCTTGCCTGCTCGGTTCGACACTTTCAAAGTGAATTATAACGCAATGAAAGATAAATGGTCGATAAGTGAACTGATTGCTATGTGCGTTCAAGAGGAAGATCGTCTTAAGCACATTCAACCTGAAGCTGCTGTTCACCTTACTACCACTTCAAACCCCAAGAAGAGGAAAGGTAACTACAGTAACAAGACTGAAAATAAAGTCCAAAATCATGGTGCTTCTACCTCTGGCCCTAAATCCTCGACAAGCAATACTAACTGCCCATTCTGTCGCTCCAAAGGGCACAGACAGAAAGATTGCTCTAAATTCAAGGAATGGCTACCTAAGAAAGGTAACATTCTTTACGTAATATTTGATTCCTTTACTACTGATGTTCCATTTAATACATGGTGGGGTGACTCTGGTTCTATGGTCCATGTGACCAATTCCTTACAGGGATTCCTTACAATCCAGAAGCTACAAAAGGACCAAAGAAAGCTTAGAGTTGGAAATGGTGATCTCTTAGATGTCGAAGCCATGGGGACTTTAAATTTACATATGAATACCGGAAAGTGCATTAGATTAATAGATACCTTATATGTACCGAGAATTACTCGGAACCTTGTATCTATATCTAGACTTGATCTTGAAGGTTATGTAATTACTCATGGTTGTGGCAGGATCACTTTTACTCTTAATAATGAATTATTTGGTTGTGGTTTTTTGGATGGATTACTGTATAAACTAGAACTAGATCATAATTTCTCACAGTCTTTGTTGTCTCTTAATATTGATGACATAACTAAAACAAAGACAAAATCACCTAAACAAGCAGAGAATTCCTCCACATTGTGGCATAAACGTCTCGGCCACATCTCACGAGATCGCATGACACGACTCGTAAAAGAAGGAATATTACCATCTCTTGATTTTAGTGATTTTGAAACATGTATTCAATGCCTTAAAGGCAAAATGGCTAAAGGGAATAAGAAAGGAGCCACCAGATGTTCCAACTTGTTGGAAATAATTCATACTGATATTAGTGGCCCCTATCCCGCATCAATAACAGGACATACATCATTTATTACATTCATTGACGATTATTCACGTTATATGCACCTTTATCTGATTAAAGAAAATCTGAATCCTTACAAACTTTTGTCGATTATAAAACTTTGGTTGAAAACCAACTTGATCATAAGATAAAAGTTGTCCGATCAGATAGGGGAGGTGAGTATTACGGTAAACATACTGATATTGGTCAAGCTCCTGGTCCTTTCTATAATTTTTGCAACGAACAGGGCATAATTAACCAATACACCATGCCAGGTTCTCCTCAACAGAATGGTGTTGCTGAAAGGAGAAACCGAACTTTAATGGACATGGTGAGAAGTATGCTCGCCAACACTAACCTACCCAAATTTCTTTGGACTGAGGCCTTAAAAACAGCTGTTCATATACTCAATAGGGTTCCATCAAAATCTGTCCCTAAAACTCCTTATGAGATCTGGACAGGTAGGAAACCGAGTCTAAAATATATGAAAGTATGGGGCTGTCCTGCCGAAGCAAAAGTCTATAACCCTAACTTAAAGAAACTGGATTCTAAAACCCTTACATGTTTCTTTATTGGTTATCCCGAGAACTCAAAAGGTTATCGGTTTTACTGTCCTTCTCACTCTACCCGCATCATAGATACGCAACATGCCACTTTCCTCGAAAATTCAGAGATCAGTGGGAGCACGACAAATCCTGATTTAGATTTGCAAGAAGTACAAGAAGAGGGGGGAAACCATTCGTCGGTTATTACGATTCCTCCGATAATTCCTCTTGTACCCAACGCTGCTCCCGATATACCTGGATCTCCTAATGAACCGGTTGAACCTCCTATGCCTCCTAATCTAAACGCCGAAGAACCGCCTGTTCCTGAAGAACCCGTAATTCAGCTCAGGAGATCATCAAGGGCTCGCAGAAACACTAATTTTGATGATTTCGAAACTTATCTGGCTGAAGTCGAAAACATTGGGAAACTTACTGATCCAACCTCTTACCGAGAAGCTATGAATAGTGATCAGGCCGCTAAATGGATTGAAGCCATGATTGAAGAGCTCAAATCCATGGAGCGTAATGGCGTTTGGGTATTGGTTCCACTCACTAAAGGATCCAAAGTAATTGGATGTAAATGGGTGTTTAAAACCAAATTAGACCCGAATGGAAACGTCGAACGCTATAAGGCCAGACTGGTTGCAAAAGGCTTTACTCAAAAGGAAGGAATTGATTATCAAGAGACCTTTTCCCCTGTCTCTCGTAAAGATTCCCTAAGGATCGTCATGGCACTCGTAGCTCATTATGATTTAGAGTTACATCAGATGGATGTCAAGACCGCTTTCCTAAATGGTGACTTGCAAGAAGACGTATACATGCGGCAACCTGAAGGATTTATTCCAGAAGGTAAAGAGCACATGGTCTGCAAGTTGAATAAATCGATATATGGGTTGAAACAAGCATCACGACAATGGTACCTTAAATTTGATGAAGTCGTAAAATCTGATGGCTTCCTAAAGAATCAAGTGGATCATTGCACCTATCTCAAGATCTGTGGGAGTAACTTTATTATCCTTGTTTTGTATGTGGATGATATTCTGCTTGCAAGTAACAACTTGGATCTGCTACATGAGTCGAAGCGAATGCTTTCGCATAATTTCGACATGAAAGATCTCGGTGATGCCTCTTATGTTTTAGGTATCGAAATAAATCGAGATAGACGCAATGGTGTTCTAGGTCTTTCCCAAAGGGCTTATATTGACCGTATTCTAGAACGCTATAACATGCAGCACTGCACGCCCACTGTGGCTCCGGTAGTTAAAGGGGACGTATTTGGACCTCATCAAACTCCGAGCACTGAAACTGAGAAGGCTGAAATGAGGATGATACCTTACTCATCTGTAGTTGGGAGCATTATGTACGCTCAGGTCTGTACTCGACCAGATATCGCTTACATCGCTGGTATGCTGGGGCGTTACTTATCTAACCCCGGATTAGCACACTGGAAAGCGGCTAAAAGGTTCTACGATATCTGAAAGGGACCAAAGACTACAAATTAACTTATAGAAGAAGTGACAACTTGGAAGTAGTAGGTTATTCTGATTCTGACTTTGCTAAATGCAAAGAAGACCATAAATCTACTTCTGGGTATATTTTCATGTTAGCTGGCGGACCAATCTCTTGGCGGAGTCATAAACAAAAACTGACCACAACGTCTACTATGATGGCTGAATACGTTGCCGTTTATAATGCAACCTGTCATGGGATGTTGTTAAGGAACCTGATCAGTGGACTCAAACTCGTCAACTCAATTTCTAGACCATTGAAGCTTTACTGTGATAACTCAGCTGCTGTAACTTTCTCGAACAGTAACAGTTCGACTGGCGCTGGGCTGTATCTCGACACAAAGTATCTGTTTGTACGCGAACGGGTTGAGGAAAATGTTCTTTGTGTTGAGTACATAAGTACACATGACATGCTAGCGGATCCGATGACCAAAGGTCTTCCTCCTAATATATTCGTAGGACACGTGTCGAATATGGGGCTTACAAAAGACTTAATTTAATAGCATTGTTGTACTTATTGGTCATTATTATTTATTAATGAAAATTTTCCTCCTTATTCAGATTTTGTTTGTCTATTATTTACACCTTATGCGCATAACTGTGTTGGACATTGTTATAACAAAATTTGTCTTAGTTGGTCTATCATTGCTTATTCAGTTTTGAATTTGAGTCATAGTTTGACTAGTGGGGGTCCTGAGTAGATGTTCTTCTCTACGACTGTACTTATCAACTATGATTTCGGTTTTAAACAAAATGAGTATTATCTCGTACGGACTTATCAAATACTCATAGATAAATGATCTACTCGGTCAAGTGGGAGAATGTTGGACCCATATTATTTGTGACCCTCATTGATCATTTATCCTTACTGATATGATGACTGACGCTAACTGAAATCTGTGTCTAGTAAATATTCGATGGACGTATTTACCTTACCGACACTATAGATTTCCCATTAGGTGATCGGAACTATGAGAGCTTAATGTAAACACTTAATAAACACCAGGGACTAAATATTACACACTCCTAATTTGAGTGTGTATATAAAGGGACATAATAAACCCTTAGAAGGGTTGGTTCATTCTTCACCTTTTGCTATCCCAAACACCTACAAGTGTTACTCTCTCTAAACGGTTCTAATATAACCGTATTACCATCCTAATACGATCATCTGATTCTGGGAATCATGTCTAACCTATTCAACAACATCCCAGGATCTTCAGGAGGTATGTAAATAACATGAATCAATCTTATTTAATCCAACACAAATATGACTCCATAATATTAAAACATGCTATGCAACATATTTATTCATGGAAATCACGTAGTCATATCGTCCCGAACTAACAATCACGTGGCAACGTTACCTAAGAACATACAAAAGGAATATATTAACAAAAGTTGGTGAAACACATAAGATTTACGTAAAATAAACACAAGTAGAATGCAAGATTTACGTTCAAGTTATATGGTACAAAAACAATATGAGAAAAAGATTAACTATTAACCGTGTGATATTATTAAAGTACCCCCACGAGTGCTCTAGTCACTAGAAAGTCGTAATACCCCAAACATAAGTTCCTTCGTTTATGTAAAGGCCTAGAAACTTTAAAAAGGACTAGAATTGTAATGGTTTTAGTCAAAGGACTATTTTGTATCGAATTTGGTGATAAGGACTAAATGTGTCATTATTGCTAAGTTCAAGGTTAATTATAATAATATGTGAAATATATATATATATATATATATATATATATATATATATATATATATATATATATATATATATATATATATGGGTTGCATCCTATTTTATATGGCATGAACAAAACTTAAGGTTGTTTAAGAAGAGCTAAAGATCAGTGGAGCAGCTTATTCAAATTGTTTGTTGAGTTATTTATATAAATGGTCCTAGAGCTTGTTCCAATTTAACGGGTTTAGTCACTGGGTCGCAAATTCTTCGGGTCCAGTCCCTCTTACGCATGTTTGGCTACATAATTGGTCCTTTCCGTTAACTTTCGTTAACTTTTACCGTTAAGTCAAATCACATGCTCCTCACGGGATGGGCATTATAGTCTTTTTAAGCTAAAATGACTACTTATGTAATTTAATAATAGATCCCCTCTTTCTCTCTCATCTCTCTATGGTTACCATCTCTATTATCAAAAACCTATTTATGAAATCCAATATTATCAAAAAAAACTTTGAAATCCAATATTATCAAAAACCCCTAGCTTTCCTTATACATGTAAATAGTCAAAGTCAAATTTAACAGTAATAAAAACAAAGTCAAAATTAGGTTTAGTTACCAATGTCTTCTTGAGCTAGGGTAACAACGCCTTCAACAGAGGAAGTCCCCTTGAGAACAGCGATGACTTTCTTAACGGCGACGACGACGGTGAGAGGTTTTAAGCGCGGCGGAGAGAGATAACGAATGGCGATTAATTGTTGATTTGAGTGAAACGCCGTGAAATGAAGAGGATTGAAGTGAGATTGAGGTTAAATTAGCGTTTGAGATTGGGAAAACGAGGGAGTTGGTGGGTGTGGAAACTAGTTTAATAGCTTTGCAAGTGATAAATTATTAAATCTGTGGTCCTGTGGAAACTAGTTTAATAGCTTTGATTTGAATCTTTTTCCTTTTTGTTGGTAAAAAGAGGGAGATGGTATTGGATTTCAAAGTTTTTTTTTTGATAATATTGGATTCCATAAATGGGTTTTTGATAATAGAGATAGTAACCAGAGAGAGATGAGAGAGAAAGAGGGTATCTATTGTTAAATTACATAAGTAGTCATTTTAGTTTAAAAGGCTATAATGCCCATCACGTGAGGAGCATGTGATTTAACTTAACGGTAAAAGTTAACGAAAGTTAGTGGAAGGGACCAATTATGTAGCCAAACATGCGTAAGAGGGACCAGACCCGAAAGATTTGCGACCCAAGGACTGAACCCGATACATTGAAACAAGCTCAGGGACCAATTATGTAATTAACTCTTGTTTGTTTAAAGATTATGTCATTGGGTTTCAAGAATGAAGCAAGGAAGGCTGAAGTTTTCAGAATTTTGAATTTTGGCGCTCTTGAACTGTAATTGATGTAGTACCTAAATGGTCTACCTTTTGCTAGTCTTGGTTATTTTTAGCTTTGGTTGTCTAGGCTAGAGTTCTTGCTCCAGTCTTTCAGGGGTTCGTAATCTCGGCCAACCTTGTTTTGTAACTTGTTTTTATTTATAAAGTTTACCGGGGTAACCCCCTTTTTACCCAATATAACTCGCTATTTGTGTTTATAATAAAGTCATTAGTCATTTGTAGTTGATTAGAATGATTTTCGTCAAGTTGGTTGAAGTTTCGAGAATCTGCAAATTCGGTTTGTTTTGCGGAAAAGATGAAGTTGTTGTTGTAAACTACATGCTGGTTTTTTTTTACCAGCCGACGATTGGATTTAGCTAGCTCGCAGTTGGTTGTGAAGTTTCCAAGCCGGCGGCTAGAAACAGCGAACCGAGGGCTGGTTATGCTGAGTAGTGTCATTTTAAGTGTCGTTAATGTAGTAATGTAGCGACACAATTAGTCGGTACTGTGACAACCGTCTAAACTAAGGTCGAGAACGCTAACTTGTAACTTCTAAGTGTTTATTTTGATGCCCGATATGACTAACTTTATGTGCTATGTGGTTACGTAGACATAACTCTTAAGCTAAGCTCGTGGTAACTCACACAAAACTCTTAAACGAAAGTTTACTCCATTTAAACCTTTAAGCGCGGATCGGGATCAGAATCATAAATCAACTTCGGAATCAAATTATGTAAGTCCTAATACCAAGAAAAACACCTAAGAAACTTTCCTAAGTTCATAACGTATCATAATCTATAACTTTCAGTTAACGAAAAGGTCCAACGAAGCAAAACGCAAAAACGAAAAATCACAAAATTATTTCAAAACAAGCCAGGACGCCGCGTACACCCCCTGTGCGACGTCCTGGACACTCCAATCCAAAGTTTTTGGATTTTTATTGCATGTCTCGTTTTTGTAAAGTTTTAACCCAATCAAACTTGAGTATGGACACTCAAATACTGCCAAAGACCTGTCCCAAAGTCCCTATGATCATTACCCCCTATTTCATTTTCATTTCCATTTTATAAAAACACAAAGACACACTAAAAACACACATACACACACTCTCTCCCTTTTTCTCTTCATTTTATCTCCATAACTCCACCAAATACAGAAAGTTACAGCCACATAAACCCATATTTTAACCATCTAAAAACGTTTAACATCAAAAGCAAGCAAGGAGCATCAAAGTTATTTTGGTTTCAAAGCATTTTCACCATTTTTGGAGCTCAAAACTCCTCTAAGGCATCATCTAAGCTTTTTCTTCGGTAGAAACTCTTCCTATTTACTTATATTACTAATATAACTCATTGCATGTATGATCTAAGCTATAAAAACAAGTTTTGATGAAGTTTTATAACCATTTTTATACAAAATCGGGTTTATAATAAATGATGCTTAAATCTTTGTTTTTATGGATAAAAGTTATGTATAAACTGTTAAAATGACATATTATGAAGTTTAAACCGATTTCATGTCGAAATCTAATGTTGGAATAAACGATTTTCAAAGAAAAACCCGAAAACACAAAACTGCCCGACCTGTGCGTCGTCCCTAAGGCCAGGACGACGCACAGGCCTGTTTGTTTGCCCGAAAATCGTCGTTTTGGCCGTTTTGAGTTTGTTTACACCGCTGAATTTTTCGAGACTTAATATATATGACTGAGATTGGTTAAACAATAACATTGGTGACTTGTATTGGACTTAATATGCTAAAAAGAACATGTTTAAAAAAGTTATGTATGAATATGTGTTTTGTAAGCGGGAAAGTGGTTTTTATTTTGGACATAGAATTTGGGCGCGGAAGCGCTGCCCAAATTTTGTTAGAAAATAAAAGACACTTTAGCAAACAAAACATATTTAACATAATAACAATAACACTAATTTTGGACTTTGGACTAAAACAAAACGGTAACCGTTTCGGACGATTTTTGGACAAATTGGACCTTGACACTTAACGTTTAACTAAAGACTATTTATCATATTATACAATAACATAATAACACTTGAACAAAAATTGGTATTATTAGGCGTTCGATGATTCCCGGCACACTTTCCGACCGTTCCCGCTTACGACTATCTTCGCAACCTGTGAGTTACAAACCCCTACTCTTTAAACGCTTTTAATACTTGTTGGGGTGAAATGCGAGTCTTAGGCTTAAACACTATATTTAAGCTGAAGCAAACTTTTATGAAACGCTTTGATACTCTAACACTATTATGAAACACTTTATTACTTGAATGCTAACGAAAACGATTTGATACTCAATGCTATTACGAAAACACTTGTATACTTTGAAAGCTATTACGAAACACTTTGATAACTTGAATACTTTTATGAAAGACTATTTTTCCGGCATTGTTGATGATTTTGCCAACAATGCCGAGGACACGAAAGCTATATTTGCCAATGACTATAGCAATCGATCGTCATGTTGCGGACTTTGTACAACATGGACGTGAGAGACCATTAAAACTACCGACACTACCAAGGACATTAGTTGCTATTAATCCCTTTGGAAAGGACCGTTAGTAGATATGGATAGCGCTATTAGGGTAGATTGACGCTCACCACAACGACTTACAACGTTGCTGCATAATACTAAATGGGTAGGCTTTAGGCTTAGCAACGATCATTGGGCAATACTTAGGATTGTCACATAGTCGCGCTATGTGGTCAATGCCTATAAACACAAATGCTACACTCTATACATTTTTATGTGAAAACTATTTTGAATGCGATACTCTATGCATGGTTATGCGACTACAATTTGAAAACTATACTTTACCCTAATTTCTTGTGCGTTGAAGCTATGCTTTACTTAAACTTGTAGCTCACTAACTACGTCTCCCGTAGTTAACACTTGACTCGTATTTTCAGGTAACGAGTAAGATAGCTGATGACTATATGCTTTTGGGCGAATGACTTCAAGAACGGGAAGGGTTTGGGTGGTTTGGTTGAACACCCCATTTTGTATTTCGGATATGTAAACTTGTTTTAAGCTTTGTAAACCTTGAATACTATGTTTTTCCTTAATGACATTTGGCGTTTATCTATATCTTGTGTATCGAATGCTATTGCTCTTCACATCCTGTGTTTCCGCTTTAGCGGGGTGTGACAGGTACAAAAGGTTAAGAAGCGTTATTCTGATCAGGTTGATTGTTGAAAGCATCACTTGGAAGTTGTCTATGTTGACGAAGATTTCGAAGTGAGTACAATATTGTTTTATAAAACTGAGCATAAGACAAAAGTAACATTTTGACAAATGTTTAAGAGCAACAAAGTTAAGAAAGAAGTTACATTTTGAGGAATGTTTAACAAGCAACAAAGTTAAGAAAGAACTGAAAGAGTTTTGATCAAAAGCTAAAATAAATGAATCTTGTTGTATGGGTGGTACGCAGCTACCCAAACTTGATAAAGTTACAGGAGGTATGTAGATACCCGTATTTATGGATGAGATGTGGTAGGTAGCTACATGTATCCTTATTTGAGATTGTTATTTATTTATTATCGTCATGTATTGCTTTAAAAGAATGTGTTAAAGTTAAAGTTATTAGGCAAAGGCGTGGGTTATGGGTGGTAGGTAGCAGCTCATAGTAATAGACCTAGTTTGACCAATTAAGTAAAAGTGCTAGCCAATAAATATTGTTGTCGGATCTCTAGATATCCTTTGCAACCCATGGTGCTAGGGGTTAACCTCGGGTTGGAGTGATACTCACCATTAAGAGGGGTCATCGAAAGTATCACGTGAGAGTGGTGAGGTGTTAAATTGTCACCATTGAACCCTCCGTAACCAAAACGCATTCATTTTCAACGTCGGAGTAGTGAAAGCCTAGGTTTCGGGCTATTATAACAAGAAAGAGTGTGCGAGTAGGAAACGAGGTTATTTTCCCTTCGGTAGAGATATGCCCTAGAAAGATACGTTAAAGAAGTATTTCCCCATTGTACCATTATATGATTATTTGTTATTTATTGTATTGGGGAAAGAGTGAAAATTAGGGAGTTTTGATTCAAAGCTAAATATTGTCTTACCAGCTTTAGCTGACGTTTTCAAAATGTGTCTTTTGCTCGTAGGCTGTCTAGAGCTTCTTTGTGAGGCGGTTACTATGGATAGTTTCTCCCCTACATTTTATGATATCAACACTGAAACACCCCTTAATAAAACGTCATAAATATTGATTATTTATAACATGAAATGTGGGGCGGAGTCATCAATATATTGAATAACTCGTGGCATAGAACATGTTATAAAGGTAAAACATTGTCATACTTTATTAGGGTTAATGCACCTAAGGGTCACTGTAATTCTTATAAAATATCCGATTGAATCACTTAACTTGAAAAAGTATGTAAAGTTCACTCTAGTTTTAAAAAATGTTTAAAAATATCATATAAGATTAGAAAAAAAATCCGTTTAAGTCATCTGGATGACCTGCAACCTTTAGTAACCTGTTTAACTTTTTAGTTTTATCTATTTGACATTTTTTTTACCAATAAAAAACTGACATGTGTATTTATTAAAAAAAAATTAGATTTTTTTTTATTTGTTTTTAATATTTTCAGAAAATAAAAAATTATTTAGGAAAATTTCTAGTAATAATGCTCGATATGCAGGTTGGGGGCCTCACATATATTTCCGGATGTTAGTAGAGTCCAGAAGCGACACTCAACCCAACAATGGCAATGGTTTAAATGTGCGACCATCAGAGTTTGAGAATGTGTGCATCCAATCAGATGAAATGTTGAATGTAATGGAGAGTGAGAGAAGATTTTAGTCAATGTTTGTCCGCCTGCTTATTCTGTAAGTTCTGTACAACCATTTAATAAAATAGAACAAAGCACGACACGATGAAGAAATACAGATCATTCCAAGCAAACACAAACAAGTGGTTATGGTATATCTTTTTTTGCTATATGTTTTTCATATTTCTTAAGGCTGGTGGGAGATGGTGATCAATCTATTATGATAGCTAGCATCCTTCTATTTGGCATAGTCTCATCGAAGTTAACCTGGACGTTTATCATAAATACAAATGGAAACGAAATCAAGTTAATTAATCTTCTTTTGATTTGTATAGATCAAAACCAAAAATATATTTTAACCAGAAATGGTATCTGCTATAATAAGTGAGTAACCAAACGGGTGTTGCTTGAAACTTCGAGTGATCCTTCGTCCATAAGACTCATAGTTCCTCAAAGACAAATATATTCTGATTTTGATTTGTGTTTGGCTTAATTTTCAAGTTTGTGTTTTGGATCATAATATTATTATTAAAATAAAGATAAATTCAATGAAAATAGTCATGACCTGATATTAAAAGTTGTGCTGGGTCCCAATGACCCAAACAAACGGTTTTATAAAGTCCATTGAAAATTACTTATATATTCTTAGTTGAGTGATTTAATCAATTTTTTTGAAAGAGTACAGTGACCCTCGAGTGCATTAACCCTACTTTATTACAATACCTAAACTTCAAATGTTTACAAAACAAAATACTAACTATTTTAATTTATTCGTAAATTTCCTCGGACTCATTATTCATTCGTGCTTCGTAACCTGAGGATTTAAGATGTAAGGGCGAGGGACAACGCTGTCATCTTTTATTGAACGAGACTATATCAATCATTGCTTTAAAAATGCTGGTATTCATTACACGGGTATGTTCGTACATAACACCTCGCCATCAATATTTGTCTTCCTAATTTAATTGGATTAGACTCTTTATAATCTTTCAACATTCCTTTCTATGATGCACCATGGAATCTACTCATAACATTTGTCCCAAATAAGAGGAACACATTCATAACATCATACCAGCAACCTTTCATTGTAATTCTTATCATGACTAAACAATAAACATTTAAACTCATTTTAATGCATGGCAAAATAAATACTTGACAACTTTGATAGTCAAAATAATACACAATGAATATCATAGCTCAAATTCGTAATAAAGCTATTGGATCATAATGATTAATAAAACAGTTGATAAAATATAAAAAAAGAATGAAGGTCCAGTTTAAATGATCCAATATAATGAAATGAAGGTAAAGCGCAAATTGAAAGCATATAGGAACTTACTGAATTTTGGTAATAGGCACTCGTAAACACTTCAAAAATAGCTTATGTTCTTTTAAGGCTGGACGGAGTAAACAGAAACTCACATTGGTGAGTTTCCAAGTCCCGCGCGACTCTTATTCCGGAGGGGAAAGTCAGCGTGGTGAGTTGCCACGGTGGAGGCGACTTCACCTCCCTTTTTAGCTGCAAATGGTGAGTAACTCACCATGAGGTGAGTTTTGGTAATGGTGGTCCCCCCCAATTTGAGCCGTTGGTTTGTTTTCTAAACCTTTCTTACTTTCTTCAAACAAAATGTCTAACCAAAACACTCCCCGACCCAACAAACGTCAACTAAGAACCCTCAACCGAAGAAATCCACCGACACCCGACGACACTTTTAATCTAGGAAAGCCCTCACCGAACGTGAACCCGACCTTATTTCGACCTTAGCTAAACCAACCTTACCAAAACCAACCTTACCCAAACCCGGTGTCGGCATCGGAACAACGTGGCTTTCAATCTTTTGGGATGCAAACAAACACGTTTAGTGATTATGCGTCCCAATCTCCCTCGTGGCCATTTAGTCACCCAGACTATCTCTCCCAACCTCAAATGGGTGGTTCGTCATCACATCCACAAAATGATTCACCTAGGTCTCCGATTCATGCATTTAATCTCGGAGATTACTATTACCCTCAGTTTTCCGAATCTTATCAAGAAACTGTTCAAGAAACTCAACAAGAAGACGTTGCCACCTCACCACCGAAGCCGAAGAAGAGAGCATCTCGCGCCCGCCAAAATAAGGTGGATACCCAAAGTTCGTCCTATCAAACTGCGTGGACTAAAGATGAAGAACTCGCGTTAAGTAAAGGTTGGCGTTCCATTTCTGAAGACAGTGCATATGGTAATACGAAGAGGACAGAAGGCATGTGGACTGAGATTTTAAACTACATAGAGAGCAAAACGGGCCAGGAAGGTCGTCAGACTTACGATATAGTGGTGGGAAAATGGAAACAGATTCGACCTGCCATGTCGCGATTTGTAGGAATATACAGTAACGTGATACGTACGACTACTAGTGGAGCGGCAGACGAAGATTACGTTCAAAAGGCGATGACGATCTATCATACTGAAGTTGGCAATCCGTTTAGATATCGGCATTGTTGGAAATTTTGAAATACAATCCGAAATTTCAAAATGTTGAGCCTCTAGATTTCCTCTCAGGGAAGCAACAAGAAGCACAAGTCATCTGGTTCTAGTTCGGTCAACATAGAGTCTGGAGACGCTAGTTTTAATCTGAATACTACTGTTGACGATGATGATGAGGTGGCCAAAGTTCCACCACCACCGACAGGGAGGGACAAAGCAAGAGTTGCGTTGAAAAAGAAAGGGTCGAAAGGGTCGAAAGCTTCAGGATCGTCATCTCTGAATGACGAAGCACTTGCTAGGTTGATGGTAAATGAGAAAATGAGATCTCAGCTGCTGAGATTGCATAGCGGGATAAGTATATACAAATCAAAGAAAGGGAGGTTGCTGCTGCGGAGTATAGAGCCGAACAAGAAGACATGAAGCTATATTTCCAAGACTACGATCACATGACCGGGGACGGGCGAGCGGCATGGGAATTATTTCGGGCAAGGATCAAAGCGAAGTATAACTGGGTGTTTTAACTTATCTATGTATCGTTTAAGTTTTTAATTTCTCTATGTATCGTTTTTAACGTTTGAATAAAAGTTTTAAATTTCGTTAACAATTTTTTTTCATACGTTTACGTTTACGTAAATATTTATTTTTTTAGTTTATAAATAATAGTATTTAAATGAAAAAGGTAAGGTGAGTTGGGGGTGAGTTTGGGTTGAAAGTGGCCGCGGTGAGTGCGTGGTGAGTCTTATTTCCTGAGTAAGGTGAGTTGTTTTCTGGAGAGAAAAAACTGACGTGGCGGGGTGAGTTTTGTTCATTATTTCGTTTAGCCTACGAGATTGTTTTCTGGTGTCTATGTTTGGTGTTGGGCTACTATATATAGATTCTAGGACACCATGGAGTACAAATTACTCGTCGCCTTTCTATTGTTTCCTTATCCTAAGTCATTTAGTGTATTGTTATCTGGCACATAAGATAATCGATGAAGTTACTTTTTTCCTGAAATGGTGTGATATTTACTTGTCCTATATTGATTCTACTCGCCTCCATTTCTATTGTTTCCTTGTCCTATACTATTTTGAATTTAGCGTACTGTCAACTAGAAGATAATGTTAATTCAGATAATCGATGAAGTTACTGATTTCCTACATTGGTGTGATACTTACTTTTCCTCTATTGATTCTCTTATCTGTTACACAACGTATTACTATTAGTCTTTTGTTTTTCTTACATTTATCCCATTTCATCATTATGGTGACAAATATTCTACTATTTGAGGTTTCTCAGGGAATTTGTAAGACTCATCTTGAAGTCACAAGAATATAGAGTTTTGTGTCCTTATGTGTCATAATACTATATAATATTACTTTATATGCATGTATTTCTACGTGTGTCACCCATACTTGGTGTAACTTTGCATGCATTTTCATGAAAGAAATATCTGTATTATTTCTAGTCATTCTTTTATCATAATTGGATTGCCATGATAATGCAAGTGGCCTTGATTTATATCATTCTGGTCCATTATTAAGGTTAATTATCATATTGTTTGAATAATTATATGTGTATATAAAAATATCAACATCATATCATCCATAAATATATCTAGTGCTGTAACGAAGATTAATGTTGTTGTTATTATTATTACTAATGTCACAAGACTGTTTATGTATTTATTTCTGGTTACGAATACTAAATCTTTAAAAAACACAAAAAGATAATAAAGACATGTATTATTAAACTAATATTTTAGGGTGTTACATCATCTCCCCCTAACAGGGATTTCGCCTCGAAATCTAATTTTTTAAATAGGTGGGGGTAACGTTTCATCATGTCCATCTCTAGTTCCCATATCGTTTGTTGTCCATTGTGGTGTTTCCACTGGACCTTATTGGAATTTCCTTATGCCTAAGGGCCCGTTTGGTTCGTAGAATGTTTTCTGATGGAATGGAATCTGCAAAATCCAGATGAATTGAAATCAAAGGAATGTCAGTTTGTTGCCCGTTTGGTTGTCAGAAACTGAAACTGAATTCAACTCAATTAGGGGGTTATTTTCTGTTTGGTTTGTAATTTTTTCAAAAGAATTGGAATGTAATTATGTAAAATGACCAAAATACCCTTATTATTATTTTTGTTAGAATTTATTTTTTATTTTTAAAATATCAATAATTGTCTATGTATTAAATATTTCACATAAAATAAAATATTTAAAACAAAATACACTTGATAAACCAAAAGAGGACTTTGAATAACTTCAAAATCTAAAGAGTATTTGAAGGTAGCAGTAGCTACGTAGTACATAATTACCAAATTCCAAAATACATACAAACAAAAGCATCTTGATTAATAGTTTCAAGATAATACAACCAAGTCAAATATCTCGATATTCATATCGTTTCTTCCAGCATAAGCATCACAAAACTTTCTCGCTCTTCTCCTTCCAAATTCCAAAAGTTTAGCACAGCTTCCGGCTCACGCATTATCTTGCGACTAGCTTTGAACTTATCCATTCGTGACATAGAAGGTATTTTTGCAATTTCAGTACTCACCATCGAGGTTTTATTTTGTAAATCCACTTCGGCTTTTAAGGATTGATTCAAAGTGGATGATGCTTCCCGGAGCTCTTTTCCAAGTAAAGCAGCTGCACTATTGATTCCTTCAACAATAGGATCAAACCGACTTTTCCTTTTTCTAGTACGTGCACTTGAACATTCCTCACTTCGCACATTTGAAGCGGTATTTTCAGTATGGCTTTGATCCATTGGTTCTTCGAAGGTGTCTTCCTGTGATTCTTCTATTTCTGCATCATGTTCCATCTCCACAAAATCTCTAACCCGATCACCTTGAGCTCTATCTTTCCCAAAAGCGATGCAAAGATCTTCAAAATGGGGGAATGGTTTGTTTCTCCATTTTTCCGCCCCTTTGTGTACCTATAAAAAAAACAGCTTAAAAACAACTTATAAAACAGTAAAAAACAGCTTAAAAACAGAAGAAAAAACAGCTTAAAAAAAGGAAAAAACAGTTAAAAAAACAGCTTAAAAACAGTAAAAAACCAGCCTAAAAACAGCTTAAAAACAGTAAAAAAAAAACAGCTTAACAAACAGCTTAAAAACAGCCTAAAAACAGTTATAAAGAGTAAAAAATAGTAACAAAAACAGCTTAAAAAACAGCTTAAAAACAGTTTAAAAAACAGCTTAAAAACAGTACAAAAATAGCCTAAAAACAGTTATAAAGTGTAAAAAACAGTAACAAAACACAGCTTAAAAAACAGCTTATAAAACAGTAAAAAAACAGTGAATAACATTACCGTTATGTAAGACTCCCATACTGCCGGTTCGGTAATTGTTCCACATTTGTTGAGAGTGTCGTAACCAAAGCCACTTGTATTTGTGCCACTCACCATATCATAAACAATTTGCCAATCCTTTTTCAAAGTTTTGATTCTTGACTCGATATGGGGTTTAGCCATAATACCCGCATTAGGGAGTGTCCCTTTTAACACCGTTTCTAGATAGGACAAATATCCGGGTTTAAAACCATTATCGGCTTTATAGAGCCCGCCGTTTACCATATTGACCAATGCTTCCACAAGTTTGGCATCTTCATGAGGTGACCAACCTTTGAAATTTCTCCCTTTCTCCGTCATGCCTAATGTTAAACAAAGGTATACCATATATAAAATAAAATAAAATAAAATACAACAACGTTTAAAATTAAATATAACAAAAGATTCAAATTAGAAAACAAAGTATCATAATACTCATAATAGAGCTAAAATATAACAAAGATTCATAATAGAGATAACATATAACAAAGTTAAAATACAACAAAGTTGCATCAATTTGCGGGATTAAAAGATTCAAACATAGTTTGTGCCAAGTTATTTCTAAATGTTGTCCACTCCGTTGATGTCCCAATAGATGTGATATTATCGTCATCTCCACCTCCATCGTCTCCGGTTCCCTCGTCCGGTTCAAAGTCATTCTCAAATGGATCAATACGCATTTGTTGTCTTATGTAATTATGTAGAAGACAACATGCCATTATAATCTTATTCTTTATATCAATTGGATAATATGAGTTGTCCCTTAAAATACCCCATCTTGCCTTTAGAATATCAAAACACCGTTCTATTACATTTCTCGCGGATGAATGTCTCATATTGAATACCTCTTTTGGTGTTGTCGATAGGTGGTTATCACGCCAATCATTTAAATGATACCTTTGACCTCTAAAAGGGGCTAAAAAACCTTCTCCATTTGTGTATCCGGCATCTACCAAGTAGTAACCTAAAAATATGTTATGAATAAGATATGCCTAATAATGCCTACACAAATTTAAATTATTATTAATACTTACCGGGTCTAGGAACCTTTAACCCATGTGGCCTAACAAGAGCATCTCGAAGCACTCTACCATCGGCCGCTGACCCCTCCCAACCCGGTAAAACATAGATAAATTGCAAATCTTGAGAACACACACCTAAAACATTTATTGCAATATCATTCTTTCTAGTTCTGTATCTAGGTTTCTCTTCGAGAGGCACTAAGCACTTTATGTGTGTTCCATCTAATGCTCCTAAACAATTCTATACATGACGAAAATAAAAATGGTTAATAAACCGTTTTAGTTACTTGCATAAGAAAACCAAAAAAATTATAATTCTTATATATACCTTAAACCACTTCCATTTTACATCAGTAGAGTCATCAGAAACAGGCTCGGGTTTCTTAAGCAATCGTGGATGCAACCTTATTACCGCATTGCAAACTCGAGTAAAAAGTCGGCTAATTGTCTCTCCCGAACGATGAAAACGACAACTAATGACCCGATTCTTAACATTATGTGCAATAATGTGAAGAAAAATGCAAACTTGTTCATCTATATTAATATGCCTAGTATCTCTTAATCCACCATAATTTTTAAGCATGCGACACAACTTTTTAAAACACCTTACATTCATCCTAAGTTGTGATATGCACATTGTGTCACTTTCGTAAGCATACCTATACAATATTGAGTCTCGGTCCACATTTGACAACATACTTCGAATGCGTGGTTTATTATTTTTATATTTGGCTAACAACATCAAAACCGTAGTAAAAAACCATGCAAAAATTGTGATGACTTGGTTCCAAAACGCAACAACTATTTGTTTTCTCCTTTGCCTATGACGAGATGTTGTTAAACTTAATCGAGCCATTCCTGTCAATTTAACATAAACTTCTATGTACTTAGTTTCACACAAGTATTTACCTTAATCTAAAGCAAGAAAATAAAAAAAATAAACACAGAGGAGTTAAGAAGGAAAAAAAATTAAGAATAAAAAAATAATAATTTAACAATTACATATCACATAAAGTAATAAACCATGAAAACAAACATCAATTGAAAAAAAACAAGGTGATAACAGATCTACAGGAAAAAGGGTCAAAATCGAAATCGAAAAAGATAATATATAATTTGAGAGAAAGATTAAGCATAAAATCAACATTTTTAAGCATAAAGAAGACGATAATTTACCTGGAGAGACGAAAATTCGTTTTTATTACTTCTATGGCCAAAGACGAAGAAGAAGAAAGATGGAGACATGATGATAAAAGGGGGCGTTCTTTTTGTTTTTAGGGTTAACAGAGGGTAATATGCTCATTTATAGATTCAAGTGTTAAGATGAATTAAATTCAGTCACTCCCCACCAAAGAATGTAATTATGTTACATAAAGGAAAATAAAGATTCCATGAAATTCAATTCCATAAAATTTTACAACCAAACATGATATGGAATAGGAATTCAATTCAAATTCCTTCAGAATCTGCCAAACAAACACCCCCTAAGTATTTTGACCTTACAATCTAGAATGACCTCCCGTTCCTTAACATATGTTAATTTCTCATTTACTTGAACATCGTCATATGAGACAATCTTAATGTCATGAGATAAGCATTTTGGGAAGATTTGATACATGGAACGCGTTGTGTAGATTTCCTAATTATCGTGGTAAGTTTAGTCGGTAAGAAACATCATTTATACGTTCAGTAACCTAAAATGGTCCGATATACCTTGGGCTTAACTTTCCCCTTGTTCCAAATCTTACTACCCCTCTCCAAGGGGATACCTTAAGTAATACACGATCACCTGGCTGAAACTCTATCGTTCTCCTCTTCTTGTAAGCATAGCTCTTTTGACGAATTTGGTTATCCTTAAGAAATCTCTGGTTTGTTTTATCTTATTTGTAGTTTCATTTATCATTTTAGGACCTAGTTGTTTTTTCTCCCCATTTTCAAACCAACAAAGCGGTGTGCGACATTTTCGCCCGCACAAGGCTTCATATGGGGCAACTTTTATGCTTGCATGATAGCTATTATTATATGCAAACTTTGCTAGGTGCAGGTGCTCGTCCCAACTTCCTCCAAAGTAGATTACATATGCACACAACATATCTTCTAGGGTTTGGATCGTGCGTTCGCTTTGGCCATCTGTTTGTGGGTGACAAGCCGTGCTCATTTCAGTTTTTGTTCCTAATTATTGCTGAAAGCTTTCCCAAAACCTTGAGGTAAATCGACTATCTTGATCAGACACAATTGAAAGTAGTACCCCGTGGAGACACACGATGTATGCAATGTATAATTGCTCTAGTTTATCTAAGGAAAGTTTTTCCTTGATTGGTAGGAAATGAGCCGATTTGGTTAGATGGTCCACTATTACCCAAATGGTATCATGTCCCGGGGTCTAGGAAGCTTAGTGATGAAGTCCATAGTTATACGTTCCCATTTCCAAAATGAAATTTCTAGTGGTTATATTTTTCCATATAGTTTTTGGTGTTCAACTTTAACTTGAAGGCATGTTAGGAATCTTTCTATCCAACTACTAACGTCTCTTTTCATTCCCAACCACCAATAATTCGTTAAATAGATCTTGGTACATCTTCACACTTCCTCGGTGTATTGAGTACCTCATATTGTGTGCTTCCATTAATTCTTTTTTCCTTATATCCCCTTTCTTTGGGATCCATATGCTACCATTAATGCATAGTATTCCCCTACTATAAGAAACTAAGTCTTTCCCGTATCCCTTGACGTTTTTTGAACGGAAATCTTCTTCCGGAAGGTATGAGAATCAGAATAACAATATGAAAAGCAACAAAAAGTCATCTTATTCATATGAACCCCTTACCTAATTATAGGCAAGGGAGTGCTTGTTGTAAAGTTACATTTCCTACCTTCTGGAAAGAATATCAATACATTATAACTCTTAAAATTTTCCCCTTTAATATAGTTTCAAGAAAATTAGGTTCAACATATTACAATACAAAACAAAATATCTATGCTTAGGCTTCATTGTTGAGTTTGAGATGCTTGATTTTCCTTTTCATTAAACTCGGGATACAACTTTACACATTCTTTTTGTTCTTTTTGAATTTCAAGACGACATTGTGCTTTGAAAGTTGCAAAGATTGAGTATTTATTTTCCCGAATCTTCAGACACATTTCATATATTTGGATAACTCTTCTTTTAGCTAAACATGTTTTAATTGCATCTAATCCAAACTCGTAATTCTTTCGATCTCCTTTCCACTTAGCATATCTATCAGAGTATGCGCTTGTAATTTTATCTCCATTTTTGATAATTGCATTTATTTCTTTGAGAACCAACCGAAGTGTACCAGTAGAATAATGATGAACCTCTTTGAAAAGCATCACATTGTTGTTGCTCCAGTGAGGACTTGTGTAAACAATACCTTGTCCTTCAATGTTCACAATTGACCATTTTCATACATGAGATACTGAAAATTCTCTTTTTGGTTCAAACAAGTTCACCTTTCCTCTTCCACTTTCAAGACCAATTTGGAAATCAAAGTTTATGGCTTCCTTGACTTTCCGTTCCATGAACCTTTTAATATATGATTCTGCAAGACGATCCACTGGTTTCTTGTCTGTCCATCTCTTCATTTTCATGAAAAACCATTCAATGCCATTTAAATTAAGATCATTGAAATCTGTTTCCGTGAAGTAGTATACTTTTCCATCCCTTCTTTCAACTGAAAACGTAGAATATTCAATTCCGTTATGAAACTCGGAGCTAATCCTTCTGACATTAGAAATCTAATGGATGGATTATGGAGGACATTGTAGTCAAAATGTTAAATCGAATGCTTATCATTCATCTTCTGTGAACTCTGGAGTCAATGGGATTAATTTGAACGGGCTAGGAGACATGGAGATATTCTATTGAGCTTTTGTTGCAAGCTATGAAGCATTTGTGACTGGAAGTTTGACTCAGGAAGAACTTGCAAGGGAGGATCTTGAACAACTTCATCCTGATGACCTAGAGGAGATTGATTTGAAATGGCAAATGGCCATGGAGAGTGTAAGGGCTATGATGTGTAAATCTAATTTTAATTTTAAAACTCTAAATACTAAATAACTCGACTACACACTTATAGGCAGTGGACCTATTTGTATGTAATATAGTAACTAGTATGTCAGGGTTCGATCACAGGGACTAGTTTTGCTTTAAGTAAGAATTAATAATACTAATTTTTTTTTTTGGGATTTTTTTTTGTCAGGTTGATTAACTAATTAAAAAGAAAAGTGATTATAAAATCGTTTGAGAAAAGTGAGTTCTTTTGTTATCAAGTAAGGAGAGAAACACTCGTTTGGTATTTCACTTATGATCTAATTTAGTTTACGTGTTTGAATGTTTGTTTTAACTTCTTATGTATAGCTAGATTCCTCTCGGATACCTAAATAACTTTAATAATTTCAAATTCTAATGTTCCTCTAGAATACAGTTAAAACTCTAGATAACTAAGCATTAATAAACAAGTCGGTGTTCTATGATTTAACCTTATAAAGTTTCCTCTCGAATAACTTCTCTAGTTACTAAGTCCACTCGAATCTTATTAACTAGTCTTACTCGTTCACGTTTAATTACCTAAGTTATTATTACTAAGTCCTCTCGAATCTTAGCAACTTTAAACCAATTATAGACCGATTTATTTGTTTCTTTCAAATTACTAACCTAACTCTATATTCCTCTCGAATATTTAGAATATCAACTAGCAATCAGAATATAAACAACTTAGAATAATATATATAATGTAAAAAATTAAGGTTCTTTGATTAAACATAAACACCTAAACATTCAAACAAAATAAACTAGATTATCACACAAGATTCATAACCAAACGAGTATCGAAAAGTTTAGCTACTCATGTTCTTGTAAAATTTAGAAAATAAAAGAAAATTAGACATACTAACGATAATTCGACAAGAAACGTAAGAATTGCGAAAAGCTAAAATTGTGAAGTTAGGACTCCAAAACTCGACTTCAAACCCTCCTTGCAGCTCCTAGATCGATTATTAGCCTCCAAATTAGACAGGAAAAGCTTGAAAAAAATTATGGAGTTTTCGGTTTGTATTTATAGCAAGACATCCGTATTCGATATAAACTGGAATTTGCCATATTGCGCCGCATTATCAAGGTACTGGTCGCAGTCCCTGCATTCCAAATTGTAATCGAACTCTGATTGCACGCTGCGCCGCACCAGCTCCTCACTGCGCCGCAGTGACTTTGTTACCAGAACCTTCTTGCGTTGACTTTTGTTGACTGCGACACAGCGCCCTACTTTATGCGTCGCATCACCTGACCAGATCACCATTTTTCGTTCTTTTTGTCCTTTACTCGCATTTCTTCGTCCAAAAAACGACTTTCCGATCATATAAACCTGTATTCTGAAAAAAACAACTGTAATATCCCAAAAAAAAAATATATATATATTTTGTAAGTATAAATATTTTATAATTATAACCTAAGTATATTATTATGATATCCTAAGACGAATTTTGTTTTGTTAAAACTAAGTCATAATATAAATTTTGAAGTCCATTAAACTAAAACCACAAACTTTGAAGTTTTGTTCCTATTGATTTAAAAATGAATTCTAATAATATTAAAAGTTTATATATTATTTAATTGCATTTAAAATGATCTCTAAGAGGAGTTGAAGGACCTATATTTAATTTGGTCCCATAATGATAATTTATAACACACCTATTCATATTCAATCTTCATTAACCAAACAAGATAAAAATCTTTTCCTTTCATTGTGTTTATGTCGTGATGGTAGCAACAAGAAGAAAAACATCATTTTCTTTCTTTTATCAACATGCATGATGCTTTGGTAACAAGAAAAAAAAAAGAACGTTTTGGTATCCTTGAGTTGGGAAAATCAAGACTTCGATCTATCGTTTTCGGATTTCTCAAGTTTATCTACGTAAGTATATCCCCTAGCTTTATTATTAACCTTCAAAGAGTCTTTGGTTTATCATATAACCGACATCGTTTATAACTTCATAACACATTATCTTAAATCGATAATTTTATTTCGAGTATATTATTACAAGTACATAGAGCTAATCAATTCATAAACTTATTTATGTATATAGTCTTTCAATATTTGTACCAAAATGTAACTCTTATAAACTTTTATCATGTCATAATTCTTTATTATTATTATTATTAATTTTTGATATATTAATACTATGGGTTTTTGTTCAAATAAATATACGATTATTTAAGTATGGTACTTAAGTTATTAAGACAAGTATAAATTTATGAAATGTTACATGTTTTGAATAAATTGATTATGTATATAATAATTGAAGTATGATGAGAATAAGTGATTTAAACACTTATACAATTCACGGTTTGTATTTCAAAGAGTTAAAAATAATCTTATATATAAGTTATAAGTGGATATTACAAACTCTCTATTTGAATGTGTTTTGTGCTCATACTTTTCTATATGTTAGATTTGGTTCGTTGATCGAATTCGTCTGATGGTTCTTTCGTTTTTGAAATTATTTTGTTTGGAAATAAGGTACAGATATTCCGAGTCTCTTTTAATTATGTTTCTCTTGTTCGTATTATTGTTGATACGGTTATTCTATACATTATATGTATATTTGGTGTCATATTTCGATTGATTATTATTGTGAATATTTTTTCGTATGCTCGATACATTTATATGTATATTTGTTGTCTTCGTTCGATTGATTATTTTGATTGTTCCAATATTCTTAACTTTCTTTTTAGTATTCATTTTATTCGTATATTGTTCATTCGATATCTTATGTGTCTTATTTTGATTCATGGTGCCACACCCCTCTAAAGCGGAAACACGGAATGTGAAGAGCGAAGAATCATTTCACGGGTTACACTAAAATTAACGGTTCAAGTCATTAAGATTTAAATTGAAAGTACAAAGTCAAAGTTACAACCAAGATTCAAAGTAAGACCATAATACATAACAAAAGTGTTTTAAATAAAATTCCCAAAATAAGGTCTTCTTCCCAAGGTACACTTCACATAAAAGACTTGACCCGCCAGAGCAATGCACTTCATAACTTACGCTTAGTTCCTGAAACATGAGATAAAGTGTCAACTACGAAAACGTAGTGAGTGAGTTACAGTTTATAGATTGAAGAAAAGTTTCAATTTGAAAGTTCATAAGAGTTCGAGACAGGTTCAAAGTTCGTGAAAGTTCAAGATTTGTTCGAAGTCAAGAAATTCACGATAAGTTCAAGTGTTTAAAATTCAAGAATAATTTAAATTCAAGATAAGTTCAAGTCCAAATAAGTTCAAAATAAGTTCAAATAAGTTCCAAGTTAAGTTCAAAAGTCAAGTAGCGTAGCGAGCGAAAGAGTTCGTAGTCATTACCTTAGCGGTGGATTAATCCACATATGTAAGACAGTAACTAAGTATATGCGTAAATAAAGACCTATGATCCTCGAGTTGTACCAACCACTAAGCTTAATATACGTAAGATTTAGTTTTACACACTAATCCTATTCTGGTCAAGTACCTGCCCTCTAGTTCCAGTCTAGAGTCCGAGTTCGCGAGAACTTAGAAATATGTACCTTGGTCGCTACCCATTGGTAAGGAGTGACCGCTCCTAAGTATCGATACCCATAATCTATGCTAACGGCTTGAGTTAACAGTGTGTAGAGTTCAGTCCAAGAAAAGTTGCGGGGCATTTAGTTCGTTCCGTTTTCAAAATCCTTTTTGTCTGTACTTACGGCGCTATATTCTCACCTAGGGTTTTGCTCCGAAATACAACCAAGCTATCAATGTCTAATCAAGCATCCAAAGAGGCAAACCTAGGGAGTCTAAAGTAAGCCAATCCGAACAATTGATGTTGTTTACGCATATTAGTTCAAAGTTCCAAAATAGTTCAAAAGTTCTCAAAGTTCCAAGAGTTCCAAGTTCAAGAGTAGCTCATTTAGTTCAAAAGTTTCCATAAATAGAAAGGTAGTTCAAATAGTTCAAGGTTTCTAAAAATAGGAAGTAGTTCAAATAGTTCAAAAGTTTCCATAAATAGAAAGGTAGTTCAAATAGTTCAAGGTTTCTAAAAATAGGAAGTAGTTCAAATAGTTCAAAAGTTTCCATACATAGAAAGGTAGTTCCAATAGTTCAAGGTTTCTAAAATAGGAAGTAGTTCAAATAGTTCAAAGGTTTCCAACAATAGAACGTAGCTCCATTAGTTCATATATTCAAGCACGAAGAATGGTTTCATATAAAGATATTGTTCACAAAAGAGTTTGATCTCATGTTTCCCCCAAAAAGAGTACTTAAAATGTAAGAGTAAGGAGGGGTGTAACTCACGGTTTGCGGAGAAAGTGTACTCGGAATCGGTCGGAAAAGGAGCCGAGAATCACGGAATGCCTAAGAATACCAAGATTGTTCAAAAGTTAATTTCTTATTAGGTTACTTTATATAAGAGATTAGGTAAATTTTGTTTATAATTAAATGTTAAAGTCAAAATTGTCCCAAAATTGGTCCGAAGCGGTTAACGTTTATTTTTAGTCCGAAGGTTCAAAGTTAAAGTTATCATTATGTTAGACACGTTTATGTCGCTGAATTGGTTTAGGTTTTCTAGCGAAATTTGGGCAGCGCTTCCGCGCCCAAATTTTGTGTCCAAAACCTAAAGTCAATCCCGCTCACAAAACACGTATAACACATAATAACTTATTTACCAAATCCAAAAAGTCCAAAGAGTCCAATACAAGTCACCATTATTATTAGTTTTATTCATCTCAGTGTCATAATAATATTAGCATAAGTCCAGAATGTGTATACACGTTTTAAACAACCAAAACGACGATTTTCGGGAGGAACAGCAGCCCGGTGCGCGGCACCTATCAGGGGGGTGCTGCGCACCTCCTTGCTGTTCTTCCCCGTTTTGTGATTTCTTTGCTAAAAACGTTTTGTCACCCATATATTTCGACATGCAACCAGTAGTTATTTCATAAAACACCATTTTTATAGTTTCTAAACAACTTTTATCCACAAAAACATAGATCTAAGCATTATTTAGTTAAAAATCGTCTTTGTATAAAAAGTGACACAAATCTTTATACAAACTCATTTTTATTGTTTAGATCTTACATGCAATTAGTAAAAACAGTAAATAAAGGTAAGATTAAAGTTTCTACCGAATGAAGACAATAGGTGCTGCGCACCTAGCCCAAATCAGTATTTTCTGATTTTTCGTTTTTTTTTTTTTTTTTTTACGTTATTGCTTCGTTGGACCTTTTTGTTAATTGAAAGTTCTTACGTATGATTTGTTATGAACTTAGGAAAGTTCAATAGGTGTTTTCTTGGTATTAGGACTTGTATAATTGATTCCGAAAGTTATTCCGACACTGGTTCCGACAGAGTACAGACTCAACAGTTACGAACTAGAACAAAGCGAACACGATAAAAGAGTAGCTAATGTTTTGAACCGATATAGTAACTGAACAAGTACCTGAATTTTTGACGGTTGTCACATTCTCCCCGGGTTGAAAGAAATTCCGCCCCGAAATTTAGTTCGTCCCATGGGGAAGAAATGCAGTCGGATTATGGTGGATTCTCCTGACGAGTTTCGGTCCCTGCGTCTTCACGCGGCAGTGGGACTACGTCGGAGGTTCCACTGAACTCAGAGATGGGTACAAGGTTCGGTCTATGTTGTTTGACCTTGGAGTCGACAACCTAAGCGTTTCAACAAGGAATTTGGTTTGGTAGCAGTTTGACCTTGTTTAGAGGGAGATGACGAGGGTCTCGTCCAATGAACACTTTTCCAAGTGTGAGGAGGGACACATAAGAATGTTAGGAGACGGTTGAGAAAGTTAAAGGCAGTGCAAAAATCGGATTGATATGCTCTAAGACTCAGGTTGAACCGGGGTACCTCAGGCCCAGTTTGTCGCGTTTCCAGAAGCAGACTATCCTCTTTTCGTGGCGATATCCTGGGGAATACTCTATTGCCATTTTAGGGATTGAGGGCTTTTCTTCTAGATGATCACGCAGCTCTTTGGCCGGGTACGAAAAGCTTCTAGTCCTTCGCGAGTAGAGGTAGACGTAGGACCTTGCAAGTCGTCGACCGTCAGCTTCTAGCCGATAGGGCGGTGTTCGACACTTGCGTCCATGTATAGACTGATGGGTGCGCACTTAGTGCTGGCACGGGATCCGTGACGTAAGTGTACCCGATTAGAGGAAGGTGAATAGTGAGAGGTGATGAGGTCTAGTCGCGTTCCTAGCGATTCTCGGGAGGGCATTCCGAAGAGAGTGGGACGCAGATCGACTAATAGAGGGGATGGGTTTCGGTGTCCCGCCTAGATCTCGGAGTAAGTGAGGCACTTGGCTGGATACAAGGTAGTGTCCTTATACATGTCCGACCAGAACAGCACCCTCGGGAATTCTTGTACGACAAGTCGGATCCCGGGTGGGTAAAGTAGCGGGATATGTGGTTCTTGTCGGAATGCTTGGGGCTTGGCGCAACGAGTTACGTTTAGCCTGAGTTCGGCTCTTGCATGGTTGGCTATGAAATCAGGGAAATGTCCTACACAAGGTCGGAATTTGCACTTTGAGTATCGGGTGTACAATTCCTGATCTCGGGAGAGCTCTAGGGTGAGCTCGGGATGTTCACAGGATCTTCCTTGAGTAGGTGAGAGTGTTGGCGAGGAGTATGATTATTAATCGTCCAAGTACGGCCTACACACTTTGTTCATTAAATTCATGATTACCGGCAGTGTGTTGGTTAGGCCTACTGACAGAGGGGAGGCTTGGATTGCTTGTATCGAGTTTGGGAAATGCGGTTTTCGGTAACGTTGGTCATAATGTCGCGAACCTGGTGATAACCCGAGCGGGGTCTACTTTTGAGAGACATGCTGCATCCTGCAACTACTCGGACAGGTTGTCGATCCTCGGGGATGGTTATCGGTTCTTGACGGTAGGCTTGTTATGTTTTCGACGATCAGTGTATGAACGAAAACGTCCGTCTGTCTCTTGTTAAGAAAATTGGGGCCTCTCATGGGGCTAGATTTGGGTGCTAGGACTAGGATCGGGAAGTTCCTCCAGCAGCTTTGGCTACCTTAGCATCTCGGGTGCTGCTAGGTGGTAGGGAGCCTTGGCTATTGGTGCCGTGTCAGGAACGAGGTTCATTTGGAATTTTCACTTGTCGATTCGGCGGTAGTCCGGGCAAGTCTTCGGGGAGGCTTTGGATGGTCCTTGACTACAGAAATGTCTTGGACTCGGCTTTCCTTAGATTTATGCTCGATGTCGTGAGCGGAGGGTGCGTCGTAGTCCTCCTCGGGATACTAGTGCATGATCGAGGGGTACGCGCTGCGAAGTTGCCATTCAGGTTTGTCCTCCTGAACAACGGGAGTTTCACTGTGCGGAGAAGGATACGAGTGAGTTTATCGGAACGAACGATCTTGACTCAATAATGGGGTGACCGGTCCATCCGACGATAGTGTCAAAGCCTGATGGTTCGGTAAGAATTGGGTCGATGGAAAAAGTTTTAGGCAACGAAGTATTGGGAATCCGAAGTTTGCACTCGTAGCTTCGACTATTGGTCATTAGCATATTCGATGAAAAGGGTGTCCGCAAGACTTTAGGTCCTAAGCTGATAAGGGGTCTAATTTCTAAGGGGGTAAGGTTTCCTTTAGTTCTTGAATCAAATAGCATGGAAGGAGAGGGTTATTTGACAGGGAACGTACCAGTAGTTGCATTGAGGTCCTGAGGGGTTTCCTCGGCTGTGATTGCGAGAGCACTGAGGGTTTCTGTGGTACGCTCTAGGAGACAATCCCCACGGAGGTGCTGGTTGCTCCCACATTGGAGGCATAGCAGCTTTCTGTTTGCTTTTTCTGGACACCACCAGGGGTAATGCCCCACTGTGTTGCAAAGTCTGCATACCGGGCACTTCCGGGCATGGTGGAAGTGGCACCTGCTGCACTGGGGGCGTGGTCTGGAGTAGGTGCGGGTTACGGCGGTGGATTCCTGGTTGATGCTAGTCCTTGAGGTTTGGTGGTGAATTTTCCTTCTCTTATTCTCACTTCGTTGGAAGAGGGCTGGAGGGGGAGGTAGGAGGTTGGTTCCAAAATCCTCGTCCTCGTCCTGCCTGGTCGGCCCAAGAGGGAGAAGGGGTTCGTTGATTCCGAAGATCCCTTGGTTGATTCCAGCGACGATCTGAGCGATCACGCTTGGGAGTAGCGCTTGGAATTGCGCGACAATCTGCTTGGCTATGCGATTCCCGCGTCTTCTCCTGGGAGGCATAGTTTTACAAGGGAAGGAAGAAAATAGTTTAGAATGCGCCATTTGGAATTTTCTACTAGAATCCAACTCAAAGTTAGCGATCATCGAATACACGAGAGTAATGAGGGTGAACAGTTAGCACAAGTACGATAACGATAGTAGTAAAAGAGTGTACAAGCAAGATAACAATATACGCACGACGATGATTTAAGAATTTGTAATAATGTTTGGCAATAGAGAGGAGGTTCACACGACAAGACAAGTATAATAAAATAAGAGATAGAAGTCTTCATTAATAATAGGAGGTTTCAGTACACAGAACAAAACCACTGACAGAAATACAAGTACAATACATAGAGAAATCATAAATAATGGCTTAAGTCGTGTACAATGGGAAAATTACGTCTAAGCCGGTACAGTACAAAATAAAGGAAAATATGCCTAATAACGCTCTTCAAAGAACATCATGGCGGCGAGGGCTACAACAAGTGCTCCCATGACTACGCAGGCTCTGACGAGGCACTGTACGGTCCGGGAGGTGGCCTGAGCCGTTAGGATGATCCGACGGGACTGCTGTGCTAACTCGTTCGCAGCATCGGAGACTTCAAAGAGAAGGAGTCCCTGCTCCTGAGCTTCCTCGGCGAGTCCGCGGACCTGACAGTGTAAGTTGAGGAATGCGTCTGGTGGAAGAGGCTGGTGAGTAGGCGGCATCATGGGTCGGGAGGGTCCGGTCCCCTGAGCACGTCGCCTTTCTTCTATGAACTGGCGATCCCATGCGTAACGCTCTGCCATTGGAGTTCGCAGAGCGGGATCGTAAGGGTCCAAGAAAGACTGGGGAGGTGCGGGTCGGAATGGGCCCGACTGCTGATGCATAGGTGCTCCAGTGTTGGGTCCTCGGGGCTGTGGTGCTGCAACGGGCACCAGTCTAGGAGGTGGAAGTACCGTCCTTGGACTGGACCCATTACTGCTGCTGATGGTCTGGGATGTGTCTTCCGTTGGATCAGTCGTCTGGTGACGCTGGCTCTCGGAAGCCGTGTGGCCCTCGGAGGGTTCGTGAGAGGGGGAGGCGGCTCGGGGAAGTGATCGAGTCTGGGATCGGGAATGTGACGACTGAGACATAGCGTATCTGCGAATAGAGAGTTACATAAGTACGGGGGAAACTAAGGGTAGGAAAAACGTAAGTAAAATGCATGCACGGGTCAATCATGTGAGTGTCGGGAATTGACAAGACCGGGAATTTATGGACTCAAAACCGTTTAACGATAGCCTTTCAATTTCCGTTCTTGCATAATTCATTTTGAACTATGGGTGGTTGATCAAATCACGCATAGTTGAAAAGATAATCATGAAATTGCGGGAAAATAATATACTAAAGTTTGAACCCGAATATAATTTTTCTGAAAAGCCTTGGTTATAGTTTTGGTTTCGAAAACTTTTTGAAAAATCTTTAAAACCGTTTTCACTATAACCCGTGCTCTGATACCAAGTCTGTCACACCCCGCTAAAGCGGAAACACGGAATGTGAAGAGCGAAGAATCATTTCACGGGTTACACTAAAATTAACGGTTCAAGTCATTAAGATTTAAATTGAAAGTACAAAGTCAAAGTTACAACCAAGATTCAAAGTAAGACCATAATACATAACAAAAGTGTTTTAAATAAAATTCCCAAAATAAGGTCTTCTTCCCAAGGTACACTTCACATAAAAGACTTGACCCGCCAGAGCAATTCACTTCATAACTTACGCTTAGTTCCTGAAACATGAGATAAAGTGTCAACTACGAAAACGTAGTGAGTGAGTTACAGTTTATAGATTGAAGAAAAGTTTCAATTTGAAAGTTCATAAGAGTTCGAGACAAGTCCAAAGTTCGTGAAAGTTCAAGATTTACTCAAAGTCAAGAAATTCACGATAAGTTCAAGTGCTTAAAATTCAAGAATAATTTAAATTCAAGATAAGTTCAAGTCCAAATAAGTTCAAAATAAGTTCAAATAAGTTCCAAGTTAAGTTCAAAAGTCAAGTAGCGTAGCGAGCGAAAGAGTTCGTAGTCATTACCTTAGCGGTGGATTAATCCACATATGTAAGACAGTAAGTAAGTATATGCGTAAATAAAGACCTATGATCCTCGAGTTGTACCAACCACTAAGCTTAATATACGTAAGATTTAGTTTTACACACTAATCCGATTCTGGTCAAGTACCTGCCCACTAGTTCCAGTCTAGAGTCCGAGTTCGCGAGAACTTAGCAATATGTACCTTGGTCGCTACCCATTGGTAAGGAGTGACCGCTCCTAAGTATCGATACCCATAATCTATGCTAACGGCTTGAGTTAACAGTGTGTAGAGTTCAGTCCAAGAAAAGTTGCGGGGCATTTAGTTCGTTCCGTTTTCAAAATCCTTTTTGTCTGTACTTACGGCGCTATATTCTCACCTAGGGTTTTGCTCCGAAATACAACCAAGCTATCAATGTCTAATCAAGCATCCAAAGAGGCAAACCTAGGGAGTCTAAAGTAAGCCAATCCGAACAATTGATGTTGTTTACGCATATTAGTTCAAAGTTCCAAAATAGTTCAAAAGTTCTCAAAGTTCCAAGAGTTCCAAGTTCAAGAGTAGCTCATTTAGTTCAAAAGTTTCCATAAATAGAAAGGTAGTTCAAATAGTTCAAGGTTTCTAAAAATAGGAAGTAGTTCAAATAGTTCAAAGGTTTCCAACAATAGAACGTAGCTCCATTAGTTCATATATTCAAGCACGAAGAATGGTTTCACATAAAGATATTGTTCACAAAAGAGTTTGATCTCATGTTTCCCCCAAAAAGAGTACTTAAAATGTAAGAGTAAGGAGGGGTGTAACTCACGGTTTGCGGAGAAAGTGTACTCGGAATCGGTCGGAAAAGGAGCCGAGAATCACGGAATGCCTAAGAATACCAAGATTGTTCAAAAGTTAATTTCTTATTAGGTTACTTTATATAAGAGATTAGGTAACTTTTGTTTATAATTAAATGTTAAAGTCAAAATTGTCCCAAAATTGGTCCGAAGCGGTTAACGTTTATTTTTAGTCCGAAGGTTCAAAGTTAAAGTTATCATTATGTTAGACACGTTTATGTCGCTGGATTGGTTTAGGTTTTCTAGCGAAATTTGGGCAGCGCTTTCGCGCCCAAATTTTGTGTCCAAAACCTAAAGTCAATCCCGCTCACAAAACACGTATAACACATAATAACTTATTTACCAAATCCAAAAAGTCCAAAGAGTCCAATACAAGTCACCATTATTATTAGTTTTATTCATCTCAGTCTCATAATAATATTAGCATAAGTCCAGAATGTGTATACACGTTTTAAACAACCAAAACGACGATTTTCGGGAGGAACAGCAGCCCGGTGCGCGGCACCTGTCAGGGGGGTGCTGCGCACCTCCTTGCTGTTCTTCCCCGTTTTGTGATTTCTTTGCTAAAAACGTTTTGTCACCCATAGATTTCGACATGCAACCAGTAGTTATTTCATAAAACACCATTTTTATAGTTTCTAAACAACTTTTATCCACAAAAACATAGATCTAAGCATTATTTAGTTAAAAATCGTCTTTGTATAAAAAGTGACACAAATCTTTATACAAACTCATTTGTATTGTTTAGATCTTACATGCAATTAGTAAAAACAGTAAATAAAGGTAAGATTAAAGTTTCAACCGAATGAAAGTGAGTGGATGATGTTTTGGTGAAGTTTGAGCTCCGAAAATCCTTACAACGATGGTCCTTTTTCGAAATCTTTTGGTCCCTTTAGCTTCTTTGGATGATATGAACGATTTTTATGGATAGAAACTGGATTTTAATGGTCAAATATTCTGGAAATGGAGATGTTTTTGTTGTTTTCTTGAGAGAGTTTGGGAGGAATTGATGTATGTGTGTGTTTTGTTTTTGGTAAAATGAATATGTAAAAAGGAAAATAGGGATAATAATAATGGAGTGTTTTGGTAGTGTAAAAATGCAGTAATTATTGATCTATACCCGAGATTGATTGGTTGAAAGTTGTAAAAATCGAGACAAGGACTAAAAGTGTAATTTTTTTGAAAATCTGGCACTAGGTGCTGCGCACCAAGACAATAGGTGTTGCGCACCTAGCCCAAATCAGTATTTTCTGATTTTTCGTTTTTTTTTTTTTTTTTACGTTATTGCTTCGTTGGACCTTTTTGTTAATTGAAAGTTCTTACGTATGATTTGTTATGAACTTAGGAAAGTTCAATAGGTGTTTTCTTGGTATTAGGACTTGTATAATTGATTCCAGAAGTTATTCCGACACTGGTTCCGACAGAGTACAGACTCAATAGTTACGAACTAGAACAAAGCGAACACGATAAAAGAGTAGCTAATGTTTTGAACCGATATAGTAACTGAACAAGTACCTGAATTTTTGACGGTTGTCACATTCTCCCTGGGTTGAAAGAAATTCCGCCCCGAAATTTAGTTCGTCCCATGGGGAAGAAATGCCGTCGGATTATGGTGGATTCTCCTGACGAGTTTTGGTCCCTGCGTCTTCACGCGGCAGTGGGACTACGTCGGAGGTTCCACTGAACTCAGAGATGGGTACAAGGTTCGGTCTATGTTGTTTGACCTTGGAGTCGACAACCTAAGCGTTTCAACAAGGAATTTGGTTTGGTAGCAGTTTGACCTTGTTTAGAGGGAGATGACGAGGGTCTCGTCCAATGAACACTTTTCCAAGTGTGAGGAGGGACACATAAGAATGTTAGGAGACGGTTGAGAAAGTTAAAACGACGATTTTCGGGAGGAACAGCAGCCCGGTGCGCGGCACCTGTCAGGGGGGTGCTGCGCACCTCCTTGCTGTTCTTCCCCGTTTTGTGATTTCTTTGCTAAAAACGTTTTGTCACCCATAGATTTCGACATGCAACCAGTAGTTATTTCATAAAACACCATTTTTATAGTTTCTAAACAACTTTTATCCACAAAAACATAGATCTAAGCATTATTTAGTTAAAAATCGTCTTTGTATAAAAAGTGACACAAATCTTTATACAAACTCATTTGTATTGTTTAGATCTTACATGCAATTAGTAAAAATAGTAAATAAAGGTAAGATTAAAGTTTCAACCGAATGAAAGTGAGTGGATGATGTTTTGGTGAAGTTTGAGCTCCGAAAATCCTTACAACGATGGTCCTTTTTCGAAATCTTTTGGTCCCTTTAGCTTCTTTGGATGATATGAACGATTTTTATGGATAGAAACTGGATTTTAATGGTCAAATATTCTGGAAATGGAGATGTTTTTGTTGTTTTCTTGAGAGAGTTTGGGAGGAATTGATGTATGTGTGTGTTTTGTTTTTGGTAAAATGAATATGTAAAAAGGAAAATAGGGATAATAATAATGGAGTGTTTTGGTAGTGTAAAAATGCAGTAATTATTGATCTATACCCGAGATTGATTGGTTGAAAGTTGTAAAAATCGAGACAAGGACTAAAAGTGTAATTTTTTTGAAAATCTGGCACTAGGTGCTGCGCACCAAGACAATAGGTGTTGCGCACCTAGCCCAAATCAGTATTTTCTGATTTTTCGTTTTTTTTTTTTTTTTTTACGTTATTGCTTCGTTGGACCTTTTTGTTAATTGAAAGTTCTTACGTATGATTTGTTATGAACTTAGGAAAGTTCAATAGGTGTTTTCTTGGTATTAGGACTTGTATAATTGATTCCAGAAGTTATTCCGACACTGGTTCCGACAGAGTACAGACTCAACAGTTACGAACTAGAACAAAGCGAACACGATAAAAGAGTAGCTAATGTTTTGAACCGATATAGTAACTGAACAAGTACCTGAATTTTTGACGGTTGTCACATTCTCCCTGGGTTGAAAGAAATTCCGCCCCGAAATTTAGTTCGTCCCATGGGGAAGAAATGCCGTCGGATTATGGTGGATTCTCCTGACGAGTTTTGGTCCCTGCGTCTTCACGCGGCAGTGGGACTACGTCGGAGGTTCCACTGAACTCAGAGATGGGTACAAGGTTCGGTCTATGTTGTTTGACCTTGGAGTCGACAACCTAAGCGTTTCAACAAGGAATTTGGTTTGGTAGCAGTTTGACCTTGTTTAGAGGGAGATGACGAGGGTCTCGTCCAATGAACACTTTTCCAAGTGTGAGGAGGGACACATAAGAATGTTAGGAGACGGTTGAGAAAGTTAAAGGCAGTGCAAAAATCGGATTGATATGCTCTAAGACTCAGGTTGAACCGGGGTACCTCAGGCCCAGTTTGTCGCGTTTCCAGAAGCAGACTATCCTCTTTTCGTGGCGATATCCTGGGGAATACTCTATTGCCATTTTAGGGATTGAGGGCTTTTCTTCTAGATGATCACGCAGCTCTTTGGCCGGGTACGAAAAGCTTCTAGTCCTTCGCGAGTAGAGGTAGACGTAGGACCTTGCAAGTCGTCGACCGTCAGCTTCTAGCCGATAGGGCGGTGTTCGACACTTGCGTCCATGTATAGACTGATGGGTGCGCACTTAGTGCTGGCACGGGATCCGTGACGTAAGTGTACCCGATTAGAGGAAGGTGAATAGTGAGAGGTGATGAGGTCTAGTCGCGTTCCTAGCGATTCTCGGGAGGGCATTCCGAAGAGAGTGGGACGCAGATCGACTAATAGAGGGGATGGGTTTCGGTGTCCCGCCTAGATCTCGGAGTAAGTGAGGCACTTGGCTGGATACAAGGTAGTGTCCTTATACATGTCCGACCAGAACAGCACCCTCGGGAATTCTTGTACGACAAGTCGGATCCCGGGTGGGTAAAGTAGCGGGATATGTGGTTCTTGTCGGAATGCTTGGGGCTTGGCGCAACGAGTTACGTTTAGCCTGAGTTCGGCTCTTGCATGGTTGGCTATGAAATCAGGGAAATGTCCTACACAAGGTCGGAATTTGCACTTTGAGTATCGGGTGTACAATTCCTGATCTCGGGAGAGCTCTAGGGTGAGCTCGGGATGTTCACAGGATCTTCCTTGAGTAGGTGAGAGTGTTGGCGAGGAGTATGATTATTAATCGTCCAAGTACGGCCTACACACTTTGTTCATTAAATTCATGATTACCGGCAGTGTGTTGGTTAGGCCTACTGACAGAGGGGAGGCTTGGATTGCTTGTATCGAGTTTGGGAAATGCGGTTTTCGGTAACGTTGGTCATAATGTCGCGAACCTGGTGATAACCCGAGCGGGGTCTACTTTTGAGAGACATGCTGCATCCTGCAACTACTCGGACAGGTTGTCGATCCTCGGGGATGGTTATCGGTTCTTGACGGTAGGCTTGTTATGTTTTCGACGATCAGTGTATGAACGAAAACGTCCGTCTGTCTCTTGTTAAGAAAATTGGGGCCTCTCATGGGGCTAGATTTGGGTGCTAGGACTAGGATCGGGAAGTTCCTCCAGCAGCTTTGGCTGCCTTAGCATCTCGGGTGGTGCTAGGTGGTAGGGAGCCTTGGCTATTGGTGCCGTGTCAGGAACGAGGTTCATTTGGAATTTTCACTTGTCGATTCGGCGGTAGTCCGGGCAAGTCTTCGGGGAGGCTTTGGATGGTCCTTGACTACAGAAATGTCTTGGACTCGGCTTTCCTTAGATTTATGCTCGACGTCGTGAGCGGAGGGTGCGTCGTAGTCCTCCTCGGGATACTAGTGCATGATCGAGGGGTACGCGCTGCGAAGTTGCCATTCAGGTTTGTCCTCCTGAACAACGGGAGTTTCACTGTGCGGAGAAGGATACGAGTGAGTTTATCGGAACGAACGATCTTGACTCAATAATGGGGTGACCGGTCCATCCGACGATAGTGTCAAAGCCTGATGGTTCGGTAAGAATTGGGTCGATGGAAAAAGTTTTAGGCAACGAAGTATTGGGAATCCGAAGTTTGCACTCGTAGCTTCGACTATTGGTCATTAGCATATTCGATGAAAAGGGTGTCCGCAAGACTTTAGGTCCTAAGCTGATAAGGGGTCTAATTTCTAAGGGGGTAAGGTTTCCTTTAGTTCTTGAATCAAATAGCATGGAAGGAGAGGGTTATTTGACAGGGAACGTACCAGTAGTTGCATTGAGGTCCTGAGGGGTTTCCTCGGCTGTGATTGCGAGAGCACTGAGGGTTTCTGTGGTACGCTCTAGGAGACAATCCCCACGGAGGTGCTGGTTGCTCCCACATTGGAGGCATAGCAGCTTTCTGTTTTCATTTTCTGGACACCACCAGGGGTAATGCCCCACTGTGTTGCAAAGTCTGCATACCGGGCACTTCCGGGCATGGTGGAAGTGGCACCTGTTGCACTGGGGGCGTGGTCTGGAGTAGGTGCGGGTTACGGCGGTGGATTCCTGGTTGATGCTAGTCCTTGAGGTTTGGTGGTGAATTTTCCTTCTCTTATTCTCACTTCGTTGGAAGAGGGCTGGAGGGGGAGGTAGGAGGTTGGTTCCAAAATCCTCGTCCTCGTCCTGCCTGGTCGGCCCAAGAGGGAGAAGGGGTTCGTTGATTCCGAAGATCCCTTGGTTGATTCCAGCGACGATCTGAGCGATCACGCTTGGGAGTAGCGCTTGGAATTGCGCGACAATCTGCTTGGCTATGCGATTCCCGCGTCTTCTCCTGGGAGGCATAGTTCTACAAGGGAAGGAAGAAAATAGTTTAGAATGCGCCATTTGGAATTTTCTACTAGAATCCAACTCAAAGTTAGCGATCATCGAATACACGAGAGTAATGAGGGTGAACAGTTAGCACAAGTACGATAACGATAGTAGTAAAAGAGTGTACAAGCAAGATAACAATATACGCACGACGATGATTTAAGAATTTGTAATAATGTTTGGCGAGAGGAGGTTCACACGACAAGACAAGTATAATAAAATAAGAGATAGAAGTCTTCATTAATAATAGGAGGTTTCAGTACACAGAACAAAACCACTGACAGAAATACAAGTACAATACATAGAGAAATCATAAATAATGGCTTAAGTCGTGTACAATGGGAAAATTACGACTAAGCCGGTACAGTACAAAATAAAGGAAAATATGCCTAATAACGCTCTTCAAAGAACATCATGGCGGCGAGGGCTACAACAAGTGCTCCCATGACTACGCAGGCTCTGACGAGGCACTGCACGGTCCGGGAGGTGGCCTGAGCCGTTAGGATGATCCGCCGGGACTGCTGTGCTAACTCGTTCGCAGCATCGGAGACTTCAAAGAGAAGGAGTCCCTGCTCCTGAGCTTCCTCGGCGAGTCCGCGGACCTGACGGTGTAAGTTGAGGAATGCGTCTGGTGGAAGAGGCTGGTGAGTAGGCGGCATCATGGGTCGGGAGGGTCCGGTCCCCTGAGCACGTCGCCTTTCTTCTATGAACTGGCGATCCCATGCGTAACGCTCTGCCATTGGAGTTCGCAGAGCGGGATCGTAAGGGTCCAAGAAAGACTGGGGAGGTGCGGGTCGGAATGGGCCCGACTGCTGATGCATAGGTGCTCCAGTGTTGGGTCCTCGGGGCTGTGGTGCTGCAACGGGCACCAGTCTAGGAGGTGGAAGTACCGTCCTTGGACTGGACCCATTACTGCTGCTGATGGTCTGGGATGTGTCTTCCGTTGGATCAGTCGTCTGGTGACGCTGGCTCTCGGAAGCCGTGTGGCCCTCGGAGGGTTCGTGAGAGGGGGAGGCGGCTCGGGGAAGTGATCGAGTCTGGGATCGGGAATGTGACGACTGAGACATAGCGTATCTGCGAATAGAGAGTTACATAAGTACGGGGGAAACTAAGGGTAGGAAAAACGTAAGTAAAATGCATGCACGGGTCAATCATGTGAGTGTCGGGAATTGACAAGACCGGGAATTTATGGACTCAAAACCGTTTAACGATAGCCTTTCACTTTCCGTTCTTGCATAATTCATTTTGAACTATGGGTGGTTGATCAAATCACGCATAGTTGAAAAGATAATGATGAAATTGCGGGAAAATAATATACTAAAGTTTGAACCCGAATATAATTTTTCTGAAAAGCCTTGGTTATAGTTTTGGTTTCGAAAACTTTTTGAAAAATTTTTAAAACCGTTTTCACTATAACCCGTGCTCTGATACCAAGTCTGTCACACCCCGCTAAAGCGGAAACACGGAATGTGAAGAGCGAAGAATCATTTCACGGGTTACACTAAAATTAACGGTTCAAGTCATTAAGATTTAAATTGAAAGTACAAAGTCAAAGTTACAACCAAGATTCAAAGTAAGACCATAATACATAACAAAAGTGTTTTAAATAAAATTCCCAAAATAAGGTCTTCTTCCCAAGGTACACTTCACATAAAAGACTTGACCCGCCAGAGCAATTCACTTCATAACTTACGCTTAGTTCCTGAAACATGAGATAAAGTGTCAACTACGAAAACGTAGTGAGTGAGTTACAGTTTATAGATTGAAGAAAAGTTTCAATTTGAAAGTTCATAAGAGTTCGAGACAGGTTCAAAGTTCGTGAAAGTTCAAGATTTGTTCGAAGTCAAGAAATTCACGATAAGTTCAAGTGCTTAAAATTCAAGAATAATTTAAATTCAAGATAAGTTCAAGTCCAAATAAGTTCAAAATAAGTTCAAATAAGTTCCAAGTTAAGTTCAAAAGTCAAGTAGCGTAGCGAGCGAAAGAGTTCGTAGTCATTACCTTAGCGGTGGATTAATCCACATATGTAAGACAGTAAGTAAGTATATGCGTAAATAAAGACCTATGATCCTCGAGTTGTACCAACCACTAAGCTTAATATACGTAAGATTTAGTTTTACACACTAATCCGATTCTGGTCAAGTACCTGCCCACTAGTTCCAGTCTAGAGTCCGAGTTCGCGAGAACTTAGCAATATGTACCTTGGTCGCTACCCATTGGTAAGGAGTGACCGCTCCTAAGTATCGATACCCATAATCTATGCTAACGGCTTGAGTTAACAGTGTGTAGAGTTCAGTCCAAGAAAAGTTGCGGGGCATTTAGTTCGTTCCATTTTCAAAATCCTTTTTGTCTGTACTTACGGCGCTATATTCTCACCTAGGGTTTTGCTCCGAAATACAACCAAGCTATCAATGTCTAATCAAGCATCCAAAGAGGCAAACCTAGGGAGTCTAAAGTAAGCCAATCCGAACAATTGATGTTGTTTACGCATATTAGTTCAAAGTTCCAAAATAGTTCAAAAGTTCTCAAAGTTCCAAGAGTTCCAAGTTCAAGAGTAGCTCATTTAGTTCAAAAGTTTCCATAAATAGAAAGGTAGTTCAAATAGTTCAAGGTTTCTAAAAATAGGAAGTAGTTCAAATAGTTCAAAAGTTTCCATAAATAGAAAGGTAGTTCAAATAGTTCAAGGTTTCTAAAAATAGGAAGTAGTTCAAATAGTTCAAAAGTTTCCATAAATAGAAAGGTAGTTCAAATAGTTCAAGGTTTCTAAAAATAGGAAGTAGTTCAAATAGTTCAAAAGTTTCCATAAATAGAAAGGTAGTTCCAATAGTTCAAGGTTTCTAAAATAGGAAGTAGTTCAAATAGTTCAAAGGTTTCCAACAATAGAACGTAGCTCCATTAGTTCATATATTCAAGCACGAAGAATGGTTTCACATAAAGATATTGTTCACAAAAGAGTTTGATCTCATGTTTCCCCCAAAAAGAGTACTTAAAATGTAAGAGTAAGGAGGGGTGTAACTCACGGTTTGCGGAGAAAGTGTACTCGGAATCGGTCGGAAAAGGAGCCGAGAATCACGGAATGCCTAAGAATACCAAGATTGTTCAAAAGTTAATTTCTTATTAGGTTACTTTATATAAGAGATTAGGTAACTTTTGTTTATAATTAAATGTTAAAGTCAAAATTGTCCCAAAATTGGTCCGAAGCGGTTAACGTTTATTTTTAGTCCGAAGGTTCAAAGTTAAAGTTATCATTATGTTAGACACGTTTATGTCGCTGGATTGGTTTAGGTTTTCTAGCGAAATTTGGGCAGCGCTTTCGCGCCCAAATTTTGTGTCCAAAACCTAAAGTCAATCCCGCTCACAAAACACGTATAACACATAATAACTTATTTACCAAATCCAAAAAGTCCAAAGAGTCCAATACAAGTCACCATTATTATTAGTTTTATTCATCTCAGTCTCATAATAATATTAGCATAAGTCCATAATGTGTATACACGTTTTAAACAACCAAAACGACGATTTTCGGGAGGAACAGCAGCCCGGTGCGCGGCACCTGTCAGGGGGGTGCTGCGTACCTCCTTGCTGTTCTTCCCCGTTTTGTGATTTCTTTGCTAAAAACGTTTTGTCACCCATAGATTTCGACATGCAACCAGTAGTTATTTCATAAAACACCATTTTTATAGTTTCTAAACAACTTTTATCCACAAAAACATAGATCTAAGCATTATTTAGTTAAAAATCGTCTTTGTATAAAAAGTGACACAAATCTTTATACAAACTCATTTGTATTGTTTAGATCTTACATGTAATTAGTAAAAACAGTAAATAAAGGTAAGATTAAAGTTTCTACCGAATGAAAGTGAGTGGATGATGTTTTGGTGAAGTTTGAGCTCCGAAAATCCTTACAACGATGGTCCTTTTTCGAAATCTTTTGGTCCCTTTAGCTTCTTTGGATGATATGAACGATTTTTATGGATAGAAACTGGATTTTAATGGTCAAATATTCTGGAAATGGAGATGTTTTTGTTGTTTTCTTGAGAGAGTTTGGGAGGAATTGATGTATGTGTGTGTTTTGTTTTTGGTAAAATGAATATGTAAAAAGGAAAATAGGGATAATAATAATGGCGTGTTTTGGTAGTGTAAAAATGCAGTAATTATTGATCTATGCCCGAGATTGATTGGTTGAAAGTTGTAAAAATCGAGACAAGGACTAAAAGTGTAATTTTTTTGAAAATCTGGCACTAGGTGCTGCGCACCAAGACAATAGGTGCTGCGCACCTAGCCCAAATCAGTATTTTCTGATTTTTCGTTTTTTTTTTTTTTACATTATTGCTTTGTTGGACCTTTTTGTTAATTGAAAGTTCTTACGTATGATTTGTTATGAACTTAGGAAAGTTCAATATGTGTTTTCTTGGTATTAGGACTTGTATAATTGATTCCAGAAGTTATTCCGACACTGGTTCCGACAGAGTACAGACTCAACAGTTACGAACTAGAACAAAGCGAACACGATAAAAGAGTAGCTAATGTTTTGAACCGATATAGTAACTGAACAAGTACCTGAATTTTTGACGGTTGTCACACATGGCTTCCTTATGCGTATTTTCATAATTCTCTTGATATATATGTTTCTTTGATCATTTGTACATATATATTATCTTTCAATAAGTATTATGTTATTCGTAATATGTTTGCACATATGTCTATCTTATAAATTCGTTTTATTCGAAACTCACCTTATTGTTTTGCCTCTTCCTTCGATACATGTTTCTTGTGATTATTGATACAAATTCATCGTTCTTCTCGTATGTGTATCTTTTGAGCGTTTGTACAAATTTCGTATAAGTCTCTTTGAAAATCTCGTTAAATGATTCGAAATATTATTGGTATGACATGTATGTTTGCATAAAATTTGTTTAAGTTTTGTTTTGAAATCATATTACTTTATTATGATCATTTGGTGTACTAACGAGAATTTGTGATCATATGTAGATTTGAAAATGAGTAAACTAAAAGTATTTTATGTGTCAAAAACCGTGTCTTCAAAAACCATTCCAAAACAGCCCCCGAGACATCCCCGGACAGCCCCTAAATTCAGCCCCGAAACAATCCTTATTCAGTCCCGAAACAGCCCCTAAAAGTCCTGAAACAACCCGGTAAAGAACATGTGTGATTGTGGTAATTGGTACGGTGATTCGTATAAAGTGTCACTCATTCCATGTGACTTTACATGTCTCGATAAGGACCCGTTAAGTTATTATTTCATAAATAGATTGATAATGTTGTCATGGTGACTCGTGACAAGATTAAAACGAACGGTTGGGTAGACACGTGATTTTCAAAATAAATAAAATGTTATATTATATAATATTTTACGTTTGTGGTTAAACTACTTTAGGTACATTACAAATAACTTTTTAAACATATTTTAGAGACTAGTAATCACTTTGAAAATTTGTAAAAGTATTTTAAAATTTGTAACATATAAGTCGGTTAAAACGGTTTTGTAAGATATGCCTAAGAGTAACCTATCCATGGAGGTCCCATGGGCGCGTTATTGTGACACCAATAATGTGGCATCGACCGTAGCGGTGTATTTTGCTATATCTACGACGTCTCTTTTTGTTTACCCGGATTGTGGTAAGGTGCACTAAGTATTATTTGTTATAAGAGGCGTATGGATCGATCCTAGGAACTTTGTGTGTTTGATGGTGGACGTTTATCGTAGTGTCATACGAAACGTTTGCACCTTTTGGAAAGACTAGTGGTATGTGTTACCCTAGGATTTCATTTGATATTTGTTACCTATTTGTTTGACTCTTGGTGTATTATTTTACGAAATTTGGCTTTCTAAAATGTGAATATATGTTTGTATTACTTTGATATATTTGACGTTCGGTGTTGTGGATATATTACATATTTGTATTTTGTTTTGAAAATTAGTTTGATTTGAAAATAAGTTTGGTTTGAAAATAAGTTTTGTCTTTTAACTTTGTATTTTTAAACAAGTTTTGTATTTAACATATTATGCATGTCATACCTATTCCGTGTCATTTGTATATATCTGTTCACTGAGCATTCGCTCAGCCGTTTTCTTTTTCTTTCTTTCTTAAACGGCAGGTACTCAGTGGCTTTGGGGAATGGGGTCGAGCGTAGAGAGATTAAGGATTTAGAGCGCATCCCTTAGAATATTATTATCCTTTAGTACCTTTTGGAAATTTGTCTTTTGAATATTCGGTTTGCTTTTGCATAAGTTTAACGCCCTTTTGCCTTTTAAGTTTCTTTCGATATCATTTTGTATGCTTTGTAAGATTGGGGCGTTACAAGAACTTTTCACACGATTAAATGCAAAAACCTATCATATCTATCATGTTTAATACGAAAACGACCAAATATCGCATAGAAATAAACGTATAAATATGCGATATCAAATCCCCCCAAACTGGACAGTCGATCCCGATGCCTCGTAACGTTGGCGAGTCATGTCCTCTAGTGTCGGCTGGTACCTCTGAGTATGATAATGAGTGTGCTCCACCATACGGCTCTGGCTTCCTTGGTGGTGGTGGTGCCTTAATCGGACCCTGCGCCGGTCCTACCAACTGATTACCCGCTCGGGTAAGCAACTCCGCCCTTGCCAAGTCATTTTGGGTTATCAACTTGCATTTCACAGGAGGGGAACATCTTTGAACGTTCTCCCGAGTATAATATCCCAACTTCCTCGCAATGTGGATAACAAAATGTCCGCAAACCATCTGAATCGACGCGGTCTTCCCCATGCCTTGATCCGCCAGGTACTTCGCAGGGGTCCACGGGACATTGATATACTAGTACGGGTCCCGTAGACTGAACTTGTGAAGCATCCACAAGTCACCATGGTAGCACCTATCGTGCCGAGTCGCTCGGTGCACAAATGAGTAAGCTACAATCTTGTGCAACACTCGCAAAATGGGGTCCTGAAACATCCTTGACCCGACTCGTAGGATTATGCTCCACTTTCCCGGTGAACTCGTTCCATATTTCATTTGCGCCAAAACCCGACGAGTCAGTTTCCGCATCGGCTATATAGGCGGCCATCAACGCCTCATTCTCCGCCTCATTATCCTCAAACAAACCCGTGAGCCTACCAAACTCCACCACATCAACAATGTGGTCCTCTCCACCAAGCCTAAAAGTAATCAAAGGAGCCGTGGCCAACTCACTCTCATCAAAATCCTTCTCAACTTCCACAGAAAAAATAAAACTCCAGCACCCACTCTCCATACACCGACTCCTCAACCTTCCATGCGCTCTCCCATATTGGTATTTCATATTGTGCAGTAGCACTTCTCGTTACCATGAAACCACTTAAATACACCCAAATCCGATTTAAAAACCTCCAATCCATAATACGAGGTGCACAAACCACCCGATCTCGCAACTCGGATAATTTGTTATTTACCTCAATCTTCCGTTCCGGGGTACAACTGGGCCATTTCAACCAAGTATGATTCTCCGGTATCATCGCTTGTGCATATAATGTTTTGCTAGGCGGAGCCGGTGCTCGCCTACCCGTTGTTGTCCGTGTCCACTAACAGACCCTTACTCAACTGGTGCTACAGATAACAAACAGATAAAACAAACCAACACATTAAACACATCAAAACGACAAAATAAGTTGTCTATGATCTCACTGCGTCGCAGTGAGAAGCTACTCGGCGCGGTAAGCTCTAACGGATTTCAAAAATCGTTTTCAAAGTTTCAATCTCCAAATCCAAATATTAATTGCACCAATATGTTCTAATTAGGGGTAATAAGCAATATAAACACTTAATTTGATGTTTCTAAGCCTAATTTGAGAAACCCTAAAATTTCCCCCAATTTGATTTTAACAAATGAAACGAAAAATCGAATGAATTTCAAGATAAAAAGTAGATAAACATACCATTCTCCTCATGATGTAGTGATTACAAGTAAGTAATTGTAGATAAAATTGAAACTTAAGAGCGTTTATGTGTTTTTTTTTCATCCGGCTGTTTTGTGTGTGTGTGTGTTAAAATGAAAGATAAAACAATATAACCTGATCTGGACCATGTTACGACGCAGTGACCTACGCCCTGCGTTGCACCATTTGAACCCGTGGCTGTTTTTTTGTTTTCCTCCTCTTCAATGTGGAGCACCAAGGTACTAGTGCGCCGTAGTACCTGGCCCTTTTTTTTCTTTTTTTTTTCATTTTTCAATTTTTTTTCGTTTTTCGTCGTTTTTCTTCGTACCTAAATAACTGAAACTGAACATAACACATTAAAAACACCTAACTATAAATAAAAAGTAAAAGTAACAAGAAAATGGAAAATTTTTAACTACGAAAACTTAAAAAAAAAACTCGGGTTGCCTCCCGAGAATCGCTTGTTTTTCGAACGAGTCATTAGCTTGACTCGATATGCCTCGTGATTAAACGTTGATGGCATAGAAGCAACCCTCGATCATCATACCATTTTCCTCATCTTCATTGTGATATAATTTCACTCGTTGTCCCGAAACGATGAAAGATTCTCCTTTATCATTCCATAACTCAACATAACCCGATGCAAAGGCTCGTTTCACGAGATACGGACCCGTCCATTTCGTTTACAATTTCGGAGCCTTGCATTTGTACTTCGATTGAAATAAAACCACTTTATCTCCCTCCTTGAATTCTTTTCGAATAATCCTTTGGTCATGAAACTCCTTCGTTCTTTCCTTGTAAAGCCTTGAACTTTCGTACGCGTGTAATCTCAATTCGTCCAACTCATGAAGTTGTAAAAACCTCATATCTCCCTCCAAGTCCATAAAACATTGCAATTACGCAATGCCCAATACGCCTTGTGCTCAATCTCGACCTGCAGACGACATGTCTTCCCGTAGAGTAGTCGATACGGGGTGGTTCCAATTGGTGTGTTGTATGCCGTCCACAAATTCCCATACCGCATCCTCCAATTTCTTCGACCAAATATTTGATTGTTGTTCAACTTCTTTTCCAAAATCCTCTTGATCGCACGATTTGTATTCTCCACTTGACCGCTCGTTTGCGGATGATACGATGTAGCAAACCGGTGATTTACTCCATATCGCTTCAAAACTTTCGCTAATTGAAAATTTGCAAAGTGGCTCCATCGATCACTAATTAAAGCTTTCAGCAATCCAAACCTACAAAACAAACTTTTAAGAAAATCAACAACTACATTAGCATTATTAGTAGGCAACACCTTTGCTTCAACCCATTTAGAAACGTAATCGACCGTAACTAGGATGTAAACATTTCGATTTGAAGGCTTGAACCGTCCCATGAAATCAATGCCCCAAATGTCGAAAAATTCACAAACTTGAATCCCATGTTGTGCCATCTCGTCCCTCTTTGTGATATTCCCTTGACGTTGACACCGACACAAGTTCTCACCAAAGTGTAGGCTTCCTTGAAAATTGTTGGCCAATAAAAACCCGCATCACACACCTTTTAACCCGTCACCGTTGGTCCATAATGTCCTCCGGTAGGTCCATGATGGCATTCGTCGAAAATCCTAGGAGTTTCTCCGCCATAAACACATTTTCTCACCATTCCAGCCGCACATCTTCGAAAAAGATAAGGTGCATCCCAATAATAATACTTAGCATTCGCGATCAATTTCTTCTTTTGTTGATAAGGTAGGCTTGGATTAACAACTCTCCCGTCTAATAAATTAGCAATATCCGCAAACCATGGAGCATTTCCATCCTTTTCACTAACATAAGCCAACGTCTCAACCGAAAAAGTGTCATTAATTTCTTCCTCCTTCAACTCCCTCAAGCTTGGGTTCTCCAATCTACTCAAGAGATCCGCCGCCACATTTTCCGGTCCTTTCTTGTCTTTAATCTCGATGTCAAATTCCTGCAACAATAAAATTCAACGAATAAGTTTAGGTTTAGCATCTTATTTAGAAAATAAAAACTTTAAAGCCGAAAGATCCGTGAAAAAAATTGTCTTGCTCAACACCAAGTAATAACGTAATTTTTCAAATGCGAAAACAACCGCCAAAAGCTCCTTTTCGGTTGTTGTGTAATTTTGTTGGGCTTCGTTCAAAGTGTTGCTAGCAAAGTAGATTGGTCGAAAATGTTTCTCGATCCTTTGTCCCAAAACAGCCCCCACCACAAACTTACTTGCATAACATACAAATTACACTAAAACACCTAAGTCTTCATCTTAATTTTAACTCTGAAGCTGTTCACTTTAACTCAGAAGTAGAGTCTTCATCATCATAGTTATAATCTTCAATGTTGATTTGTGTTGACTTACTTCATCTTCAGTTTAAATTCATCTCGGGTGTACTTTAGTTAGTTCGGGTGAAGTAGCATGTTCACCCAAATTAAATTCTTTACTGAATGATTCTTTATGTTTAAGTCGGGTGATGAACTTAGTTCACCCGGCTTAAACATTCAGATCTTGAACACACACTTTTAAGACTTCATAGCTTCATCCATACCATTCAATACCCAACAATCTGTTTGCTCAAAATTCCAGGTAGTGCTCACACTGGAGAGTGATGCGGCGCACTACCTGACAGATTCTCTAGAAAATCTTCGTTGTCTTCGTTTTCGTCTCGATTCCTTCCATACGCAAATCTTAAGCGTGTTGTAATTGCATTAACATGCTCATCTCTCATGTTGGGAGGCTGATATTTGGACCCTTGATTATTGGAATTGTTTCCTTGATTAGTGGTCGTGGATTTTGTTGCGTGTTACTCGGTAATTGGCCCGGTGGCCGAGTTGAGTAACGATCGTTCATACGATCAAACCTCCTCTCCAAGTCTTGCATCGCCGCTTGCTGATTTCTATGTCCTTGCTCGATGTGATCGTTTAACACTTTAAGTTGAGTTGTCACCGCTTCATTCTTTGCATTTTGAGTGGCATAAACGTCTTCATTAGATCTTTCAAGCTTTGATCATCTTGGTGGATTGACATCATACCTTGGTCTTGGTGGTGATCTTTGATTGTTTCGTTTCCATTGATTGTCTCGATCATCACCACGGTTGTAGTTACTTCCGTGGTTTTGCCAATTTCTTCCACGATTAGGATAGCCATATTGTGCGTAATAGGAATCCTCAACTTGTCGATCACAATTACTAGCGTAGTGAGGTCCTCCGCATGTTTCACATCCATTATTAACCAAGTGTATGTCTTTCTCGATCCTCCCAATGCGTTTTTCAACCATTACCACCATAGATTTAACTTCTTTCACGATTGAAGAAATTTCGTCGCTACTCCCCGCTTGAGCAACTTGTCCTCTTGTTCTTCGACCTCTACCATCGTCTTGATATTACCTCGGTAAAGTTATTACCAACTTATCCTCCATTAAATTGTATGCTTCGTTTGTTGACTTGTACATAAAGTTTTCCCCTCCGGCTAAATCAAGCTCGTTTTGTGACTCCTTATATAAACCATAAAATAAAATCTCGATGATGTTATCTTTGCCCAATACGTGACCGTAGCAACTCCTAAGCATTTCTTTCAATCTTTCCCATGCTTTAGTAGATGTCTCGCCATCTTCTTGTCGAAAAACACGAATATCTCGTAGTAATTTCCTACCCAAGGCAGGTGGGAAAAACCTTTTGATGAAGGATTCCCTCATTTGTGTCTATGTTGTAACTGTATTTTCTTCCAATTCTTCAAACCAAACCTTCGCATCTTCGGTGAGAGACGAAGGGAACAACCTCAGGACACTCTCGCTCTTTCCTTCTCCGTACTTGAACATCTCGCATAGCTCATTGAATTTGTCTACATGCTTATTGGGATCCGCAATGTATCATCCATCGAATGTGTTGTCTTAGATCATCATGAGATGATGACCCTTGACCACAAAATCTTCACCCTAGTCCGGGGTGGTAATAGCCGACCCTCTGGTGGCTGGTACTGCAACGGCTGCAGCACGTCGGTGCACCGGAACATCGAATGGGTGTGTCATTGGTTGAGTTTCCGGTTTTTCTTCAAAAATCAACTCTTCCACTTCAGAATCTGTATTACTTCCTCCTCCTTCTAAGACGCAATATCTTCAAATTTGACTGGTGAGAAAGACCCAAACGCCGGTGGAATCGGAATTGATGTGTTTGCTTTTTTCTTGCCTCACTTCTTTGATACTCCTGGATTTGATATAGGACTTATGAGTGGTAATCCCAAAGACCTTGTTTTCATCAACTACCTGAATACGTACAAAGACAAAAACAAGAAAACCGTAAAACGCATCAGTGTAATAACAATTAAAAGTAACTTTCAAGTATGTTAATATTAAAAAGAATAGTATCACAAATTCTAAACAAAAAACTAAAAATAAGTCCCCGGCAGCGGCGCCAAAAACTTGATGTGTAAAATCTAATTTTAATTTTAAACACTCGAAATAATAAATAACTCGACTACACATGATATCGCATATTTATACGTTTATTTATATGCGATATTTGGTCGTTTTTCATAGTAAACATGATGGATAGGATACTTTTTTTGCATTTAATCGTGTGGAAAAGTTGTTTTGTCTATTTTACAGGTTTATATGATCGGGAAGTGGAAATGGAGGAAGAAATGAGCTTAAATGACGAGAAATGGTGAAATTTGCTAAGGAGAACTACTAGGAACGATATCCTTAGTGTTTGCATTGGTTTCGAACACAAACACAGAACACGCTGCGTCGTCCTAATGGACAAGAACGACGCCCTCCCTTGTTGTTTTCGAGTCTGACTCGAACTCGATTTCCTCTTTATTTATCTCTATAAATACAGCCGCAAACGTCCAAGTTTAATCATCATTTATTCTATCAAGTATCTGGAGCTGGAGATTTCGTTTGGAAGCAAGGAAAAGAGTTAGAGTCGGAGTACGTTTACAATTCGGTCACGAAGAACGTTTTGCAACTTTTCTAGTTTGTTTTTCTATCTTTTATTCGAGACTTTTCAGTAATGTTTACTTATTGTTGGTGCTTATTCTGAACTTTATTATGAGTAGGTAAACAACTTTTATGCTCGTTTGATTTATGGATCTTGTTTGACGTTTAGGTTTCGATATTGATTGTTTTAGGTGCTTATGTTTAATCGTTGCTCCTTAATTGTTTGTGTTTTGATATATTACTATAAGTTGTTTATATTCAGATTAGCTAATCAATATTCTAGGTATTCGAGAGGAATCTAGATAGATTGATTAACTTGTATGAAATAATCGTTCGGTCTTTAATCGGTTTAAAATTGTTAGGATTCGAGAGGACCTAGTAATAACAATTTAGGTAATAAAACGTGAACGAGTAAGTCTATTTGTTAAGATTCGAGAGGAATTAGTAATTAGAGAAGTTATTCGAGAGGAAACTTCATAAGATTAAATCATAAAATACTGGGTTGTTAGTTAATGCTTAATTACTGTAATTGTAACTGTATTCGAGAGGAACATTATAATTTGAAGTAGTTAAAGTTAGTAAAATATTCGAGAGGATGTTTGCTCTATATTAGAAGTTAAATATACATTCAATTTTCTAAACTTAATTAGAAAACAAGTGAAGTGTCAAACGAGTGTATTTTCTCCAATATTTGATAAATACAATTACTTTTCTCACTTTGATTTTTATAATCACTTTTCAGTATTATTCATTCGTAATTTGAAAAACTAAATTAGTCCGTGAGTTCGAACCTTTGCTTACTATAACTATATTATATACGAACATGTCCACTACCTATAAGTGTGTAATTAAGTCTAATAGTAGGTCAAGTTTTATAAACTAGATTTTACACATCAAGTTTTTGGCGCCGCTGCCGGGGACTGATTTTAAGTTTTTGTTTCGAATTTGTGATACGATCCTTTCGAGTATTAATATACTTGGAAGTTGCTTTTAATGTTTGTAACACCGGTGCGTTTTACGGTTTTCTTGTTTTTGTCTTTGTAGGTACTCAGGTAGTTGATGAACACAAGGTCTTCGGGATTACGACTCCTAAGTCCTAGATCGAATCCAATAGTATCCAAGAAGCGAGCCAAGAAGAAAGGAAACACATTAATTTCGACGCCACCAGGGTTTGGACCTTTCTCACCCGTCAAATTTGAAAATAATACGTCTTCAGAAGGAGGAGGAAGTCTTACAGAGTCCGAGGTTGAAGATTTGATTGTTGAAGACAAACTGGAACCACAAGCGGGTATGGATCCATTGGACATGCCGATGCACCGACGGGCTGCAACCGTTGCAGTACCAGCCACCAGAGGGTCAGCTATTACCACCCCAGACTTGGGTGAGGACTTTGTTGTCAAGGGTCATCATCTCAAACTATCCATGACAACACATTCGATGGACAAATCCACGCCGATCCACATAAGCATATAGCCAAATTGAACGAGCTATGCGAGATGTTCAAGTATGGAGAAGGAAAAAACAATAATATCAAGATGAGGTTGTTCCCTTCGTCTCTCACTGGAGATGCGAAGGTTTGGTTTGAAGAACTGGAAGAAAACACAATTACCACATCGGCACAAATGCGGGAATCCCTCATCAAAAGATTTTTCCCACCCGCCTTGGGTAGGAAGTTACTTCGAGACCTTAGAGGATTTCGACAGGAAGATGGAGAAACGTTTTCGGGGGCGTGGGCTAGATTGAAGGAGATGCTGAGGAGTTGTTATGGTCATGATCTAGGGAAAGATAATATCATCGAGATTTTCTTTTACGGGTTAACCAAGGAGTCACAGAATGAGTTGGATTTAGCCGGAGGAGGAGACTTTATGTACAAGACCACAAATGAAGCATACAACTTGATGGAGGATAAGTTAGTCATACGCTTATCGAAGGAGTATCAAGACGATGGTAGAGGTCGAAGAGCAAGAGGACATGTCGCTCAAGTAGAAGGTAACAATGATACGTCCATTATTCTGAAAGAGATCAAGACGATGGCAGAAAAACTCGATAGAAGAATGATTTATCTGGAGAAAGAGGTACATGTGATCAAGCATGGGTGTGAGAATTGTGGAGGACCGCATTATGCGAGTGAGTGCAGAGTAGAGGATGTCAATTACACAAATTATGGCTATCCTAATCGGGGAAGAAATTGGCAAAACTACGGAAGTAACTACAACCGTGGTAAAAATCGGGACAATGGATGGCAAAGAAACAACCAGAGATACGATGTCAATCCACCGAAGAACGAAGATGATCAAAGCGTGAAAGATTTGCTAAACACGTTTATTCATACTCAGAGTGCAAAGAATGATGCAGTTAAAAAATAATTAAAGGTTTTAAATGATCACATCGAGCAAGGGCAGCGGAATTAGTAGGCAGCAATGCAGGACTTGGAAAGGAGGTTCGATAGGACGAATGATTGGTTTTTGAGCAGGCTATCGGGCCAGTTACCAACACGCAACCGAACCCGACACTACAAAATGTTCAACAGAATCAGGGACCGAAATATCAACCTCCTGGAATGAGAGAAGAGCACGTGAACGCAATCATGACACGTTCACAAATGAAGTTTGGGGGAGAAAACGGGGACGAAAACGAAGATTTTCCGAAAAAACTGTTAGATAGGGCACCGCCCTTAGCATCAGAACGACGTCCTATGACCAAAACACACCATGGTGCGTCGTTCCCCCCTACAGGGACGACGCCCCCCTCTGCTGAAACAATTTCGGACGATTTCGAGATCGAGGACGAAGAGGACGAGGCACCACAGGTTCAACCCAAGGCCAAAACACCTAAACCAGTGGAGGAAGTGCCAATCAAAGCTTATAAGCCACGTATCCCATATCCTCAACGTTTGAGGAAGGCACACATGAAGGAGCAGTACGGTAAATTTGCGACATGATTAACTCTGTTAATATTAATGTTCCTCTTGTTGATATAATCGTAGGGATGCCGAATTACGCAAAGTTCATCAAAGAACTTGTCGCGGAAAATGGAAAGTCATTGGAGGTGCAGTCCGCCTTCTTGAACGCAGAATGTTCAGATGTGGTGAAGAACACAACACCAACGAAATTGGACGATCCAGGTAGTTTTCTTATTAAGTGTAATTTTAGTGATACCTATAGTTGTAGTGCATTGGCCGACTTAGGAGCTAGCATAAATTGGAGGCCACATTCATTATATGCTAAACTTGCTTCGGGAGATTTAAAACCTACTAGAATGAGTATTCGTTTAGCCGTCCGATCATTTCAATACCCAATAGGAATTGCCGAAAATATGCTAGTCAATGTAGGAAAATTCACTTTCCCTGTTTATTTTGTCATTCTAGATATGGAAGAGGATTGTACTGTGCCGCTTATCTTAGGTCGACCATTTTTAAATATTGCGGATGCTATCATTCGTGTAAAGGACAGGGAGATTTCTTTGGGGGTTGGGGATGAGCGAATTACATTTTCTTTTGATAAAGCTCCAAAACATTCATACTCCACTGATGAAACCTGTTTTCGTATTGATGTTTTTGATGAAATGTTTCACCTAGATGTGCAGGAAATGCTTGAAGACAAGGTTGCGGTTGACGATGAGGAAAATGAGGAGCTCGAGGAGTTTGATCCCATTTTAAAAATGGAGTTGGAGGAATTTGAGAAAAATTTTACGAGCTTGACATTGGAGACATCCGACCCGGAGTTAGACTTATTAGAGATAGAATATTTTTGATAAATAATCTGGGTACAACATTAATGGAAGGAAGAATTCCATTTAAGGAGGAGTTCAAAGATTCTGGTCCAATTTCGAAAATGGAGCTCGCGAAATTTGATAAGCCGAACCCACACATGAAGCATGAGAAATCAAAGTCAAGTTTGGGGGAAAAATGTCACGATATCTTTCATGACCCTTTTAATTTATTTTCTTTAACATGTCAAGAAAAGGAAAATATTTTGCAGGAATTTGAGGATATCGGAAATGATACATCGTGGAGTGAATTAAGAAGACGAAATTCAATAAAAAGCAAATATAATAACGTTTGCAAGTTCAGAAAAAGTAGAGATGACGGTTTACTAATTTCCGAGGCTCGAGAGTGGCATGACGCTTGGGTGAAGCGAAATAAGATGTTCGATGTCAGGGAGGAAGCGTTGACTTTTGGCGACCATGACGGATATGAGTCAAGTGAACGATTCACGGATTATGGAAAGCACGTGGGAAAGAAAGGCGAGAGAAATATCGACCTTATAAGGCAAGGCATATTGAGTCAAGCTAACGACTCGTTTGAAAGAAAAAAATTAGCGCTTCTCGAGAGGCAACCCGGGTTTTACTTTCTTCCTTTCTCTTTTATATTTATTTTTCTTTCTAGATTTTATTTTTGTAATTTCCCTTAGGTTTGAGTCGTTAACACATTAGGGACAATGTGTTACTTAAGTTTGGGGGGGTCATCTGGAAATTCCAAATCATATTTTTCGACCCTTAGCTTAGTTTCCATCGTGTTAGGTTTGTGTTATTTCGTACATTTTTTAGTCAGAAAATCGAAAAAACCAAAAAAATTACAAAATTGAAAAAATAAAAAAAATATTACGTGTCTAGTCGGTAATTACTTTAAACTTTAAGCATAACCAAACGCATTTAATACCCTACTCGATTAAATAGTGATAAATTTGATCCTATGAAAGCATTCATTTTTAATGCTATTTTTTCGATTCTTGAGTGTGCCGATGGTTGATGACTTTAGAAAATGACATTGTTATATATTTCAAGACCACATATGAGCATTGAATTAGGGAAACTTAGGGTACTTTGGTACAGTGGTAGGGGCAATTAGGATTAACCCATTGATGTACTATTTTCCGCATAACCCTTGTAACACTTACTTTTAGTGTTAGAAACTCTAGTAAACAATTTTGCACCTAAACCGTTTCTTTTCTTTAACACTACTATATATTTTGTACACTCGCCTATTTTCGTTTCATTTTTAGATTAGATCCGAACTTAAATTATGATTTCTATTATGTATGAAGTGAAGTTTAGAAGTTAGTGAGGCATAAAAAGTTATATTATTTGAGCCTTTGTATTATTTTTGTATTTGGAATAAAGTGAAAAAATAGAAAAAATAGTCTTTTGAGCATGTTTCGTTACCAAAGAAAATATTATATTGTAAGACATGTACTAGGCTGGAAAAAAAAAGTTATTCGAGAAAAAGAAAAAAAATCGAAAAAAACAAGAAAAGCGAAAAAAAAAAAAAACTAGTTGTAGAATTACAAGAGTTAGTGTATATTGATTTTTGTACATTTGAAGTTAAAGAAGTCAAGCAATTCGGTTCGTTAAAGATTTTATGAGTTCGGATTTAATATAAGTTTTTGTATACATTTTATTATTACCCTTTTACACTCCATTATATATTATTCACATGCCTATACCTGTATATTACAACCCGAATAAAAGTACCCGTTTAGTTGTATCTAGACTCTAGTGGTGGAGATTTGATTCTTTATCAAGCCTATGATAGAATATTCACCATGACTGAGCAGTGGAGCGGTTCTACAGAACACGTTACACACCTTTTAGATTAGTTTGAGAGTTTGTGTGATTTACTTCCTATAGAATTCGTGAGGTGTTTGGTTATGTTATTTAATTTGGCTTTGATATTTGTTTGAAAACAGTTTTTGCTTGAGGGCAAGCAAAAGGTTAAGTTTGGGGGGATTTGATATCGCATATATATACGTTTATTTCTATGCGATATTTGGTCGTTTTTCATAGTAAACATGATAGATAGGATAGGTTTTTGGATTTAACCGTGTGGAAAAGTTGTTTTGTCTATTTTACAGGTTTATATGATTGGAAAGTGGAAATGGAGGAAGAAATGAGCTTAAATGACGAGAAATGGTGAAATCTGCTAAGGAGAACGGCGCGGTAACTACTAGGAACGACGTCCTTAGTGTTTGCATTGGTTTCGAACACAAATACAGCACACGCTGCGTCGTCCTAATGGACAAGAACGACGCCATCCCTTGCTGTTTTGGAATCCTACTCGAACTCGATTTCCTCTTGATTTATCTCTATAAATACAGCCCCAAACGTCCAGGTTTAATCATCATTTATTCTATCAAGTATCTGGAGCTGGAGATTTCGTTTGGAAGCAAGGAAAAGAGTTAGAGTCGAAGTACGTTTACAATTCGGTCACGAAGAACGTTTTGCGACTTTTCTAGTTTGTTTTTTTTATCTTTTATTCCAGAATTTTCAGTAATGTTTACTTATTGTTTGCTGCTTATTTTGAACTTTATTAGGAGTAGGTAAACAACTTTTATGCTCGTTTGATTTATGGATCTAGTTTGACGTTTATGTTTCGATATTGATTGTTTTAGGTGTTTATGTTTAATCGTTGCTCCTTAATTGTTTGTGTTTTGATATATTACTATAAGTTGCTTATATTCAGATTAACTAATCACTATTCTAGGTATTCGAGAGGAATCTAGATAGATTGATTAACTTGTATGAAATAATCGGTCGGTCTTTAATCGGTTTAAAATTGTTAGGATTCGAGAGGACCTAGTAATAACAACTTAGGTAATAAAACGTGAACGAGTAAGTCTATTTGTTAAGATTCGAGCGGACTTAGTAATTAGAGAAGTTATTCGAGAGGAAACTTCATAAGATTAAATTATAAAATACCGGCTTGTTAATTAATGCTTGATTAGTGATAATTGTATCAGTATTCGAGAGGAACATTATAATTGGAAGTAGTTAAAGTTAGTTAAATATTTGAGAGGAGTTTTGCTCTATATTAGAAGTTAAATATACATTCAATTTCTTAAACTTAATTAGAAAACAAGTGAAGTGTCAAACGAGTGTATTTTCTCAAATATTTGATAAATACAATTACTTTTCTCACTTTGATTTATATAATCACCTTTCAGTTTTAAATATTTAATCTTTCGTAATAACAAAAACCCCAAAAACAAACTAGTATTATTAATTCGTAATTTGAAAAACGAAATTAGTCCCTGAGTTCGAACCTTTGCTTACTATAACTATATTGTATACGAATAGGTCCACTCCCTATAAGTGTGTAATTAGGTCTAATAGTAGGTCGAGTTTTATAAACTAGATTTTACACATCAACACACTTATAGACAGTGGACCTATTCGTATGTAATATAGTAACTAGTAAGTCAGGGATCGATCACAGGGACTAGTTTACTTTAAGTAAGAATTAATAATACTAATTTGTTTTTTGGGTTTTGGTTGTCATGTTGATTAACTAATTAAAAAGAAAAGTGATTATAAAATCGTTTGAGAAAAGTGATTGCTTTTGTTATCAAATAAGGATAGAAACAATCGTTTGGTATTTCAATTATCATCTAATTTGGTTTACGTGTTTGAATGTTTTTTTTAACTTCTTATGTATAGCTAGATTCTTTTCGAATACCTAACTTACTTTAATTATTTCGAATTCTAATGTTCTTCTCAAATACAGTTAAAACTTTAGATAACTAAGCATTAATTAACAAGTCGGTGTTCCATGATATAACCTTATAAAGTTTCCTCTCGAATAAATTCTCTAGTTACTAAGTCCTCTCGAATCGTACTAACTAGTCTTACTCGTTCACGTTTAATTACCTAAGTTATTATTACTAAGTCCTCTCGAATCTTAGCAACTTTAAACCAATTATAGACTGATTGATTTTTTTCTTTCAAATTACTAACCTAACTCTAAATTCCTATCGAATATTTAGAATATCAACTAGCAATCAGAATATACACAACTTAGAATAATATATAAAACGTAAAAATTTTAAGGTTCTTTGATTAAACATAAACACCTAAACATTCAAACAAAATAAACTAGATTATCACACAAGATTCATAACCAAACGAGTATCAAAAAGTTTAGCTACTCATGGTCTTGCAAAATCAAAATAAAAGAAAAGTAGACATAACGATAATTCGACAAGAAACGTAAGAATTGCGAAAAGCTAAAATTGTGAAGTTAGGACTCCAAAACTCGACTACAAACCCTCCTTGCAGCTCCTTGATCGATTATTAGCCTCCAAATTCGACTGGAAAAGCTTGGTAAAAATTCTGGAGTTTTCGGTTTGTATTTATATTAAGAAATACGTATTCGATATTGTACCTGCATTCCAAATTGTGATCGAACTCTGATTGTACGTTGCGCCGCACCAGCTCTTGCGCGGCAGTGACTTTGCTACCAGTACCTTCTTGCGTTGACTTTTGTTGACTTTGCTACCAGTACCTTCTTGCGTTGACTTTGCTACCATTCCATCATGTTTAATACGAAAACGACCAAATACCGCATAGAAATAAATGTATAAATATGCGATATCAGGCTAATAGGTTCTTCAAGAAGACAGGAAGGAATAACTTTAGGAAGGAAAATGGAGATAGAGTTGGTTTTGACAAGTCAAAGGTCAAGTGCTTCAACTGTGAAGATTATGGTCACTTTGCAAGAGAGTGCATGGGCACCTAGAAGGATGAACAACAACAGTTATCAAAGAAACAACTATCAAGCAAAGGATGATCAAAAGAAGCTGACAGCTGCAGAAGGAAAGAGTGGCAGTGATGAAGCAGGCACAAGTGGGAAAGCTTTGATCACATTTGGAGAATGGGATGAAGTGCAGGGCGAGGATTTCAAGAACAATAAAGTGGCATCTCTCATGAGTAAGATAGATAAAGTTTCAGCTGATGAGGTACTTTCTAAATCATGTTCTGTTGATTGTTTAAACACTCTTAAGTATACTAGGGAGCATAATATGAGCTTGATTAAAGAAATTAATATGATTAAATTTCATCAAAGAGAATTTTTGAAAACTGAAAAGATTTATAAAGATAAAATTGATTCTCTTTTAAAGAATATGGATGTGTACAAGGGTAAATTGGGAAGATTGGAAACTCAACATGAAAATTTATTTGAAAGATTTCAAAAAGTAACAAGTGAATTTGAAAATGCTAAAATGCATGTTGATAAGTTCAATATTTCATCTAAGAATTTGAATGGGATCATTGAAAATCAGTTTGTGCTAAAAGCTAAGGTTGGTATTTGCTTCAATGTTGTACCACCACCATTCAATGATAACTACTCTATTAAACCTGAATGTACACATTTTAAGAGTAGTTTATCTGTTGAAAATTCTTTTGATGTTCTTTGTTACAGTCTAAAGTTGAATTGAATTTGACGCATTTTGATGAAACTTGTTCTTCTGTCATAATGTGATTAATTTGAATGCTATTACTAGGCTAAATGAAACTTTTAATGTTGTAGCAGGTCAAAAATTAGAAGAGTCAAGTAACTGTGAAGAATTAGTTGAAGAAAAGACTATTAATGTTGAGTCTTGTAATAAATTTGAGATGATTGAGATTGTAGAAGAGTTTGTTGAATGTATTCACGACTATTTAAATGAAAAGTGTTGTAATTTTTACAATGTGAATATTTTCTGTATTTCCTAAACATGAATTGATTGTGAATGAAATTGATGTTAATGAATCAGTGATTGTTGAAACTAAGAAAGTCAAATCTAAGAAGTCAAAGAGAAACCCAAAATGCAATACATGCACAAAGAAACACAAATTAGTTGAATGTTGGTTGAAACCTAAGGTTAAATGTATTTCTGAATGTGTTCCAATTCGTGTTAAATTGCAATTTGGTAGAATAAACTTTAAAGAATGCATGCTTACTTGTGAAAAATCCAAAAATGCGAATGTGATTAAATTTGGTTGAATAAATCATGATTTGTTGCTTGGATTGCATGTACCTAAGTTGAAATATTCTATATCCGAGTTAAAAAACTTGAAAACTGATAAGAACATGTTTAAATCGGGTGAAATGAAAATTAACTCTGGTAAACATGAGTTCAAGACTAACTCTGGTGAAAAAAAAATTTAAGTCGGAGGAACAAATGTTTAAGTCGGATAAAATTTTGGGTTCTCAATTTAACTCGGAGGTAGAAAGTTTTAATTCGGGTGATGAAAATTTTAAATCAAGTTATGAAACTTGAATGCCTGAAAGGAAATTTCGTGATCACTTTAAGTTTAACAAGTTTATAAGATTCAATTCCAAGTTTACAAGAACTTGGATACCAAAATCTCATTGAGAAATGATTATGTGTAGGAGCAATCTATTAATCTTGAAGAGAATATATGGGAGGTAGATAGTGGATGCTCTAGGCTCATGACATGAAACATCAAGTTATTACAGGATTTAATTTCTTTCATTGGTGTTCATGTTTCATTTGGAGGAGATATGGGTGGAACTATCAATGGAAAAGGACAAGTTTCAAATTAACCCTTGACTTTAGAGCATGTTAACTTTGTGAAAGAATTGAATTATAACTTGCTTTCAGTCTCTCAAGTATGTGATAATGAGTACACTACTGCTTTCACTTCAGAATTTTTCTACATACTCAAACGTGAATATGGCATACCTCAGGACATGAATGTTTTGAAAACACCAAGACGTGAGGACATGTAGATTTTGGATATGAACAATGTTAAATCTTCTGAATCCTCAAATTGTTTCATATCCAAAACTACTTCAAAGAGTCTGGTTTATGGCACATAAGTCTTTGTCATGTTAATCTTAAAAACATGAATAAGTTGGTCACAAATAATCTAGTTTCTGGATTACGTAAAAAGAATTTTTAATTACTTGACCACTGTATTTCTTGTATAAAAGGTAAACAATATAAATCAAGTTTTAAACTTAAGACTCAAAATTCAGTAGAGACTGTCCTTCACCTTTTACACATGGATCTATTTGGTCCAGTTAGTGTAAAGAGTCTTGGCATGAAATCTTATTGTTTAGTTAACACTGATGACTATTCAAGATTCTCATGGGTCTTTTTCCTTGCTCAGAAACATGAGACATCTGAGATCATAAAAGACTTTCTTGTGCAAATAGAAAATTTATGTGATAAAAGGGTGAAGATCATTAGATATGATAATGACACTTAGTTTAAGAATGCTACTTTGAATGAATTTTGTGCTCATAAGGGAATTTCTAGGCATATAGCTCACCCAGAACACCTCAACTTAATGGGGTAGCTGAAAGGAAAAACAGGACATTAATTGATAAATGTTAAGTGCATCTTCTTTACGTGTTACTTTTCAGGCAGAGGCTGTGAACACTATGTGTTATGTGAATAATAGGATTCATGTTGTTAAGAGCCTAGGAAAGACCTCATATGAACTGTTTTCAGGAAGAAAACCTTTTATAGGATTTTTCAAAGCTTTTGGATGTCAATGTTCTATTTTGAATACCGAAGATAACCTAGGAAATTTGATTCTAAAACTGATGATGGATATTTTCTTTGGTTATTATAGTGTTTCAAAGGCTTATAGGATTTTCAATACAAGAACTAGAACAAATGAAGAGTCCATTAATGTGATATTCAATGAATTTACACCAAATGTTAAGAATTCAGGTACGGCTTGGTTGTTTGATTTAGATACATTTGTGAATTCTTTTAATGGTTTCTGTCAAGAACATGTTTCATAAGAAGTGCAGGCATCTCCAAAAAATGTGAATGTTGAAGACATTGCTGAGTTTGAGATTGGTACAAGACAAGAGGTTTGGGATCTAGCAAGTGCAAGTGCAGAATCTTCATCTACAGTTCATGACCAAACCCATTCACCAGAAGATACAACATTTGTGTGTCCACATTCTTCAGAAAGACAAATTGATGCAGATATTTTCCAAGGAGATTGTTGGGTACTATATAGTATGGATGAAACTATAAAATCTTAAAAATGTGTGTTCATGATCTGAATGTTTAAGTCTGGTGAACTAAGTTCATCACCCGACTTAAACATAGAAAATCATTCAGTGAAGAATTTAACTCGGGTGAACATGTTACTTCACCCGAGCTAACTGAAGTTCATCAGAGTTAAATTTAAACTGAAGAATAAGTTAGTCAACACAAGTCAACATTGAAGATTATAACTCTGATGATGAAGACTCTACTTCCGTGTAATATCCCAAAAAACTTAAAATACCTATTTTGAAAGATTAAGCAATAAGTAAATAATTGAGTCTAAATATGTTTTAATTACAACTTATGTATTTTTATTAATGATTATATCCTAATAGTAATTATATTTTGTTAAACCTAGGTCATATTAATAACTATAACCTAAGTTATTAATTATTTACTTAACCTATGTTTTGTTAGCATTTGTTTTCCTACAAAATCCACTACACACACATGCATATATATGTACACATATGTACATATGTATATGTCATACATATACTTATTTATTACTATGGTAACTCCACCACCATTAAGCCTAATAAAACTTATTTAGTGATCATCATTGAGCACCATTTCACATACCAAAAACTCTTGAAAACTCTCTCTAACACACACAAAAATTCTGCACTTTTGTTTCTTCCAAATTATTCCAAAACACTTGCAATTGAGAGATTTTGATATAGAAGATAATGGTAAATCACCACAAAATTTTTAAGGTATATTTCACGAAGTTTTGTTTTGTTTTTCTTTCTAAATAATCAAGTAAACCATGTGTTTTTCTCCATTAAAGATCACATCAAAATTTCTTTATAAAACCACATCTCTTATGTTCTTTAAAATTTTGATGGGGATGAATATTTGATAAATCACAACAATATATAAATATATATATATCTTTTTACACATCATGAATAAATTAGAACATAATTTATTTTATAAGCTACGAGCGGATATTACAAATTTCCTATTTGATTTTGTCATAATATATTCATTTGTTAAATATCTTTCGGTGATAGTTCATTTGGTTAATCCATTTGAATCTTGTTGCTTTTCTTTGGAATTTGCGGTACGGATATTCCGAGTGTCTTTTAATTATGTTTCTCTTGTTCGTATTATTGTTGGTACGGATATTCTATACATTATATGTATATTTGGTGTCTTGTTCGATTGATTATTTGTTATATTGATTATTTTGATTGTACGAATATTCCGAGTCTCTTTTACTTATGTTTCTCTTGTTCGTATTATTGTTGGTACGGATATTCTATACATTATATGTATATTTGGTGTCATCTCTCGATTGATTATTATTGTGATTATTGTTACGAATGTTCGATACATTTATATTTATATTTGTTGTCTTCGTTCGATTGATTATTTGTGATATCAGTTATTTTGATTCTATGAATATTCTACACTTTCTTCATAATATTCATTTCGCTCGTATATTGTTCATTCGATATTTTATTCCCCTAATAAGCATCCTGTTGGGAAAATCAGCGATTTAACCCAAGTTAATAAATCTGTTTATTAAAGTCTTAATCGTTGAGTCTGAGTGACCTTGAGTCCGAGTGACTCTGAGTCTGAGTGACTAGAATAAACTAAGGCATTGTGGAGCTGACTAGTCAGCTCCATAATGAAAAACGTAAGGCGTAACTTTAGGTAATTCTGTTAGATAAAATCTTCTATCTTTGTAGAAGATTTTCTAAGATTTATCCTTATCAAGCTCACTATTATTGTGTATAAATAGTGAGCTTGAACATTGTAAACCTTGCACCTTTCCAAGAAATATAACTGTGTGTTATAATCATTCTTTGTTATTATAAATTCCGCTATAATAATCTAAGAAACTGAGTAATCAATCGATTCATAATAATTAACGTGTAAATACTTATTTGTGATTGATTAGCTAGTGTTTGAGATCTTATTGAGACCTAACAACTGGTATCAGAGAAAATAAGATTTAAATTTTAATAAATGTATAAATCTTAAACGATCAATATATATAATCTCAAACAAACAATGTCATCATCTTCAAACACACCTGCAATGGCTGGAAAAGGAATTCCTGTATTCAATGGACATAATTTTGCCCATTGGAAACTTAAAGCTGAGTGGCATCTCTCAGGAATTCATGAGGAAATGATAAGAATAGTGACTGAAGGACCCATTATTCCAGGAAAACACATTGATGAAGTCAAGGAAGGTGACAAAATTGTTCAACGTGCAAGATGGGTTCAAACTCCCAAATCACAATGGATAGATCAAGACAAGCTGTTGTTCAATCTTGATCCAAGAGCTAGAAGTATTCTAGGAAATGCAGTGTCTGAAAAAATATTCTTAAAGATAGCTGGCTGCAGAACTGCAAAAGAATTGTGGGACACTTTAATTGTGTCTTATGAAGGTGTTCCAGTTGTGAAAGAGCAAAGACTAAACAGTCTCATTAGAAATTATGAAAATTTCTATATGAAAGAAAAGGAGACTTTAGCTGACGTGCATACAAGATTTCAAATTATGTTGAATGATATGTCAGCTCTAGGAGTAACAAAGGAAGATGATGAAATATGTAAGAAATTCGTTGATATCTTACCTAACAAATTTGAATCTGTCATTACATCTCTTGTAGTTAGTGAGAAGCTGTCCACCTACAAGCTGCCTGGGCTCTTTGGACTATTGTTAAATTTTGAAGAATCTCAAGAAAGGAAAAAGATAAACAATAGACGAACTGCAAGGGATCCTGAAGCTACATTAGTTGCAACAAGCAGAAGGAATAAAGAAATTTATTCTAAAGCTGACTCATCTGAGTCTGAGTCACACTCAGACTCAGAATCAGATGATGAGACTGAGGTCAAGAAACTGAAAAGTCAGCTTGCTTTGTTAACTATGAAGCTTTAACAGAAGACAGGCTACAAAGGAAAGAAACCTTTCGATTCGAAGAAGGTGAAATGTTTTAAATGCAATGAATATGGTCACATGGCTGCTGACTATAAAGTAAAGAATGCTCAGACTGAGCACATGGACGAGGTTGCTGAGAGGGCCCAAAGATATCGAAAGAAGTATCTAAAATACAAGAAAGGCAACAGTTCAAATACACAGAAGCCTCAAACTGAGCAAAAGGCATTCTTTGCTGAAGAATGGCTAGATAAGGAACTGTCTTCTGATGAAGATGAGGAAGTGGTAGATAAATGCTTAATGGCATTCACAGAAGAAGTGACTGAAGCTGAGAAATCTGCTTCTCAGTTCGAGAAGGATCTGAAGGAAGCTGAGAGACTGAGTTGCAACTGAGACTGGAACAAGTCAAAACTTTATAAGGTACACAATTTTGACACTTATACAAATGAACAAAAACTTAAAATGTTTGAGTATATTTTTGTTGACTTGACCAATACTTTAGAAGAACAATCTGAATTCAAACAAAAAATCAAAGATCTTGAAAATAATTTGAAAATTAAAGATGATAAAATAATTGAACTAGAAAGTTATAAAGTCCTTTTAAATGCTCAGACTGAAGCTTATAGTGATCTTGCAAAAGAAAATCATAAACTTAGAGAAGAAACTGAGCACTATAAAAGAATTTGTAAATCATGGTGCATATCATCCTTAAAAAATTAAGATTGTTTGAGCAGACAGGTACCCAAACAAGTACAAGTTGTGTTGGGTGAGGGATTTAGTTTGAAGAAGCATATGACTGAAGAAGAAGAAGAAGAAGCTGAAAAAGCTGAAAGAGAAAAAATTGTTTTCAAACCAGAAATTCTTCCAAATACTTTCACATATATGAAAGGAGAAAAAATAATGATGTCAAATGCTTTTGTAAAACCTGTAATTTCCCAAGTTTCTAATAAAAGTATTTCTTCATCTTCTTCTCAGGCTGAATGTGTTAATTTATCTGAAACTGATAAAAATGTGCATGCTGAAAAGGATTTTGTGCATCTAACCAATAGATTGCCCAAGGTTGTGAGTAAACCTAAGAATCAGCACTAGTCAGTTCCAAAAGTCATGAAACAAAAACCATTGATAAACTGGGGAATCTATTGTTGGAACTGACTAACATAGTAAAAACTCTAGTCAGGAACAAATCGCCTAATCACATCAGGCCCAAGACTCCTCCTAAGAGAGTTTGCTACAATTGTGGTGAAAAAGGGCATGAAGCTGTGTTTTGTAAACAACTGACTTAGTCTAGACCACAGAAAACCATCTTTCAAAAGTTAGTTTCACCAAAACATTGGTCAGATCCACATCAGGCAGTTTCACCAAAATCTAGGTCAGTTTCGTCAAAGTCAGTCTCACCTCAAAAGCAAAGAAACACTTCTGAATCAAAGACAATGTCTGTGAAACAAACCAAGAATAAGTCAGTATCTTCTCGAGTCATTCTCAAAGATACTCCATGTAAATACTGTGGTGTCATAGGTCATTATTCTGTTAACCGCATGAAGGAAATAAATAAATGGAACTATACCAGCTCCAAAACTGACTGCAAGACTGAACCTGAACTTAAACCTACTTCAGTTCATGGATCCACTCTAAAGTGGGTGCCCAAAAGGAACTAATACTTTCTATTTCATGTGCAGGACTCTACAAAATGGTATCTAGATAGTGGAGCTTCAAGGCACATGACTGGAATGAAGTCTTTTCTACAAGACTATAAAGAAGAAGATGGGCCTCAAGTGAGATATGGTGACAACGGGGTATCAATGACACGTGGATATGGAAAGATTCATGCTGGAGCTGTCACTTTCAAGAGAGTTGCATATGTGGAAGGATTACAACATAACTTACTAAGTGTGAGTCAAATTACTGATGAAGACCATGAAGTCAGATTCAGGAAACAAGCTGGAATAATCTACAGTGCCAAGGGAAAACCATTACTACTCGCCAAGAGAGAAAGAGATGTATTTTGTCTGGATCTGAGTACGACCAATGACGAAGCTGAGACATGTTTGTTCATAGAAACAAAAGAAGAACTTAATTGGCTATGGCATCGAAGGTTATCCCATCTCAACTTCAAAAATATAAATGCCTTGTCAAAAAGTAAATTGGTAAGAGGTCTCCCTGAACTGACCTATACCAAAGACAAAGTTTGCTCAGCCTGTGTGCTTGGAAAGCAAACAAAGACTCAATTCCCATAAAAAATGTTGCATTCAATTGATGAACCTTTATTTATGCTACATATGGATTTGTTTGGTCCAATTGGAATTGAGAGTCAAGGAGAAAAGAAATACACCCTTGTAATTGTTGATGAATTTACTAGATTTACTTGGGTTATCTTCTTAACGGCTAAAAGTGATGCAGCTGAAGGGATCATCAGTCTGATCAAAAGAGAACAGCGATAGAAAAACACTCTTGTTCGTCAGATGAGAAGTGACCATGGAACTGAGTTCAAAAACTCAGTCTTAATAGGCTTTTGTGATCAATTAGGCATAGTTCAAAACTTTGCCTCAGTTCGAACCCCTCAACAAAATGGAGTTGCAGAGAGAAGAAACAGAACTCTAATCGAGGCTGCCAGAACAATGTTGTGCTATGGAAACATGAAGATAAACTTCTGGGCTGAAGCTGTGAACACTGCCTGTTTCACACAGAATCGATCCATCATTGTGAAAAGACATGGAAAAAACAGCTTATGAATTATACCATAACAAGGTCCCTTCCATTCATTATTTCCATATCTTTGGAAGTAGATGCTATATTCTAAATCAACGAGACTTGTTGTGTAAAATGTCTCCTAAAGCTGATGAAGGACTGTTCGTTGGATACTCAAGTATCGCCAAAGCATTCAGAGTCTACAATGAAAGAAGAAAAGTGGTAGAAGAAAGCATTAATGTCACTTTTGATGACACTACTCAGTCTGACAAAGAAGAATCATCATTACAGACTGACATAGCCACTATCAATCAGCTTTGTGATGAATTACTTGTAACCACATTTGAAGCTGACTCTCAGGCTGAAGCTCAGAATAATGAATCATCATTCCAGAGTATCCCAGATGTTGAAAATATTGAGTCCAATGAAACTGATGAAACTCAGACTGACACTTCTCAGTCTGACCAAACTCAGCTCCAAATTACTCAGCCTGAAGACAATCAGACTGATGATACTCCGACTCAAGATGAGGCAGTTTCCCACAACGAGATAGGAAACATCAAGACTGTCAAGGGACACCCTATTTCGTCAGTTATTGGTTCATTAACTGAAGGTGTCAAAACGAGAAGAAAGACTGCCACAACTAATTTTTGTTTCTATACCAATTTCTTGAGTCTGATGGAACCCAAGAAGGTTGAAGAAGCATTATTAGATGAAGACTGGGTTGATGGAATGCAAGAGGAGCTTGGTGAATTCATAAGAAATAATGTTTGGACAAAGGTTCCACGTCCCCTGTTTAAGACCATTATTGGACTTAAATGGATCTTTCGAAATAAATATGACAAAGATGGGGTGGTGATCAGGAATAAAGCTCGACTGGTTGCTCAAGGATACAAACAGGAAGAAGGCATTGATTATGATGAAACATTTGCTCCAGTGGCCATAATTGAAGCAATTCGCCTATTCTTAGCATATGCAGCATTTAAAGACTTCTTGGTGTATCAAATGGATGTGAAAAGTGCATTTCTAAATGGTGATCTACAGGAGGAAGTCTATGTCAAGCAGCCTCCAGGTTTTGTTGATCCTAACTTTCCTGATCATGTTTTTAAATTAAACAAAGCATTACATGGTCTCAAACAAGCTCCTAGAGCTTGGTATGATACTCTGTCTGACTTTCTTCTTAAAAACAATTTTAAAAGAGGATCAATTGATAAAACACTGTTTATCAAAAAAGGAAAATGGTCATGTGATTTTGGTACAAATCTATGTTGATGACATTATATTTGGATCCACAAATGAAAACTTGTGTACTTGGTTTTCCAAACTCATGTGTAGTGAATATAGAATGAGCATGATGGGGGAACTTACTTTCTTTCTTGGCTTACAAGTCGAACAAAAGAAAGATGGAATTTTCATAAATCAAAGTAAATATGTTCCTGATTTAGTAAAGAAATTTGGTTTTGAAACATGAATAGAAATGAAAACACCAATGAGTACTTCTGATAAGTTGCATAAAGATTCATCTGGCAAGTCAGTTTGTCAAGCTACTTACAGAGGTATGATTGGATCTTTGTTTTATCTAACTGCTAGTAGACCTGATATAATGTTTTCTACATGTCTATGTGCACGTTATCAAGCTGACCCCAAAGAATCCCATCTTAAAGTTGTCAAAAGAATTTTCAGATATCTTAAGGGTACACCAAATATTGGTTTATGGTACCCTAAAGATTCTGGTTTTGAATTAATTGGCTACACAGATGCAAATTATGCAGGATGTCGATTGGACAGGAAAAGCACATCAGGAGGATGTCAGCTTCTGGGAGGAAAGCTAGTCAGCTGGTCGAGTAAAAAGCAAATTTCAGTGGCAACTTCCAAAGCTGAAGCTGAGTACGTGGCTGCAGGGAGCTGTTGTGCACAACTACTATGGATGCAACACCAATTGGCTGATCTTGAAATCAAGATTCAAAACACTCCTATCATGTGTGACAACAAGAGTGCCATTCAAATCACTGAGAATCCAGTTTTCCACTCCAGGACCAAACACATTGAAATAAGACATCATTTCATTCGAGACTGTGTGGAGAAAGGAAAGGTCAGATTGGAGTTTGTAGCCACCAATGATCAATTGGCAGACATATTCACGAAACCTCTGAGTGAGGACAGGTTTTTCTATTTGTTAGGAGAACTGGGAATGTTAAATCCTTAATCTCCCAAAATCATAAATCTCAAGCTGGCCTCTGAGTCAGCTTGTGAATTTTCAGTCTGACTCGTTAGTCAGCTCCATATTCGTCTGTCTGACCACAAACTAAGACTGGGTGTAATTTTTGTAAATATCTCTTACATTTTTTTAATTTTTTTTCTTTTCTTTTAATCTACAGAGTTTTTTTATTTTTTTTTTGTTTGAGTTGTTTGTGAAAATATTTTTTCAGGGTCATAAGTGTCATTAGTTTTAAATTACTTGGACTAAATTGATAGTTTCCTAACTTAGTTACTTAAATTTCGCTCCTTCAGTTTATATTCAACTAAATTTCAAATCTTAACCTAATTGTTATCTTTTCTAACTCTTCTGCTTTAATTCTTATCAATGGCGAATGCAAATATGGTTCTTCATGATACTGCTCGAATGATTCCTGGAGCAGATTTTCAAAACAGGGTACAAATAAAAGACAACAACAGGGTGGCAACTGCTGATATCCCCGCTAATCGCCAAAACATGGGATTTGAGCAACTGATTCGATACATGAAGGCGCATCCCCTCTATGGAGCATTCTTTTGTGAAACCACAATGTATCCGCCGGTACTGTGTGAATGGTGGTACACTTGCACCGCAAACGATGAAAAGACCGCCCTCACTAGCACGTATAATGATGGGAGACATACGATCACCATCACTGAAGAGACCATTCATGCAGCTTTACAGCTTCCCACGCTCAGTGAAGCAGGTGAAGGAGGTTTCCAGGTCAGACGGACCAAGCAGCAAGCTCGAGCTGAGGCTTTCCCTCTAATTGGTCAGCCTGAAACCCAAGGGGTTATTCAAAACAAATTTTTTACTGGCAAATGGAAATTCCTGTTTTCCATGATCACGAGGTGCTTGGGGGGTAAATCGGGCAGTTTGGATCAGATGAATGAATTTGAAACCCATCTGTTTCATTCCATGGTAACGGGTCGAAGAATCTCCTTCTCACAACTCTATTTCGATGAGATTCTCACCCAAGCCCTGAAATCAAAACGACCGAATGATGTTCCATTCATTCGTGTCCTTTCACTCAGCTTTGAGGAAGCCATGGGAAAAGAACTATATGATCATCTTGACCAAACCTTTTATGCATGTGATCTCCCCAGGCTGACTCCAAAAATCTTTACTTACATCCACATTACTGAGGATGAGGCCGGGTTAACCCCCGTTATGCTTCAGTGGATTGAAAATCCTTTTATAGATCATGAACTCACCGAGTCTGACTCTTCAAACTCAGAGGTTCCATCTGACGGAATTGACGGGGACATTGAGGGAAATATCCCTGCAGCAGATGCTGAGGTAGAGACAGGTGGGGTAGGGCGAAATGAGGCTGACTCAGGTATGCAATTCAATCTTTCACCTCCTCAGTCTAAGAGTATCCCCTCTCAGTCTGAGCAGTCCACTCCCAAACTTGATGTATTAGCAAATCAAGCGACCAATCTTTCGAACTCACCAAGTTCGTTTGAAAAAGCACTCACATCAAGCCCCACCATAAATCGAGCACTAATGGACTCACTTTTCCATGAGGCTGAGAGTTATGAACTCCCCTCCAGTGCTGTAGATCACTTCACCTTTCATGTGCTCGAGCAGGAGGTGAATCTGACTACCCAGACTACCCAAAGCCAATCTAGCGTAGTCAACTTCGAGTCACACGTTTCTGCTGCCACACTGACACATGTGGTAAGCATTGAAGAAGATATTCCCCTCCTGAATATCCCTGTACCTAGTATGGGACCACCCCCTTCAGTTTCAAAGCCAATTTCAAAGGCTATTTTCACTAGCTCTGTGCTAGTTCACGATAAGGTACCATCAAATCTCTCACACTCTTATGCACAAG
>CAJVGC010000592.1:8627788-8664759 GCA_910822075.1 Senecio squalidus
TTTTCTCACTTTGATTTATATAATCACTTTTCAGTTTTAAATAGTTAATCTTTCGTAATAACAAAAACCCCAAAAAACAAACTAGTATTATTAATTCGTAATTTGAAAAACGAAATTAGTCCCTGAGTTCGAACCTTTGCTTACTATAACTATATTATATACGAATAGGTCCACTGCCTATAAATGTGTAATTAGGTTTAATAGTAGGTCGAGTTTTATAAACTAGATTTTACACATCAACACACTTATAGACAGTGGACCTATTCGTATGTAATATAATAACTAGTAAGTCAGGGATCGATCACAGGGACTAGTTTACTTTAAGTAAGAATTAATAATACTAATTTGTTTTTGGGGTTTGGTTGTCATGTTGATTAACTAATTAAAAAGAAAAGTGATTATAAAATCGTTTGAGAAAAGTGATTGCTTTTGTTATCTAATAAGGATGGAAACACTCGTTTGGTATTTCAATTATCATCTAATTTGGTTTACGTGTTTGAATGTTTGTTTTAACTTCTTATGTATAGCTAGATTCTTCTCGAATACCTAACTTACTTCGAATGTTTGTTTTAACTTCTTATGTATACCTAATTATTTCGAATTCTAATGTTCTTCTCGAATACAGTTAAAACTTTAGATAACTAAGCATTAATTAACAAGTCGGTGTTCCATGATATAACCTTATAAAGTTTCCTCTCGAATAAATTCTCTAGTTACTAAGTCCTCTCGAATCTTACTAACTAGTCTTACTCGTTCACGTTTAATTACCTAAGTTATTATTACTAAGTCCTCTCGAATCTTAGCAACTTTAAACCAATTATAGACCGATTGATTTTATTTCTTTCAAATTACTAACCTAACTCTAAATTCCTATCGAATATTTAGAATATCAACTAGCAATCAGAATATAAACAACTTAGAATAATATATAAAACGTAAAAATATTAAGGTTCTTTGATTAAACATAAACACGTAAACATTCAAACAAAATAAACTAGATTATCACACAAGATTCATAACCAAACGAGTATCAAAAAGTTTAGCTACTCATGGTCTTGCAAAATCAAAATAAAAGAAAAGTAGACATAACGATAATTCGACAAGAAACGGAAGAATTGCGAAAAGCTAAAATTGTGAAGTTAGGACTCCAAAACTCGACTTTAAACCCTCCTTGCAGCTCCTTGATCGATTATTAGCCTCCAAATTCGACTGGAAAAGCTTGGTAAAAATTTTGGAGTTTTCGGTTTGTATTTATATTAAGATATACGTATTCGATATTGTACCTGCATTCCAAATTGTAATCGAACTCTGATTGTACGTTGCGCCGCACCAGCTCTTGCGCGGCAGTGACTTTGTTACCAGAACCTTCTTGCGTTGACTTTTGTTGATTGTGGCGCACCACCCTACTTTATGTGTCGCATCACCTGACCAGATCACAATTTTTCGTTCTTTTGGTCCTTTACTCGCATTTCTTCGTCCAAACAACCACTTTACGATCATATAAACTTGTATTCTGAAGAAAACAACTTTTCAGAAGATTAAATGCAAAAACCTATCCTATCCATCATGTTTAATACGAAAACGACCAAATACCGCATAGAAATAAATGTATAAAATGCGATATCAGGCTAATAGGTTCTTCAAGAAGACAGGAAGGAATAAATTTAGGAAGGAAAATGGAGATAGAGTTGGTTTTGACAAGTCAAAGGTCAAGTGCTTCAATTGTGAAGATTATGGTCACTTTGCAAGAGAGTGCATGGGCACCTAGAAGGATGAACAACAACAGTTATCAAAGAAACAACTATCAAGCAAAGGATGATCAAAAGAAGTTGACAGCTGCAGAAGGAAAGAGTGGAAGTGATGAAGCAGGCACAAGTGGGAAAGCTTTGATCACATTTGGAGAATGGGATGAAGTGCAGGGCGAGGATTTCAAGAACAATAAAGTGGCAGCTCTCATGAGTAAGATAGATAAAGTTTCAGCTGATGAGGTACTTTCTAAATCATGTTCTGTTGATTGTTTAAACACTCTTAAGTATACTAGGGAGCATAATATGAGCATGACTAAAGAAATAAATTTGATTAAATTTCATCAAAGACAATTTTTGAAAACTGAAAAGATTTATAAAGATAAAATTGATTCTCTTTTAAAGGATATGGATGTGTACAAGGGTAAATTGGGAAGATTAGAAACTCAACATGAAAATTTATTTGAAAGATTTCAAAAAGTAACAAGTGAATTTGAAAATGCTAAAATTCATGTTGATAAGTTCAATATTTCATCTAAGACTTTGAATGGGATCATTGAAAATCAGTTTGTGCAGAAAGCTAAGGTTGGTATTTGCTTCAATGTTGTACCAACACCATTCAATGATAACTACTCTATTAAACCTGAATGTACACATTTTAAGAGTAGTTTATCTGTTGAAAATTCTTTTGATGTTCTTTGTTACAGTCTAAAGTTGAATTGAATTTGAAGCATTTTGATGAAACTTGTTCTTCTGTGCATAATGTGATTAATTTGAATGCTATTACTAGTCTAAATGAAACTTTTAATGTTGTAGCAGGTCAAAAATTAGAAGAGTCAAGTAACTGTGAAGAATTAGTTGAAGAAAAGACTATTAATGTTGAGTCTTGTAATAAATTTGAGATGATTGAGATTGTAGAAGACTTTGTTGAATCTATTCATGACTGTTTAAATGAAAAGTGTTGTAATTTTTATAATGTGAATGTTTCTGTATTTCCTAAACATGAATTGATTGTGAATGAAATTGATGTTAATGAATCAGTGATTGTTGAAACTAAGAAAGTCAAATCTAAGAAGTCAAAGAGAAAACCAAAATGCAATACATGCACAAAGAAACACAAATTAGTTGAATGTTGGTTGAAACCTAAGGTTAAATGTATTTCTGAATGTGTTCCAATTCGTGTTAAATTGCAATTTGGTAGAATAAACTTTAAAGAATGCATGCTTACTTGTGAAAAATCCAAAAATGTGAATGTGATTAAATTTGGTAGAATAAATCATGATTTGTTGCTTGGATTGCATGTACCTAAGTTGAAATATTCTATATCCGAGTTAAAAAACTTGAAAACTGATAAGAACATGTTTAAATCGGGTGAAATGAAAATTAACTCTGGTAAACATGAGTTCAAGACTAACTCTGGTGAAAAAAAATTTAAGTCGGAGGAACAAATGTTTAAGTCGGATAAAATTTTGTGTTCTCAATTTAGATCGGAGGTAGAAAGTTTTAATTCGGGTGATGAAAATTTTAAATCAAGTTATGAAACTTGAATGCCTGAAAGGAAATTTCGTGATCACTTTAAGTTTAACAAGTTTATAAGATTCAATTCCAAGTTTACAAGAACTTGGATACCAAAATCTCATCGAGAAATGATTATGTGTAGGAGCAATCTATTAATCTTGAAGAGAATATATAGGAGGTACACAGTGGATGCTCTAGGCTCATGACAGGAAACATCAAGTTATTACAGGATTTAATTTCTTTCATTGGTGGTCATGTTTCATTTGGAGGAGATATGGGTGGAACTATCACTGGAAAAGGACAAGTTTCAAATTAACCATTGACTTTAGAGCATGTTAACTTTGTGAAAGAATTGAATTATAACTTGCTTTCAGTCTCTCAAGTATGTGATAATGAGTACACTACTGCTTTCACTTCAGAATTTTTCTAGATGCTCAAACGTGAATATGGCATACCTCAGGACATGAATGTTTTGAAAGCACCAAGACGTGAGGACATGTAGATTTTGGATATGAACAATGTTAAATCTTCTGAATCCTCAAACTGTTTCATATCCAAAACTACTGCAAAGAGTCTGGTTTATCGCACATAAGTCTTTGTCATGTTAATCTTAAAAACATGAATAAGTTGGTCACAAATAATCTAGTTTCTGGATTACCTAAAAAGAATTTTCAATTACTTGACCACTGTATTTCTTGTATAAAAGGTAAACAGTATAAATCAAGTTTTAACCTTAAGATTCAAAATTCAGTAGAGTCTGTCCTTCCCCTTTTACACATGGATCTATTTGGTCCAGTTAGTGTAAAGAGTCTTGGCATGAAATCTTATTGTTTAGTTAACACTGATGACTATTCAAGATTCTCATGGGTCTTTTTCCTTGCTCAGAAACATGAGACATCTGAGATCATAAAAGACTTTCTTGTGCAAATAGAACATTTATGTGATAAAAGGGTGAATATCATTAGATATGATAATGACACTTAGTTTAAGAATGCTACTTTGAATGAATTTTGTGCTCATAAGGGAATTTCTAGGCATATAGCTCACCCAGAACACCTCAACTGAATGGGGTAGCTGAAAGGAAAAACAGGACATTAATTGAGGGAGCTAGATAAATGTTAAGTGCATCTTATTTACGTGTTACTTTTCAGGCACAGGCTGTGAACACTATGTGTTATGTGAATAATAGGATTCATGTTTTTAAGATCCTAGGAAATACCTCATATGAACTGTTTTCAGGAAGAAAACCTTTTATAGGATTTTTCAAAGCTTTTGGATGTCAATGTTCTATTTTGAATACCAAAGATAACCTAGGAAATTTGATTCTAAAACTGATGATGGATATTTTCTTTGGTTATTATAGTGTTTCAAAGGCTTATAGGATTTTCAATACAAGAACTAGAACAAATGAAGAGTCCATTAATGTGATGTTCAATGAATTTACACCAAATGTTAAGAATTCAGGTGCAGCTTGGTTGTTTGATTTAGATACATTTGTAAATTCTTTTAATGGTTTCTGTCAAGAACATGTTTCATAAGAAGTGCAGGCATCTGCAAAAAATGTGAATGTTGAAGACATTGCTGAGTTTGAGATTGGTACAAGACAAGAGGTTTGGGATCTAGCAAGTGCAAGTGCAAAATCTTCATCTACAGTTCATGACCAAACCCATTCACCAGAAGATACAACATTTGTGTGTCCACATTCTTCAGAAAGACAAATTGATGCAGATATTTTCCAAGGAGATTGTTGGGTACTGTATAGTATGGATGAAACTATAAAATCTTAAAAATGTGTGTTCATGATCTGAATGTTTAAGTCTGGTGAACTAAGTTCATCACCCGACTTAAACATAGAAAATCATTCAGTGAAGAATTTAACTCGGGTGAACATGTTACTTCACCCGAGCTAACTGAAGTTCATCAGAGTTAAATTTAAACTGAAGAATAAGTTAGTCAACACAAGTCAACATTGAAGATTATAACTCTGATGATGAAGACTCTACTTCCGTGTAATATCCCAAAAAACTTAAAATACCTATTTTGAAAGATTAAGCAATAAGTAAATAATTGAGTATAAATATCTTTTAATTACAACTTATGTATTTTTTATTAATGATTATATCCTAATAGTAATTATATTTTGTTAAACCTAGGTCATATTAATAACTATAACCTAAGTTATTAATTATTTACTTAACCTATGTTTTGTTTGTATTTGTTTTCCTACAAAATCCACTACACACACATGCATATATATGTACACATATGTACATATGTATATGTCATACATATACTTATTTATTACTATGGTAACTCCACCACCATTAAGCCTAATAAAACTTATTTAGTGATCATCATTGAGCACCATTTCACATACCAAAAACTCTTGAAAACTCTCTCTAACACACACAAAAATTCTGCACTTTTGTTTCTTCCAAATTATTCCAAAACACTTTCAATTGAGAGATTTTGATATAGAAGATAATGGTAAATCACCAAAAAATTTAAGGTATATTTCACGAAGTTTTGTTTTGTTTTTCTTTCTAAATAATCAAGTAAACCATGTGTTTTTCTCCATTAAAGATCACATCAAAATTTCTTTATAAAACCACATCTTCTTGTTCTTTAAAATTTTGATGGGGATGAATATTTGATAAATCACAACAATATATAAATATATATATCTTTTTACACATCATGAATAAATTAGAACATAATTTATTTTATAAGCTACGAGCGGATATTACAAATTTCCTATTTGATTTTGTCATAATATTTTCATTTGTTAAATATCTTTCGGTGATAGTTCATTTGGTTAATCCATTCGAATCTTGTTGCTTTTCTTTGGAATTTGCGGTACGGATATTCCGAGTCTCTTTTAATTATGTTTCTCTTGTTCGTATTATTGTTGGTACGGATATTCTATACATTATATGCATATTTGGTGTCTTGTTCGATTGATTATTTGTTATATTGATTATTTTGATTGTACGGATATTCCGAGTCTCTTCTACTTATGTTTCTCTTGTTCGTATTATTGTTGGTACGGATATTCTATACATTATATGTATATTGGGTGTCATCTCTCGATTGATTATTATTGTGATTATTGTTACGAATGTTCGATACATTTATATTTATATTTGTTGTCTTCGTTCGATTGATTATTTGTGATATCAGTTATTTTGATTCTATGAATATTCTACACTTTCTTCATAATATTCATTTCGCTCGTATATTGTTCATTCGATATTTTATTCCCCTAATAAGCATCCTGTTGGGAAAATCAGCGATTTAACCCAAGTTAATAAATCTGTTTATTAAAGTCTTAGTCGTTGAGTCTGAGTGACCTTGAGTCCGAGTGACTAGAATAAACTAAGGCATTGTGGAGCTGACCCATAATGAAAAATGTAAGGCGTAACTTTAGGTAATTCTGTTAGATAAATTCTTCTATCTTTGTAGAAGATTTTCTAAGATTTATCCTTATCAAGCTCACTATTATTGTGTATAAATAGTGAGCTTGAACATTGTAAACCTTGCACCTTTCCAAGAAATATAACTGTGTGTTATAATCATTCTTTGTTATTATAAATTCCGCTATAATAATCTAAGAAGCTGAGTAATCAATCGATTCATAATAATTAACGTCTAAATACTTATTTGTGATTGATTAGCTAGTGTTTGAGATCTTATTGAGACCTAACAACTGGTATCAGAGCAAATAAGATTTAAATTTTAATAAATGTATAAATCTTAAACGATCAATATATATAATCTCAAACAAACAATGTCATCATCTTCAAACACACCTGCAATGGCTGGAAAAGGAATTCTTGTATTCAATGGACATAATTTTGCCCATTGGAAACTTAAAGCTGAGTGGCATCTCTCAGGAATTCATGAGGAAATGATAAGAATAGTGACTGAAGGACCCATTATTCCAGGAAAGCACATTGATGAAGTCAAGGAAGGTGACAAAATTGTTCAACGTGCAAGATGGGTTCAAACTCCTAAATCGCAATGGACAGATCAAGACAAGCTGTTGTTCAATCTTGATCCAAGAGCTAGAAGTATTCTAGGAAATGCAGTGTCTGAACAAATATTCTCAAAGATAGCTGGCTCAGAACTGCAAAAGAACTATGGGACACTTTAATTGTGTCTAATGAAGGTGTTCCAGTTGTGAAAGAGCAAAGACTAAACAGTCTCATTAGAAATTATGAAAATTTCTATATGAAAGAAAAGAAGACTTTAGCTGACGTGCATACAAGATTTCAAATTATGTTGAATGATATGTCAGCTCTAGGAGTAACAAAGGAAGATGATGAAATATGTAAGAAATTCGTTGATATCTTACCTAACAAATTTGAATCTGTCATTACATCTCTTGTAGTTAGTAAGAAGCTGTCCACCTACAAGCTGCCTGGGCTCTTTGGACTATTGTTAAATTTTGAAGAATCTCAAGAAAGGAAAAAGATAAACAATAGACGAACTGAAAGGGATCCTGAAGTTGCATTAGTTGCAACAAGCAGAAGGAATAAATAAATTTATTCTAAAGCTGACTCATCTGAGTCTGAGTCACACTCAGACTCAGAATCAGATGATGAGACTGAGGTCAAGAAACTAAAAAGTCAGCTTGCTCTGTTAACTATGAAGCTTGAACAGAAGATAGGCTACAAAGGAAAGAAACCTTTCGATCCGAAGAAGGTGAAATGTTTTAAATGCAATGAATATGGTCACATGGTTGCTAACTGTAAAGTAAAGAATGCTCAGACTGAGCACATGGACGAGGTTGCTGAGAGGGCCCAAAGATATCGAAAGAAGTATCTTAAATACAAGAAAGTCAACAGTTCAAATACACAGAAGCCTCAAACTGAGCAAAAGGCATTCTTTGCTGAAGAATGGCTAGATGAGGAACTGTCTTCTGATGAAGATGAGGAAGTGGTAGATAAATGCTTAATGGCATTCACAGAAGAAGTGACTGAAGCTGAGAAATCTGCTTCTCAGTTCGAGAAGGATCTGAAGGAAGCTGAGAGACTGAGTTGCAACTCAGACTGGAACAAGTCAAAACTTTATAAGGTACACAATTTTGACACTTATACAAATGAACAAAAACTTCAAATGTTTGAGTATATTTTTGTTGACTTGACCACTACTTTAGAAGAACAATCCGAATTCAAACAAAAAATCAAAGATCTTGAATATAATTTGAAAATTAAAGATGATAAAATAATTGAACTAGAAAGTTATAAAGTCCTTTTAAATGCTCAGACTGGAGCTTATAGTGATCTTGCAAAAGAAAATCATAAACTTAGAGAAGAAACTGAGCACTATAAAAGAATTTGTAAATCATGGTACATATCATCCTTAAAAAATGAAGATTGTTTGAGCATACAGGTACCCAAACAAGTACAAGCTGTGTTGGGTGAGGGATTCAGTTTGAAGAAGCATATGACTGAAGAAGAAGAAGAAGCTGAAAAAGCTGATAGAGAAAAAATTGTTTTCAAACCAGAATTTCTTCCAAATACTTTCACATATATGAAAGGAGAAAAAATAATGTTGTCAAATGCTTTTGTAAAACCTGTAATTTCCCAAGTTTCTAATAAAAGTATTTCCTCATCTTCTTCTCAGTCTGAATGTGTTAATTTATCTGAAACTGATAAAAATGTGCATGTTGAAAAGGATTATGTGCATCTAACCAATAGATTGCCCAAGGTTGTGAGTAAACCTAAGAATCAGTACCCAGTCAGTTCCAAAAGTCATGAAACAAAAACCATTGATAAAGTGGGGAATCAAGTGTTGGAACTGACTAACATAGTAAAAACTCTAGTCAGGAACAAATCGCCTAATCACATCAGGCCCAAGACTCCTCCTAGGAGAGTTTGCTACAATTGTGGTGAAAAAGGGCATGAAGTTGTGTTTTGTAAACAACTGACTCAGTCTAGACCATAGAAAACCATCTTTCAAAGTCAGTCTCACCAAAACATTGGTCAGCTCCACATAAGTCAGTTTCACCAAAATCTAGGTCAGTTTCGTCAAAGTCAGTCTCACCTCAAAAGCAAAGAAACACTTCTGAATCAAAGACAATGTATGTGAAACAAACCAAGACTAAGTCAGTATCTTCTCGAGTCAGTCTCAAAGATACTCCATGTAAATACTGTGGTGTCATAGGTCATTATTCTGTTAACTGCATGAAGGAAATAAATAAATGGAACTATACCAGGTCCAAAACTGACTGCAAGACTGAACCTGAACTTAAACCTACTTCAGTTCATGGATCCACTCTAAAGTGGGTGCCCAAAAGGAACTAATACTTTCTATTTCATGTGCAGGACTCTACAAAATGGTATCTAGATAGTGGAGCTTCAAGGCACATGACTGGAATGAAGTCTTTTCTACAAGACTATAAAGAAGAAGATGGGCCTCAAGTGAGATATGGTGACAACGGGGTATCAATGACACGTGGATATGGAAAGATTCATGCTGGAGCTGTCACTTTCAAGAGAGTTGCATATGTGGAAGGATTACAACATAACTTACTAATTGTGAGTCAAATTACTGATGAAGACCATGAAGTCAGATTCATGAAACAAGCTGGAATAATCTACAGTGCCAAGGGAAAACCATTACGACTCGCCAAGAGAGACAGAGATGTATTTTGTCTGGATCTGAGTACGGCCAATGACGAAGCTGAGACATGTTTGTTCACAGAAACAAAAGAAGAACTTAATTGGCTATGGCATCGAAGGTTATCCCATCTCAACTTCAAAAATATAAATGCCTTGTCAAAAAGTAAATTGGTAAGAGGTCTCCCTGAACTGACCTATACCAAAGACAAAGTTTGCTCAGCCTGTGTGCTTGGAAAGCAAACAAAGACTCAATTCCCATCCAAAATGTTGCATTCAATTGATGAACCTTTATTTATGCTACATATGGATTTTTTTGGTCCAATTGGAATTGAGAGTCAAGGAGAAAAGAAATACACCCTTGTAATTGTTGATGAATTTACTAGATTTACTTGGGTTATCTTCTTAAGGGCTAAAGTGATGCAGCTGAAGAGATCATCAGTCTGATCAAAAGAGAACAGCGAAAGAAAAACACTCTTGTTCGTCAGATGAGAAGTGACCATGGAACTGAGTTCAAAAACTCAATCTTAATATAATTTTGTGATCAATTAGGCATAATTCAAAACTTTGCCCAGTTCGAACCCCTCAACAAAATGGAGTTGCAGAGAGAAGAAACAGAACTCTAATCGAGGCTTCCTGAACAATGCTGTGCTATGGAAACATGAAGATAAAGTTCTGGGCTGAAGCTGTGAACACTGCCTGTTTCACACAGAATCGATCCATCATTGTAAAAAGACATGGAAAAACAGCTTATGAATTATACCATAACAAGGTCCCTTCCATTCATTATTTCCATATCTTTGGAAGTAGATGCTATATTCTAAATCAACGAGACTTTTTGTGTAAAATGTCTCCTAAAGCTGATGAAGGACTGTTCGTTGGATACTCAAGTATCGCCAAAGCATTCAGAGTCTACAATGAAAGAAGAAAGGTGGTAGAAGAAAGCATTAATGTCACTTTTGATGACACTACTCAGTCTGACAAAGAAGAATCATCATTACAGACTGACATAGCCACTATCAATCAGCTTTGTGATGAATTACTTGTAACCACATTTGAAGCTGACTCTCAGGCTGAAGCTCAGAATAATGTGAACGCCCATAAACATCAAGCATCTGACACTGAACCTGATGAATCATCATTCCAGAGTATCCCAGATGTTGAAAATACTGAGTCCAATGAAACTGATGAAACTCAGACTGACACTTCTAAGTGTGACCAAACTCAGCTCTAAATTACTCAGCCTGAAGACAATCAGACTGATGATACTCCGACTCAAGATGAGGCAGTTTCCCACAACGAGATAGGAAACATCAAGACTGTCAAGGGACATCCTATTTCGTCAGTTATTGGTTCATTAACTGAAGGTGTCAAAACGAGAAGAAAGACTGCCACAGCTAATTTATGTTTCTACACCAATTTCTTGAGTCTGATGGAACCCAAGAAGGTTGAAGAAGCATTATTAGATGAAGACTGGGTTGATGAAATGCAAGAGGAGCTTGGTGAATTCATAAGAAATAATGTTTGGACAAAGGTTCCACGTCCCCTGTTTAAGACCATTATTGGACTTAAATGGATCTTTCGAAATAAATATGACAAATTTGGGGTGGTGATCAGGAATAAAGCTCGACTGGTTGCTCAAGGATACAAACAGGAAGAAGGCATTGATTATGATGAAACATTTGCTCCAGTGGACAGAATTGAAGCAATTCGCCTATTCTTAGCATATGCAGCATTTAAAGACTTCTTGGTGTATCAAATGGATGTGAAAAGTGAATTTCTAAATGGTGATCTACAAGAGGAAGTCTATGTCAAGCAGCCTCCAGGTTTTGTTGATCCTAACTTTCCTGATCATGTTTTTAAATTAAACAAAGCATTATATGGTCTCAAACAAGCTCCTAGAGCTTGGTATAATACTTTGTCTGACTTTCTTCTTAAAAACAATTTTAAAAGAGGATCAATTGATAAAACACTGTTTATCAAAAAAGGAAAATGGTCATGTGCTTTTGGTACAAATCTATGTTGATGACATTATATTTGGATCCACAAATGAAAAGTTGTGTACTTGGTTTTCAAAACTCATGTGTAGTGAATATAGAATGAGCATGATGGGGGAACTTACTTTCTTTCTTGGCTTACAATTCGAAAAAAAGAAAGATGGAATTTTTATAAATCAAAGTAAATATGTTCATGATTTAGTAAAGAAATTTGGTTTTGAAACATGTTCTGAAATGAAAACACCAATGAGTACTTCTGATAAGTTGCATAAAGATTCATCTGGAAAGTCAGTTTGTCAAGCTACTTACAGAGGTATGATTAGATCTTTGCTTTATTTAACTGCTAGTAGACATGATATAATGTTTTCTACATGTCTATGTGCACGTTATCAAGCTGACCCCAAAGAATCCCATCTTAAAGCTGTCGAAAGAATTTTCAGATATCTTAAGGGTACACCAAATCTTGGTTTATGGTACCCTAAAGATTCTGGTTTTGAATTAATTGGCTACACAGATGCACATCAGCTGGTCGAGTAAAAAGCAAAATTCAGTGGCAACTTCCACAGCTGAAGCTGAGTACGTGGCTGCAGGGAGCTGTTGTGCACAACTACTATGGATGCAACACCAATTGGATGATCTTGAAATCAAGATTCAAAACACTCCTATCATGTGTGACAACAAGAGTGCCATTCAAATCACCGAGAATCCAGTTTTCCACTCCAGGACCAAACACATTGAAATAAGATATCATTTCATTCGAGACTGTGTGGAGAAAGCAAAGGTCAGATTGGAGTTTGTAGCCATCAATGATAAATTGGCACACATATTCACGAAACCTCTGAGTGAGGACAGGTTTTTCTATTTGTTAGGAGAACTGGGAATGTTAAATCCTTAATCTGTCAAAATCATAAATCTCAAGCTGACCTCTGAGTCAGCTTGTGAATTTTCAGTATGACTCGTTAGTTAGCTCCAGATCCGTCAGTCTGACCACAAACTCAGACTGGGTGTAATTTTTGTAAATATCTCTTACATTTTTTTAATTTTTTTTCTTTTCTTTTAATCTATAGAGTTTTTTTTATTTTTTTTTGTTTGAGTTGTTTGTAAAAATATTTTTTCAGGGTCATAAGTGTCATTAGTTTTAAATTACTTGGACTAAATTGATAGTTTCCTAACTTAGTTACTTAAATTTCGCTCCTTCAGTTTATATTCAACTAAATTTCAAATCTTAACCTAATTGTTATCTTTCCTAACTCTTCTGCTTTAATTCTTATCAATGGCGAATGCAAATATGGTTCTTCATGTTACTGCTCGAATGATTCCTGGCGCAAATTTTCAAAAAGGGTACAAATAAAGGACAACAACAGGGTGGCAACTGCTGATATTCCCGCTAATCGCCAAAACAGGGGATTTGAGCAACTGATTCGATACATGAAGGTGCATCCCCTCTATGGAGCATTCTTTTGCGAAACCACAATGTATCCGCCGGTACTGTGTGAATGGTGGTACACTTGCACCGCAAACGATGAAAAGACCGCCCTCACTGGCACCTATAATGATGGGAGACATACGATCACCATCACTGAAGAGACCATTCGTGCAGCTTTACTGCTTCCCACGCTCAGTGAAGCAGGTGAAGGAGGTTTCCAGGTCAGACGGACCAAGCAGTAAGCTCGAGCTGAGGCTTTCCCTCTAATTGGTCAGCCTGAAACCCAAGGGGTTATTCAATACAAATTTTTTTATTGGCAAATGGAAATTCCTGTTTTCCATGTTCACGAGGTGCTTGGGGGGTAAATCGGGCAGTTTGGATCAGATGAATGAATTTGAAACCCATCTGTTTCATTCCATGGTAACGGGTCGAAGAATCTCCTTCTCACAACTCTATTTCGATGAGATTCTATCCCTAGCCCTGAAATCAAAACGACCGAATGATGTTCCATTCATTCGTGTCCTTTCATTCAGCTTTGAGGAAGCCATGGGAAAAGAACTATATGATCAGCTTGACCAAACCTTTTATGCATGTGATCTCCCCAGGCTGACTCCAAAAATCTTTACTTACATCCACATTACTAAGGATGAGGCCGGGTTAACCCCCGTTATGCTTCAGTGGATTGAAAATCCTTTTATAGATCATGAACTCACTGAGTCTGACTCTTCAGACTCAGAGGTTCAATCTGACGTAATTGACGGCGAAATTGAGGGAAATATCCCTGCAGCAGATGCTGAGGTAAGGCGAGATGAGGCTGACTCAGGTATGCAATTCAATCTTTCACCTCCTCAGTCTGAGAGTATCCCCTCTCAGTCTGAGCAGTCCACTCCCAAACTTGATGTATTAGCAAATCAAGCGACCAATCTTTCGAACTCCCCAAGTTCGTTTGAAAAAGCACTCACATCAAGCCCCACCAAAAATCGAGCACTAATGGACTCACTTTTCCATGAGGCTGAGAGTTCTGAACTCCCCTCCGGTGCTGTAGATCACTTCACCTTTCCTGTGCTCGAGCAGGAGGTGAATCTGACTACCCAGACTACCCAAAGCCAATCTAGCGTAGTCAACTTGGAGTCACACGTTTCTGCTGCCACACTGACACATGTGGTAAGCATTGAAGAAGATATTCCCCTCCTGAATATCCCTGTACCTAGTATGGGACCACCCCCTTCAGTTTCAAAGCCAATTTCAAAGACTATTTTCACTAGCTCTGTGCTAGTTCACGATAAGGTACCATCACATCTCTCACACTCTTATGCACAAGTCGTCAATGCCTCACTCCCCAAACTGAGTGAGGTACATACTTCCTTTTCTATGGCTAAGGATCATTCTCCTAAACCACAGGGAGGGAGTGAAGTTGTACCATCTGTTTCAACACTACCTGCTACTGAAATCCCTCAGTCTGAGGTTGCAATGACGGTCCCTGTGCTGTTACAAGCAATTCAGGACATGTCAACTCAGTTTGATGTCAAGCTGAGTGCAATGCAGACTGAGTTGCAAGCCATGAAAAGACAAAACACAGAGGAGATGCAGGATTTAAAGGGAATGGTTATGAAGCTGACTTCTGAGATCAGCATGATGAGAAAGGGGAAACAGGTTGCTGAGGGTGCTCAGACTCAGGGGGAGAAAACAAATACACCAACTGATGAGTCTGATCTCCCCAAGCAAGATTTAAAAAGAAAGAGGGATGAAGGGGAGAAGAAGTACTACAAGACCACCAGATTCAATCTGAAAACTGGTCAGTCTGAAGTATTTTATGAGACTGATTACAGTGACATTTCAAGCAGTGAGTCTGAGAAAGAAGATACGAAGGGAAAAGGGAAGGTTGGAGCAGATAGTGATACTGATCAACAAACTGATGAAGAGATTGAAATGGAACAGCCCCCAAATGTACAGTCTGAGATAGAAATTGAAATCCATAAAAGAAGAGATGAGGCTGAGAAACTGGCTAAACTTCAGAGGTATGCTCACAATTCTGGAATGACTGTTGAACAATACAAAGAGTATGTCAAAGGGCTATATATGGAGAAATTTGATAAAATCCCCAAGATCAATCAATGACAGCAGCTGAAGATATTGAAGCTGAGATGAAGGAAGAAGAAGATTTGGCTGTTGAAGAAGAACAGATGAGGGTAGAAGCTGACAGATTAATAGCCAAACAGGTGCTTAGAGAAGAAGCCAGACTTGACTTTATTGAGACAAATTTTACACTGAGGAAGCATAAGAATAAAATTCAAAACTTGGAGTGTGTAGATACTGGAGGATCTGACCTCATGCTAGTCTGTTATCATAAAGAGGGATCCTTTAGGGTTGGAGTACACAGACTACACACATTGGGGTAAGAGGAATGGAAAGTGATTGCCAGTCTGAGCTCAGGTATAACCAATATTGCTCACAGAATGGATGTAAAAAGATAAGCTGTATCGAATGTCAATGTAGCTCATATGTTGAAGCTGATGTCAGAAGAAGATTATAGGGCATTTTGTACTATCCATAGGGTGAGAGCTTGGGCAAAATATCTTGGTCTGGAAACAAGCCACATGCATCATGTTCCTAAAGATGTCACATTTCAAGACAAGACGTATGTCAAGACTGAAAAGCATGAGGGCTTGTGTTATGTAGATTGTGGGGGAGAGGAATGCTTCCAAGCCAAAGACAGACTGAATATGGCGTCTATCTACCATTGCATTGCTCTGCTTAATGAATGTGAGTCTAATCAATGCCTCCCATTCCGAATGAAGCTGATTAGTTGGTTATTTAATAACCTTAGAAGAATTGAAGAGATGGGGACTTTGATGGACAAGGTGGATCTGATCAAGAAGGAGTATCAAATGCTATTCCATAAATCCGAAGCTGAAATGGAAAAACTGCTTGCTTGGAAAACAGAGAGGCTAAAATGGGCAGTAGAAGTGAACAAGCCTACACAATGGGAGATGCCTTTGAAGAAGAAAAGATCTGCCAAGAAGAGGAACTAATGTGTATTATGTGTCCTTTTGTTCACAAACAATTTTTTTGTGTAAACAGTTTTAGTTTGTGTTTATTTTTGGTGCATAATTTGTAAAAGACTTTAATCTAAACAGATAGGGGGAGATTGTTGGGAAAATCAGCGATTTAACCCAAGTTAATAAATCTGTTTATTAAAGTCTTAGTCGTTGAGTCTGAGTGACCTTGAGTCTGAGTGACTAGAATAAACTAAGGCATTGTGGAGCTGACTAGTCAGCTCCATAATGAAAAACGTAAGGCGTAACTTTAGGTAATTCTGTTAGATAAAATCTTCTATCTTTGTAGAAGATTTTCTAAGATTTATCCTTATCAAGCTCACTATTATTGTGTATAAATAGTGAGCTTGAACATTGTAAACCTTGCACCTTTCCAAGAAACATAACTGTGTGTTTTAATCATTCTTTGTTATTATAAATTCCGCTATAATAATCTAAGAAACTGAGTAATCAATCGATTCATAATAATTAACATCTAAATACTTATTAGTGATTGATTAGCTAGTGTTTGAGATCTTATTGAGACCTAACACATCCTTTCAATTATTAGCTTCTTTTTGTGAAATTCGTATTTATTTCAATATATGTGTATTTGATAATTTGTACGCATATATTATCTGTTAATAAGTATTCTTTTGTTCGTAATATGTTTGTATATTTGTCAATCTTAAACGTTCTTTTTATTCGAAACTCACCTTATTGTTTTGCCTCTTCCTTCGATACATGTTACTTGTGATTATTGATACAAATTCATTGTTCTTCTCGTATGTGTATCTTTTGGTCGTTTTTACAAATATCGTATAAGTCGTTTTGAAAATCTCATTAAATGATTTGAAATATTATTGGTATGACATGTATGTTTGCATAAAAGTTTGATTAATTTTTGTTTTAAAATCATATTACTTTATTATGATCATTTGGTGTACTAACGAGAATTTGTGATCATGTGTAGATTTGAAAATGAGTAAACTAAAAGTATTTTAGGTGTCAAAAACCGTGTCTTCAAAACCCATTCCAAACAGCCCCCGAGACATCCTCGGACAGCCCCTAAATTAAGCCCCAAAACAATCCCAATTAAGTCCCGAGAACTACCCCGAATCAGCCCCCAATATTGTCTCAAAACAGCCCAAGAAAGTCCCAAAACAGCCCAAGAAAGTCCAAAACAGCCCGGTAAAGAACACGTGTGAGTGTGGCAATTGGTACGGTGATTCGTATCGAGTGTCCCTCATTCCTTGTGGCTGTGCATGTCCCAATAAGGTCCTGTTAAGTTATTATTTCGTAAATAAATTGATAATGTTGTCATGGTGACTCGTGACAAGATTAGAACGAATGGTTGGGTAGACACGTGATTTTCAAATTAAATAAAATGTCACATTATATAATATTTTATGTTTGTGGTTAAACTACTTTACGTACATTATAAATAACTTTTTAAACATATTTTGGAGTCTATTAATCACTTCGAATATTTGTAAAAGTATTTTGAGATTTGTAACATATAAGTCGGTTAAAACGGTTTCGTAAAATATGCCTAAGAGTAACCTATCCATGGAGGTCCCATGGGCGCGTTATTGTGACACCAATAATGTGGCATCGACCGTAGCGATGTATTTTGTTATATCTACGGCGTCTCTTTTTGTTTACCCGGATGGTGGTAAGGTGCACTAAGTATTATTTGTTATAAGAGGCGTATGGATCGATCCTAGGAACTTTGTGTGTTTGATGGTGGACGTTTATTGTAGTGTCATACGAAATGTTTGCACCTTTTGGAAAGACTAGTGGTATGTGCTACCCTAGGATTTTATTTGATATTTGTTACCTATTTGTTTGACTCTTGGTGGATTATTTTACGAAATTTAGCTTTCTAAAATGTGAATATATGTTAGTAATACTTTGATATATTTGACGTTGGTTGTTGTGGAAATATTACATATTTGTATTTTGCTTTAAAAATTAGTTTGTTTTGAAAATAAGTTTGTCTTGCGACTTTATATTTTGAAATAAGTTGTACATAACATATTATGCATGTCATACATATTCCATGTCATTTGTATATATATATATATATATATATATATATATATATATATATATATATATATATATATATATATATATGTTCACTGAGCATTCGCTCAGCCGTTTTCTTTTTCTTTCTTTCTTAAACGGCAGGTACTCAGTGTGCTCTTGGGAATAGGAATCGAGCGTAGAAAGATTAAGGATTTAGAGCACTTCCCTTCGAATATTTATTATCTTTTAGTAACTCATTTTGGAATATTGTCTTTTGAATATTGGGTTTGCTTTTGCATAAGTTTAACGCCTTTTTGCCTTTTAAGTTCCTTTCGATATCATTTTGGATGCTTTGTAAGATCAGGGTGTTACATTCCGAGTTAAAGTGAACATCTCCAGAGTTAAAATTAAGATGAAGACTTAGTTGTTTTAGTATAATATGTATGTTATGATGTTTATAAATAGTATGATGTGTGAGTATAGTCAGTTGTCTTTGAACCCGGACTCATTCATTTGAGTACTGTAATGCTTAAACATTTTGTAACTTCTTTTCCTGCCAAATCATACTATGAATAATATCTAAACATTTAGCTTTCAATTAGTCAAATCCTCAAGTTCAAGTACTTGTTTTGATTCAGTTAGATCATCAGATTCCGCATCATGATCTGATCATACATCTCACTGGTTAAGAGCGTTTGGATCCTATTTAGTCTTGTCAATGGGTATCAGAGCCAAACAAATCAATTGATTAAATTCAATTGATTCTGTCTCATCGATTTGACTCGATTCGAGTGAATTCAGTCAAATTATCAGTGTTGTGTTTGAATCGAAGAAGTTCAAATTGAAATTGAAGAACGTTATTGAAGAACTTGTGAAGATTAGTTTTTTTCTGGTGAAATTCCTGGTACGATAATCAATTAGAGGTAATACGAGTATGAAGCTAATCCACAAGTTATCAATTTATGAAGAGATGAGTTTTGATCCTTTAGATTTTAAATCGCATAATGAAGCAGTTCATCCGAACTAAATCTGAAGTCATTCTAGTTGAAGTGTTAAATCAGAAGTCGAAGGAAACTGAGATTGTTAATGATCAAATTGTTCTAATGATGATAAAGGAATGAACATTACAAGTTTATCATGTATTGAAGAACAAATATTTTTCAGAAACATGTTTCCTCAAAGCAATATGATCTCGTAATTAGTTCATGATTCATATTTCTAATGATGATCTACAATTTTAACTTAGATGAAGGTTTATGAGATTCTATGAGCTTGTTTATGGGTGGGGGTTGTTTGATTCTGGTTGAAGAATCTGAAAGTAATGGGGAGATTGCTTGTGTTTGCATTCTTAACCATGGAGAATCAGATTTTGACGAATCTGAAGAATTATTTGAAGCTAATCATGGAGAATCAGATTTTGAAGAATCTGAAGAATTATTTGAAACTAATCATGGAGAATCATATTTGATAGTTTGAAGAATCATAGCATCATCCAAGGGGGAGATTGTTGGGTACTAAATAGTATGAATGAAGCTATGAAGTCTTAAAAGTGTGTGTTCATGATCTGAATGTTTAAGTCGGGTGAACTAAGTTCATCACCCGACTTAAACATAGAAAATCATTTAGTGAAGAATTTAACTCGGGTGAACATGTTACTTCACCCGAGCTAACTGAAGCTCATCAGAGTTAAATTTAAACTGAAGAATAAGTTACTCAAGACAAGTCAACATTGAAGATTATAACTCCAACGATGAAGACTCTACTTCTGAGTTAAAGTGAACATCTCCAGAGTTAAAATTAAGATGAAGACTTAGTTGTTTTAGTGTAATATGTATGTTATGATGTCTATAAATAGTGTGATGTGTGAGTAAAGTCGGTTTTCTTTGAACCCGGACTAATTCATTTGAGCATCGTAATGCTTAAACAGATTGTAACTGCTTTTCCCGCAAAATCATACTATGAATAATATCTAAACATTTAGCTTTTAATTAGTCAAATCCTCAAGTTCAAGTACTTGTTTTGATTTAGTTAGATCATAAGATTCCGCATCATGATCTGATCATACATCTCACTTGTTAATTGCGTTTGGATCCTATTTAGTCTTCTCAAAGATAACATTCCAGTGTCAATTGAAGATCAATACAATGTTTTACAAACTGAAGTTATCAATTCTGGTAAAGATCAAGTCAATCCGGGTGGAGTCATTGATAACCAAGATAACTCCGGTGAAGCTCAAAACAATTCGGGTGCACAAATTGAAAATCAAGAAAACTCTGGTGAAGCACAAAACAACTCGGGTGCACAAACTGAAACTCAAGACAACTCTGGTGCAAATTCATTTAACTCTGGTGCAGATCAATTTAACTCTGGTGCAATGAATGAAAACAATTTTGATGAAACAAGCCAAGAACAACCTAGTGAAGCAACTTCTGATTCCTTATTCTTTGATGATCTTGTGCTACGTCAAACAAATCTTTCTGATAATATTACTGAGGAGATACACTCATTTTTAAAAGTTCAAAAAACACATCCTCTAAGTAATATTATAGGAAATTTGTATGATGGAGTTAAGACAAGAAGTAGTACTGGTTTGGGAAATCTTTGTTTGTTTTCTTGCTTTCTTTCCCAGATTGAGCCTAAGTATGTAGACATTGCATTAACTATAAATAGTTGGGTAGAGGCTATGCCAGAGGAGTTGCTACAGTTTAAGATTCAGGAAGTAGGGACTTTAGTGGAAAGACCTAGAGATGTTAATGTTTTGGGAGTTAAATGGATCTTTAAGGTGAAAAGAGATGATATGGGTATTATTGTGAGGAATAAAGCTACTCTTGTGGTTAAGGGTTATACAGAGGAAGAGGGTATAGATTATGATGATGTATTTGCTCTGGTTGTTAGGATAGAGTCCATAAGATTGTTTTTAGCATATGCTGCTTTTAAGAACTTTAAGGTATATCAGATGGATGTTAAATCAGCCTTTTTGTATGGAGTTCTTGAAGAGACTGTGTACGTTAGTCAGCCTCCTTGTTTCATTGACCCTCAATACCCTGATCATGTCGTTTAGTTGGACAAAGCTTTGTATGGTTTACATCAAGCTCTTAGAGCTTGGTATGATACATTGTCCAAATATTTGATAGAACATGGGTATCTTAGGGGCACAATTGATAAGACTTTATTCATTAAGACAGTTGGCCAAGAGTCTATTTTTGTTAAAATATATGTTGATGATATCATATTTGGCTCAACTAATGATGTCTTATGCAAAGAATTTGAAGCTGCATGCATTCTAGATTTCAAATGAGCTCTATGAGAGAGATATATTTATTTTTAGGACTACATGTTAAGCAATTGGATAATGGCATTTTTATTAATCAGTCTAAGTATATCAAATACATGTTGGCTAAGTTTGGCTTCACTGATTGTAAATCTGCTTCCACTCCTGTTAACACTAGAGCCAAACTTCATCTTGTTTAGATGGTGAGAGTGTTGATCAACATTTATATAGGTCTCTGATAGGGTCTTTAATGTATCTTACTGCTAGTAGGCCTGTTATAATCTTTGGAGTTTGTCTATGTGCTAGGTTCAAAGCTGATCCTAAGGTTTCCCATTTAATTGCTGTTAAGAGAATCTTTAGATAACTTAAGGGACAACCTTCTTTAGGTCTTTGGAATCCTAAGAATTCTAGCTTTGACTTTTATGCTTACACTGACAATGATTATGGAGGATGTAATCTTAATAGGAAATCTACCACGGGAGGATGTCAATTCCTAGGAAATTTGCTAGCCTCTTGGCAGTGCAGGAAATAGACCTATGTTTCACAAATCTCTGTAGAAGCAGAATACATTGCTGCTGGTTCCTATACTTCTCAGGTTTTATGGATTCAGAATCAGATGCTGGGCTGTGGCCTTAACTTTACGAACACTCCCATACACATAGACAACACTGTTGCAATGTTTATCACTAAGAACCATGTGCAACATTCTAAGACAAAACATATTTAGATTAGACATCATTTCATAAGAGATTGTTTTGAAAAACACTTGAATCACTTAGTTAAGATTGACACTGGCCTACAATTGGCTGACCTTTTCACAAAGGCATTTGATGTTACAAGATTCAATTTTTTGCATTTTGTGTTTCTTTTATTTCAAAATACAAAAAGTGTAGAAGAAAAATGAAAAAAAAATGAAAAATATTTTAAGTGTGATGTTCCTTTTTCTTTTAAGTCTCGTAATATTTTTTAAGTCTAGTGTTGTTGTCTTTTAGGTCTGGTAAATAGTTTTTAAGTCTGGCGTTAATTTTTTAAGTCTGGTATTGATTATTTTTAAGTTGGGTATTGAGTTTTTGTACAGATAAAATCCAAAAATATTTATTTTTCTGTATGTATAGAGAAAACTCAAAAAGATTTCTTTCTATTCTAGTTTTAAGTTTTTTGTAGTCTGTTATTTTTGTTTCATATTGACATATTTTCAGAAAATCAAATACAAAATTTGAGAAACCAATCAAAAACAGTATAAAAATTGAAAATGTTTCACAAAAACAAAATTTCTAAGAAATGAATCATAAACATAAATTCCAGCATAATTTAACATAGTTCAGTATTTATAGAATTTGTTGAAACCAAATGTTTTCATAAATGCATATATTCTTGTATTTTGAAACCTTTAGCAATATGTGGTTTATAAATTTCTTCAAATCATTATATTAGAAAATTGTCAAATGGGAGATCGGTTATTGTCAAGTAGAAAAGCAAAGAAAAAGATATATTTTCAGTAAATTATGGCATATGAATCTATTTATCATAAAAACTCTTAAAGTTTTAAAGTGTTCTTTCTATAATTTATTGACTTTGAGATCATTGATGCTAACTTGATGAACGGAAAAGGCAGGTGAATAAGTCCAGATTCTTTGATAAACTAGTATGTTTTCCTCTTAGATCCTTGATGCTTACTTGATAAACGTCAGAGATAGGGTAATGAGTTGAACAACAGTACTAAGTCAAATTTTGAACATAAAAAATATGCATACAACCACAAATAATTTGAGAGAAAAAGCAGTTTATAAGGTTGCAGAATCATATTATGGGGACTCTCAATAAAGATTGAAGATTGCTCATGTGTTCATATAAATTCTTTTGTTAAATCATGACATAAAAACTACTGTGTTTTCATGACAATAAGGTATACATTCCATATTTAAGTAAAATATTGTATTTTAATTTATTTCTACTTCAGAAGAATTGAATAAGTTTGACTTTATATCATGTCATTTTTATATTATTAAAACCTGCAATTTATGAGTTCTTGACACAGGTTGAATTCTAATAAAGATACAAGTTTTTGCATTTTACAAAACATTTCATTTTTGTAGCAAATTTGTTCATATGAACTAATTTATGAAATCCTGAAATATAAGTTTTTGATCTCTAAAATTAAAATTTTGCGTATTGAAGAATTCCAAAGTTACGTAGATGCATTGGATAGTTTCAATTCTACTGTTAAGAATTTAACCCAGAAAGGTTTGAACGGTTTGACATTGAAATTTTAATTTAATTCGGGTGATTTTAATTTAATTCGGGTTCTACCAATTTAATTTGGGTGCTATTAATTTAATTCGGGTACAATTAATTGAATTCAGGTGATATAAATTTAGGTCGGGTGTTGATTTAATTCATGTTGGGTATTTGAGTTGACTGTGTTGACCATTAGTTTAAGTCGGGTTCTTTAGTTTTAGGTCGGGTATATTTTATTTCAATTTTAACTCGGGGTCACTATTTTTAGGTCAGGTGTCTTTTGGTGGGAAAACATTTAATTTATTTTATTCCTAATTTCTTTTTAATACTTTCAAATTCAAATAATCATTTTCAATTTATGCAAATTGCATCTCTTATCCTAATCAAATTGCTAATTTCAATGTCATTTCTTACCATTTTCTATCACCAAAGCTTTCTCTTAGATTCATCCCGATAGATTTTAAGAGCATTTCGATTCGTTCCTAGTGATTTTAGATTATTTGATTGCTTTTTCCCCCGTTTTTCATTGTTTATTATGGTGTGTTTTCATTGTTACTTTGTTTTACTGTATTCATAGTAATTATATTGCTTTGATTGTGTACTAATAATCAGTGATTGATTTCATATGGTTTTTTTCATTTAAACCAAAACATAATGTTGATGAATTTCTAGATATGGGTCATTCTGAGGTAGATGATGAAAGGAGACTCATTCTTGTATTTTTGATAAACTCTAATCTGAGGTTTGCCATATCTGAAAGTCATGTCTTATACAGAGACTTGCTTGTGGAGTTTTGGCAGAGTGCAAGGTTTAGCATGATTAATGGTGTGAGAACGATTGCTTTCAGTGTTCAAATGGAGAATGTTATAGTGACTGAAGAAGTGATTCAACGATTATTACAGTTTGATGATGCTAGTGGGGTAGAAAGATTGGAGTTAGAGGAGATAAAGAATGTTTGCAGACAAGGTGGGTTTGAAGGTGATTTCCCATAAAGCATGGTCAAGAAGACAAGGTTCTGTTATAATTGGAGGTATTTGGTTCATGTGTTGGTGTGCTGCATCTCTGGGAGATATGGGGGCTTTAATGAAAGGAATTAGATGTTGGCCTCTGCATTTGTGTGCATGATCACACAAAGAAGATTCAATATCTCTGGTTTTATTATGGAGTGCATGCAAAGGAAGGCAGAGGGCAGTTCTCAGAACTTTCTACTATACTCAAGGTTTCTCCAGATTATCTTACAGTCTGAGATTCAAGGGTTGATGCTGGAAGGGCCTACACTGACGGAGGAAAACATGAACTGGAAGATCATGAACAACATGAGGAAATCCTTTGCTAAAGCTACAGTGGTCTTTTCTGGGAACCTTACACCTTTCTCCCCCCCCCCCCCCCCTTGTGATAAATCAAGCTAGAGTAGCAATTCAAATCTATGAAGAGCTACAACAATAGTGGGGATAAAATGTATAACATCCAGAACAACAACAATAACAACAACAAGTTGAACAACAAGTTGAAGCTTATCAACCTCTGTCTCCTCTCATTGACATTCCATCCCCTCCACCTCAAACACCTATCATTCAACATGCCCAAGGCAGTGATGATAGAGATTGGTTCTATAAAATTGAAGAAAGCCAGGTTCTGCCTAATCTAGCAACAACTCATATTCTTACTCATGTGGTTCCTACGATCTCTACCCCTGTGGTGAAAATTCAGAAGGATACTTCAACAAGTAGTCCTATTCAAGTATATACTTCAAAGAAGAAAGGGGGAGTTGGGGTATTGACTTTTCTAGAGCTTGAGACAAAGAATGAGGATTTGGAAAAAGTTGGTTCAGAAGCAGAGATCTATGATCAACCAACTAAGATGGAGAAATGCTGGGAATAAAATTATTAGAGATCAACTTAGGTTTTCAGTTATGTTGAAGTCTCTTCCTGTGGATGATGCATCCAAAATAGGGGGAGATAAAACTACTCAAATTGAAGTTGAAACTGAGAAGATTGTTGATACAACTGTTGTGCTAGAAGATGTTGATATGGAGCAAACAGTTCAAATAGAGTTTGAAGGTAGGATTGATGAGGAAGGAGAGAATGCTAGCAGTGATTCAATCAATGAAGAGACTGAAATTGATTTAACTATTGTTGGCAAAATTGTAAAAGACATGGAGAAAGATGGGAGCTCAAAAGGTAAGGAGAAAATGTCTGAATTTACCTCTGACTTTAATCTATTTAAATTGGGTGAAGGGACATTTATCTCTGGTGATGAATTAATTAAATCTCGTAGTGAGAGACTTAACTCTGGTGATGAGTTATTTAACTCTGGTGATGAGGAAGACTGTGAAAGTGGTATGCTTGGAGAGAATATCAAGAAGTTCAGAGTTGTTGATCAATTTGGTGAGACAATTGATAAGCAAACATTTGAGAAGCATTTTGAAGGGTTATATGAAGGAATATTTGATGAAAGTGCAACAGAGACCTTCACTGTATATATAAAGGAAAGAAATCATGTTTTCGTGCATACTTCTGATGAGAGCAATAGATGGAATGAGGAGTTAGGAGGAGAGAAGATGGTTATTGATATTGGCAGTGATAAAGATGAAGATGAACTTGTTGAAACAGTAGTAAAGGAAGAAGAATGAGAGAAGATTGTGGAAGAAACTGATGGAGGAAGTAGTTTAAAACAGAGAGCAGGAGGAAGAGTGAAGAGCAGGCTATGAAGACTTCAATTTTAGTTCAAGAGTTGTAGATTTGAAAAAGAATATGCCTGGTACGAAAACAAGTTTTCAGAGACAAATTATAAGCTTCACTTGAAGAACTACTTGATAGATGTTGGTGGTATGTCGGCCAGATCAGCTGGGTAGATGAAGATAGAGACTTTGGAAAGGAACTGGTTAGATGTACAGACCAAGGTGATGGTTAATGAGTTGAAAACAAAGAGGGAAAGAAAGCTAGATGAAGAGATGAAAAAGAGACAGATGGAAAGAGTGTTTAAGGATGTTGGTGAATCTTCTGGAACAAATGTTTAAAGTCAACTTGGAGAGTCATATAAAACAAACTCCAATTGCAACTCCTATGCAGAATGTTGAGGGATCTTCTGCACAATCTGCTGATGAGAGTCAAAATGTAACTTTGAAATCTCTTGTTGAAAAACAGAGTCAAGAAGTTCATTTGAGGACAAAGGTGAAACAAGAAGATGATCCTTTTGCTGAATATATGGAGAAGGAGTCATGGTTAACAAAGACTCAACCAGAAGATCACTCACATGCTCAACCAAAATCAACACTTCCAGATGAGTATTATGTTGATGATCCTGTTGTCACTGCTATGATTGAAGACTTATCAAACTGGATATATGAAACGGCATCAGATGGTGGTGATCTTGATCAGTATGGATTCCCTATTGACACTACTGATACATCAATCCAAGGAGATAGAGGTGCAACTAGATCAAGAATCAAGAACGTGAGTCAAGAAGAGTTAAGGGAAAAAAGAGAAGAGCTTCCGAGGATGAAGAGAGGAATTATGCCACCTATTGTTGGTTGGAGGTTTGATCATTACAGTAGGGCTATAGTGATTAAGAGAAAGAGCAGAACTTGAACTATGACTCAATCCTTTGACACAACTGAAAAGCTAATGCAAATATCAGTGGAAGATGCCAGAAGGCTTTGTCAACTAAAGATGGTGAATCATGGTTCATACTCACATGGATATGACTATGAAAAGTTCATCCATGAATGTGTTAAAACAGACTTTGCCAACTTTTGGAAGAAATTCAAGGCTAAAAGGAAAAGGATGACTATGTACATAGCTCTTATGAAGAAAGTTAAAGTTTTGCATCAAAAGCCTAAAATTCTCAGATGGTGGATGGACTATGAAAATGATGAGATTGTCTTGGATAGAGAAGATGGTGAAGATGAGAGGCTCTATGAAAATGAAGATTTAAGATAGCTCTCAAATGAAGATATTCTGACTATCTTTCATTTACCTCTTGAAAAACTGCAACCTGATGATAATGAAAGAAGAATGGCACTGGAGGTTGTAGCATGGGAGGTAGATAAGATCAAAAGAGGTACAAGAGCAGGAAGATATTTGTTGATGTTTATATTTGAAGATGGGAATGGAGCTAATCCTAGCAAGATGAAGATTTTGGAAGCATCATCCAAGGGGGGGATTGTTGGAGCATAAAAGGAGTGATGGTCGAAGATTCCAAAGACTCTTCATTACGTGTTTTGTGTTAAACATTTAGTTCGGGTGAACATTGTTCATCACCCGAACTAAATCATAGTTAGGACTTTCATGAAGACTTTACGTCGGGTGAACTAACTCTTCACCAGAGTTAAGTTCAAGTTCACCCGAACTAAAAGTTAAATGAAGTTTTTTTTATTTGTTCACCCGAAGTGTTTTTAAATAAACATAAGGGTTGATGTAATGTAATAGATAGAATGTACAACCTATAAATAGTGGAGAGAGTAGTTCAATTGATAAGTGCATGAGTGTAAATGAGATTATCATCTGTAACAAACTTTCCACCCATTTATGGCCTTTGAATGAAATATTCCTTCACTGATTTCGTATTGATTCATTGTTCTTATTTCGCTAACTCAATTCATTAACTAGTGATTCTGCCACAAGTTAGTGATTCTAAACATAGCATTGTTGCTTTGAAGATTGATCATACCTGACAAGTAATTATCCGACTAATACATTTATATACCACATTACAACACGATATTGGACGATAATCAGTGACTTTCTTAGGAGCTGAATTTTCGGAAGTAATGCAATAATCGTAGAATTAACTTCTTTTAAAATTTTACCATTACGAAAAAAATCCTTTACGGCCAAGCATATATCCGCACCCACAATATCCCAAGAACTTTAAAAAAACACAGACGTGTACCCATCCGGACTCGGGGCCTTACCCTCTCCAATAGCGAACATATCATCCTTAATATCAGAATTCGGAACATCGCGTACCATATTCTGAGCTTTGGTTGCCGAAATACGCTTATTAAATAAACCTCGCTTGTCCCTTATACTCTTGACCCTCTCGTTAGTACCGAGAAACCGTGAATAGTGGCTCACGAAAGCACCAACCACCTCCCTGTCTACATAAGTCTAACCATCGGTATCTTTTATCATTGCAATTTGACTCCGGTGACGTTTACCTTTAATAACATTATGAAAAAAAAACCCGTATTACCATCTGTTTTTAAGCATCGAAATTTTGCTTGTTGTTTTAAAAACAACTCTTCATCCAGTTTTGCATCATTGAAAGCAGAGAGATACATATTCTCTTCAAGCCTAAGCTCCCTCGATGATGAGTTACTATCCAAAGCGGTTTGAACTTTATCCAACTCACTACCAAGAATACCCACCCGTTTATGAATACTACCATTCCTCTACATTAATTTTCCCATATGCGTTTTTTAAAACATCAGTTTTTTGACCATACGAAACATGTTGAAACCATCAATTTGAACATTCCAAGTCTTCGAAACAATCCCCTTGAACTTCGGTTTTGGTGACACGAAATTAACAAACTTAAAAGGTTTAGGTTTACTAATCAACGCCAATGGAATCCTCAGGACAACTGGACAATGGTCATGTATACGATATGGCTGAAACAAAACATGTGTATTCGAAAACATATTCAAGAACTCACCATTACACATTACCCTATCTAGCTTTTTCAAAATACCATATTCTAAATTCGGTCTTTGGTTCCAAGTATAAAATAACCCAAACTGTTTTACATCCTCCAAACTCACAACCTCAATGCACTCTCTAAACTTCGACATACCTATAGATGATCCAGATATTCCATGTGTGTTGTCATGTATATTAAGTGTCACGTTGAAATCACCCAAAGTAACCAATGTATTACTAGCAACAAAATGTTTATGAATGTGTAAACTATTCCACAATTCTCTTCTATGAACATAATGATTTCATGCATATATAAAAGACACAATAAAAATATTTATTAGCACAATCACCCGAACCTGACAATGCATAACTTGATCCGTTTGACTAATCACCATTAAATCTACATTCTGGTTATTCCACCCAATGATAATATGTGTGCCCTTTGGACTAAATTGAGAGTTTGACGTCCAACTCCAGCTCTTAAACACTAACGAAAAAATGTTTTGGATCCTTGAAATATCCACATGGGACTCCAAAATTGCACAAACGTGTAAACTATTTTCCGTAACGACCTCTTGAACCTCGGATTGTTTAGGGACTTGGTTCAACCCCCTAATATTCCATGCAACCACACTAAACATTAAAACCGTTTAAACCAGGAGTGCTTGCCCCCTCAGAAAATGGCTTTTCTTTGTCCAATGAGACACTTGCAAAAAACTCCTGCTCTCTCTTGACCATCCTTTACACCCAACAAATTTGTTCCTCCAGCAATATTCGCCCTCACCTGATTACCTGGAACCTGATCATCCACGCTCACCTCTACATTTACCTCCGTAGATCGCACCTTACCATCCGACATATCTTGTTTATTATTTCCCGAGATAGCACTACTCTACGACGCATTTGTTCTTCCTACACTCTTAGGCTGGTACTCATATACTGGTTGTTTCAGACCCCCAACATTAAAACCCTTTGCCTTTTTTTTCCTCACCTCTTGGAATCCATCATCATCAACTCGCGGTTCTTTTCCTTCGCTGCCCCTTTTTTACACGAAATTTTGTATGCCCAAAAACGCAACATTTAAGGCATTGGCGCGGTTTCCACTCGTATACCACCCAAAATTCATGACAAGTACTCCCTGGTTCATCCATCCTTCGTGTCGCAATTATCAATTTCTTTTTACGTTTAACACTCGCGTGCACCTTCACCATGGCCCTAGCATAACTAGGTCTACCCCAGGAGTCTATACACGTTGCATTAGTATAAGAATCCAACATTAACGTTTTTCCAATCTTTGTAGCCATAGCACTAAGCCCATCATCCGTATATCTCACAAACGGAACATCATGCATTTTTATCCAAACGGTGACCAAAGTGATATCCTCTTTAACTATGTTTATATTAGGAATCCATCTATTCAAAATGATAGGATCATTACAAATCAACCATGTCCCTCCTTCTAAAACATCCCTCACCCCTTTTTCACTAGAAAATTTAAAGTAGAAAAAACCCTTAGCATTCATCATAGTTTTCTCCAAACCAAACTTTCACTACACGTCCCATACATACACGGAAGACGCTTCCCAATAAAATACCCAGATATCGTGAATTCATAGCGTTTATTTGATGCTCTCACTGCTTCATGAGGGATTTCCAAGTCCACTCCATCCTTCCCATTAGCCGTTACAAATGTACAAAACTTTACTTTGCGCACATTTTGTTGATCCTTATTTACTTGATCTTTAACAACCACAACAAAACAACCCGACCCCGACCTAGCACCCTGCACTACTATCCCATCCCCCATCTCATCCATAGAACTCGATATCTCATCAGCATAGTCGGCATATACACTCTTAGGGAACCGAGCTGCTCTTTGTGACTTTGGATGATTCAACCATCGTGCCATATATTCATCCATCGATTCACCAGGAAAATAGCGCTAAAAAATTCATTTCAGGTTAATATTATCACCCATAGACGGTGATTTAATAACCCTCTCGGAGAAACCAAATTTGGACGAACAACCAGCTCCTGATGGAGTCTTAAACGCATTTTCCTTATCTGTATTACCATCCTGCTCCACACTCCCATGTTCCACATCAAATCCCTGAAGTAAGTTGTAAGGTGATGTCACCAGAACAGTCGACAGAGTAATTCCTTCCTCAGTAACGTTAGTATCACCTATTAGGTCATCTGATACACCTCGTGCATGCTCCATATCTGTATTTTCCTTTGGCTTTTTCCCCATCACAGGTTCTTCCTCAAATGAACTATTGTTACCCTTAGATGAATATTTCGTACTCCTTGCCTGATCCACGCTAGCCCTTTCCTTCTTCTTCTTCCCCATATTCGACGTCAAACCAACCTCGATTATCCTATCCCTTAAAATCCTAACGTGTATCTTCGTTTCGTATGGTTTACGTTTACTTTTCTCCGATAACTCTTTACTCATAACCTCCAAATACGAGCCAGTTGATTCCGGCATATATATATATATATATATATATATATATATATATATATACATACATATATATATATATATATATATATATATATATATATATATAGCGAGAGAGAGAGAGAGAGAATTGGTTTCAATTGAATATATTTATGAACCATATGAACCACTTTTTAACCTATCATTTAACAAAACCCACTTCATTTTCAAAATTACATATCTTTTAAATTATAAACTTTTACAACATAAAAAATGTCACACCCCGCTTATAGCGGAAACACGGAATGTTCCAGTTATAATATCAAGAGTCAAGATTACAACAATATAACCGATAAACAAAACATCATATTAAATAGATCATGCCAAATGTTACAAATACATCATAAAGTCAAAGGCGATATGACACCAAGTACAAATACAATTCGAAAAGAAATAAACAACCAGATCGTCATGGAAATTACAATAAACAATTCAAATCCAAATTTCCCAAAAGCAAGCGATCCGAAAATAAACTATGGCATGATCAATGGAAATCCTCAATTTCCTGCAAAGCGTTAAAACGACATCAACAACATGTTGGTGAATTATTCGCAAATTTAAAGTAAAAGTTGACCCATCGACAATTTTCATCAAAGACAACGTTAATTTCAAATGATATATCTTGTTTTCAACAACCAATAGTGAGAGGTACTTTGCCTAGACTATTCATACACTGAACCTGACCGTACAACCCCAAATCCTGAGGTCGCCAACCAAAGGTAACAAATTAATTAACCTGTCACACCCCGCTAAAGCGGAAACACGGAATGTGAAGAGCTGGAAAATCTTTACACAGGTCATATAAAACATAACGGCAATCAAGTCATTAATTAAAAATAAAAAGTGTTTACAATCCATAAAACGACCAAGTCATGATAATTTAGTACATCGATACACAATTAAAAAGTTTCATTAAAAATTCCCAAAGAAATGACCAAGTCTTTTCCCACTGAGGTTCTCACACAACCGCCTCGACCCGTCCATGCCATGCACATCATGCCTACACTAATTTCCTGAAACATAAGATAAAGTGTCAACTACGAAAGTAGTGAGTGAGTTACAGTTTAATGAGTTCGTCAAAAATATAAGTAAAGTATATAAAGTAAAAGTTTCCAAAAAGGAGGTTAGCGGAACAAGTCGCTTAAAATTTATATACTTTTAAAGTCCAAGTAACGGGCGAACCAGTGCCCTAAATTTGTAAAGACCAAATAAAGTCAAATTTAGTCAATTTGTAGTTGCGAAAGTCAATCGCTAAAAAGTTCATAAGTTTATGCGTAAGTAACTAATTAGATTTCTTGTATCAACCTCTTGGCATCTATAATTTAAGTGTTCACACTAAACCGATTGTTCAACCGTGGTGCCCATCTTCCCGCCTCTCAAACGGAAAGATTGTCTAATTCTTAGTAATATGTACTTAGATTTCCATCTAAGCAAGGAACGGTTCTTTCCGGTGGGGGAGGTTGAAGGGTAGGAGGCATCCTCTACCTCGCGGCCTCGGCGTCTTTGGCGCGCTGCATCTCTTCGCGCTCGAACTGCCTTTCCCATGAGTAGTGGTCCATGGTAGGGTTCCGTGGGACCTCTGGTGGGTGTCCGAACGGCAGGTGTGATGGAATAGGCTGGGATCCGGCAGACGGCCCGGGAGGATGACCTGCTTTCGCGCGGTCAACCTGGTACGTGGGCCTCGGTAGTGGAGTGTGGCGGCAACGGGTACCGGTGGAGGGGGGCGGTAGCACATCCCTCGGGCTGGACCCGATGCTGCTCGAGATCGCCATGGAGGTATCCTCCGTGGGATCGGTGGTCTGGTGTCGCTGGCTCTCCGAGGCAGTGCGGCCCTCGGAAGGCGACGCGGCTCTAGGTAAGGAGCGAGACTGTGAGTGCGACGGTGAACGCGATCGTGAAGAGTGAGACATGTCGATCTGTGAACAATGAGTTTCATGAGTACTAGAAGATACAAAGGAATAATAAAGGAAATGTGTATTGAAATGCATGCACGGGTCAGTCGCGTGAGAATCGGGAAAAGACAGTACCGGGAATTGTTTTTTGTCTCAAAACCGTTAACATTAGTAATCACGTTCCGTCCTTGCATAATTCCTTTTGAACTAGGCATGGGTGATCAGGCCATGCATAGTTGAAAATAAATATGCAATCGCGAAATTAATTCTCTAAAGTTTAGACCCATAACGATTTTCCGAAAAGCCTTGGTTATAGTTTGGTTTCGAAAACTTTTGAAAAATTTTTAAAACCGTTTTTTCTCTATAACCCGTGCTCTGATACCAAGTCTGTCACACCCCGCTAAAGCGGAAACACGGAATGTGAAGAGCTGGAAAATCTTTACACAGGTCATATAAAACATAACGGCAATCAAGTCATTAATTAAAAATAAAAAGTGTTTACAATCCATAAAACGACCAAGTCATGATAATTTAGTACATCGATACACAATTAAAAAGTTTCATTAAAAATTCCCAAAAGAAATGACCAAGTCTTTTCCCACTGAGGTTCTCACACAACCGCCTCGACCCGTCCATGCCATGCACATCATGCCTACACTAATTTCCTGAAACATAAGATAAAGTGTCAACTACGAAAGTAGTGAGTGAGTTACAGTTTAATGAGTTCGTCAAAAATATAAGTAAAGTATATAAAGTAAAAGTTTCCAAAAAGGAGGTTAGCGGAACAAGTCGCTTAAAATTTATATACTTTTAAAGTCCAAGTAACGGGCGAACCAGTGCCCTAGATTTGTAAAGACCAAATAAAGTCAAATTTAGTCAATTTGTAGTTGCGAAAGTCAATCGCTAAAAGTTCATAAGTTTATGCGTAAGTAACTAATTAGATTTCTTGTATCAACCTCTTGGCATCTATAATTTAAGTGTTCACACTAAACCGATTGTTCAACCGTGGTGCCCATCTTCCCGCCTCTCAAACGGAAAGATTGTCTAATTCTTAGTAATATGTACTTAGATTGCCATCTAAGCAAGGAACGGTTCTTTCCTAAGTATCGATACCCATAATTACTATACGGCTAAGTAGCTAATAGTGTGTAAGTACAAGTCCAAAAAGTCGTGGGCGTCAAATAGTTTTGTCTAAAAGAGAGGTAGTCGTCCGTCACTTAAGTACGTATTATAGTTCCATCAAGGGTTGGTACCTATACAAGCATCAATGATTAGTCTAGTACAAAAAGAGCGAGCCAATAAGTTCAAGTGGAACAAAAATATTTTACGCATGATAGTTCAAAATAGTACGTACAAAATAGTTCCAAGTCCAAAATAGTCCAAGTACGTTCCAAAATAAGTTCCAAAATAAGACCAAGTACGTTCCAAAATAAGTTCCAAAATAAGTCCAAGCACGTTCCAAAAGTCAAAATAGTTCATAAGTTCAAAAGTCAAAGTTCGATAATTTGCAATTTGATTCATAAAGTTTTCAAATACAGTTAATCTTATGTTTCCCCCAAAATTCATGTAAAACATATATAAAATAAGGGGTTGTAACTCACGGATTGCGAAGAACGAGAACTCGGAAGCTCGGTCGGAATATGGAAGCCGGGAATCACGGATTGCGTAATATTACCAAGATAGTTTAATTAGTTGTTATATTATTATGTTCTTATATAATAATATAGACCAATTTTATTAACTTTAAGTGTCAAGGTTAAGTAAAGTTGAAATGGTCCGAAAAGGTAATTGTCACGTTTTGTCCAAAGGTCCGATTTAACGTTTATGATTATTATCTTAAGTGCTTTTGCTCGCTGAAGTGATTTACAATTTCTGAGGAAATTTGGGCAGCGCTTCCGAGCCCAAATTTCATGCCCAAAAATTGTACCATCACTTCCGCTCACAAATCACCTAAAACACAACATCATATATATTATAGCTCAATATAGTCCAAATAGTCCAATATAAGTCATCATTATTATTAGTTTTATCCATCTCAGTCCCATAATAATGTTAGTATAAGTCCAGAACGTGTACATAAGTTTTAAACGGACAAAACGACGATTTTTGGGAAGAACAACAGCCCGGTGAGCGGCACCTGTCAGGGGGTGCTGCGCACCTCCTTGCTATTCTTCACCATTTTGTGATTTCTTTGCTAAAAACGTCTTTTTACCCATAGATTTCGACATGCAACCGGTTTAAACTTATTAAAACATCTTTTTAACAGTTTATAAAGCATTTTTTGGTTACAAATCCGTGGATCTAAAGGTTATTTCGGTTAAAAACGTTTTTGACCATAAGAGTCATAGATTTGTTCAAAAACACATTTTCAACCGTTAGATCTTACATGCAATTGAATATTTGTATAAAAATAGTAAAAAGAAAGAAATCTACCGAAGGAAAAGCTCGTATGATGAGTTTTGGTCGGATTTTAGCTCCCAAAAATCTTTACAACACTAGTCCTTTTTGATAAAAACGACACCCCCTTGCTTCTCTAGTTGATTAGAACGATTTGTATGGATAAAAGGTGGATTTTTATGGTGAAATGTTTCTGGAAATGGTGTTTGTTAGAGAGAAAATAGAGAGAAGCTAGAGAGAATAAGTGTGTGTGTGTGTTTTTCAATTTGTAAAATGAAAAATGAAATGAAATTAGATGGAGTGTTGTTTTAATTGTCTTGGAATACTGGAATGGCAGTAATGGCAGGTCTAGGCTCGAGTTGGTTGGTTGAAAGTTTACAAAAACGAGACAGGGACTGAAAATGTAAATATTTTGAATTCTGGCGTGAGGTGCTGCGCACCTCAACACTAGGTGCTGCGCACCGGGTGATTTTTCAGCCTTTATCAGATTTTTCGTTTTTGCGTTTTTGCTTCGTTGGACCTTTTTGTTAATTAAAAGTTCTTAAGTATGATTTGTTATGAACTTAGTAAAGTTCAATAGGTGTTTTCTTGGTATTAGGACTTATATAATTGATTCCGGAAGTTATTCCGACACTAGTTCCGACAAAGTACAG
>CAJVGC010000592.1:8664859-8691449 GCA_910822075.1 Senecio squalidus
TACTTGTTCAATTGCTATATCGGTTCGAAACATTAGTCACTCTTTTATCGTGTTCACTTTGTTTTAGTTCGTAACTGTTGAGTCTGTACTTTGTCGGAACTAGTGTCGGAATAACTTCCGGAATCAATTATATAAGTCCTAATACCAAGAAAACACCTATTGAACTTTCCTAAGTTCATAACAAATCATACTTAAGAACTTTTAATTAACAAAAAGGTCCAACAAATCATACCAGAATTCAAAATATTTACATTTTCAGTCCCTGTCTCGTTTTTATAAACTTTCAACAAACCAACTCGAGCCTAGACCTGCCATTACTGCCATTCCAGTATTCCAAGACAATTAAAACAACACTCCATCTAATTTCATTTCATTTTTCATTTTACAAATTGAAAAACACACACACACACTTATTCTCTCTAGCTTCTCTTTATTTTTCTCTCTAACAAACACCATTTCCAGAAACATTTCACCATAAAAATCCACCTTTTATCCATACAAATCGTTCTAATCAACTAGAGAAGCAAGGGGGTGTCGTTTTTATCAAAAAGGACTAGTGTTATAAAGATTTTTGGGAGCTAAAATCCGACCAAAACTCATCATCCGAGCTTTTCCTTCGGTAGATTTCTTTCTTTTTACTATTTTTATACAAATATTCAATTGCATGTAAGATATAACGGTTGAAAATGTGTTTTTGAACAAATCTATGACTTTTTATGGTCAAAAACGTTTTTAACCGAAATAACCTTTAGATCCACGGATTTGTAACCAAAAATGCTTTATAAACTGTTAAAAAGATGTTTTAATAAGTTTAAACCGGTTGCATGTCGAAATCTATGGGTAAAAAGACGTTTTTAGCAAAGAAATCACAAAATGGTGAAGAACAGCAAGGAGGTGCGCAGCACCCCCTGACAGGTGCCGCGCACCGGGCTGCTGTTCTTCCCAAAAATCGTCGTTTTGTCCGTTTAAAACTTATGTACACGTTCTGGACTTATACTAACATTATTATGGGACTGAGATGGATAAAACTAATAATAATGATGACTTATATTGGACTATTTGGACTATATTGAGCTATAATATATATGATGTTGTGTTTTAGGTGATTTGTGAGCGGAAGTGATGGTACAATTTTTGGGCATGAAATTTGGGCTCGGAAGCGCTGCCCAAATTTCCTCAGAAATTGTAAATCACTTCAGCGAGCAAAAGCACTTAAGATAATAATCATAAACGTTAAATCGGACCTTTGGACAAAAACGTGACAATTACCTTTTCGGACCATTTCAACTTTACTTAACCTTGACACTTAAAGTTAATAAAATTGGTCTATATTATTATATAAGAACATAATAATATAACAACTAATTAAACTATCTTGGTAATATTAGGCAATCCGTGATTCCCGGCTTCCATATTCCGACCGAGCTTCCGAGTTCTCGTTCTTCGCAATCCGTGAGTTACAACCCCTTATTTTATATATGTTTTACATGAATTTTGGGGGAAACATAAGATTAACTGTATTTGAAAACTTTATGAATCAAATTGCAAATTATCGAACTTTGACTTTTGAACTTATGAACTATTTTGACTTTTGGAACGTAGTTGGACTTATTTTGGAACTTATTTTGGAACGTACTTGGTCTTATTTTGGAACTTATTTTGGAACGTACTTGGACTATTTTGGACTTGGAATTATTTTGTACGTACTATTTTGAACTATCATGCGTAAAATATTTTTGTTCCACTTGAACTTATTGGCTCGCTCTTTTTGTACTAGACTAATCATTGATGCTTGTATACGTACCAACCCTTGATGGAACTATAATACGTACTTAAGTGACGGACGACTACCTCTCTTTTAGACAAAACTATTTGACGCCCACGACTTTTTGGACTTGTACTTACACACTATTAGCTACTTAGCCGTATAGTAATTATGGGTATCGATACTTAGGAAAGAACCGTTCCTTGCTTAGATGGCAATCTAAGTACATATTACTAAGAATTAGACAATCTTTCCGTTTGAGAGGCGGGAAGATGGGCACCACGGTTGAACAATCGGTTTAGTGTGAACACTTAAATTGTAGATGCCAAGAGGTTGATACAAGAAATCTAATTAGTTACTTACGCATAAACTTATGAACTTTTAGCGATTGACTTTCGCAACTACAAATTGACTAAATTTGACTTTATTTGGTCTTTACAAATCTAGGGCACTGGTTCGCCCGTTACTTGGACTTTAAAAGTATATAAATTTTAAGCGACTTGTTCCGCTAACCTCCTTTTTGGAAACTTTTACTTTATATACTTTACTTATATTTTTGACGAACTCATTAAACTGTAACTCACTCACTACTTTCGTAGTTGACACTTTATCTTATGTTTCGGGAAATTAGTGTAGGCATGATGTGCATGGCATGGACGGGTCGAGGCGGTTGTGTGAGAACCTCAGTGGGAAAAGACTTGGTCATTTCTTTTGGGAATTTTTAATGAAACTTTTTAATTGTGTATCGATGTACTAAATTATCATGACTTGGTCGTTTTATGGATTGTAAACACTTTTTATTTTTAATTAATGACTTGATTGCCGTTATGTTTTATATGACATGTGTAAAGATTTTCCAGCTCTTCACATTCCGTGTTTCCGCTTTAGCGGGGTGTGACAGACTCTTCACATAACTAGCTTGACCCGCCTGAGCAATGCACTTCATAACTTACGCTTAGATTCCTGAAACATGAGATAAAGTGTCAACTACGAAAGTAGTGAGTGAGTTACAGTTTAATGAGTTCGTCAAAAATATAAGTGAAGTATATAAAGTAAAAGTTTCCAAAAAGGAGGTTAGCGGAACAAGTCGCTTAAAATTTATATACTTTTAAAGTCCAAGTAACGGGCGAACCAGTGCCCTAGATTTGTAAAGACCAAATAAAGTCAAATTTAGTCAATTTGTAGTTGCGAAAGTCAATCGCTAAAAAGTTCATAAGTTTATGTGTAAGTAACTAATTAGATTTCTTGTATCAACCTCTTGGCATCTATAATTTAAGTGTTCACACTAAACCGATTGTTCAACCGTGGTGCCCATCTTCCCGCCTCTCAAACGGAAAGATTGTCTAATTCTTAGTAATATGTACTTAGATTGCCATCTAAGCAAGGAACGGTTCTTTCCTAAGTATCGATACCCATAATTACTATACGGATAAGTAGCTAATAGTGTGTAAGTACAAGTCCAAAAAGTCGTGGGCGTCAAATAGTTTTGTGTAAAAGAGAGGTAGTCGTCCGTCACTTAAGTACGTATTATAGTTCCATCAAGGGTTGGTACGTATACAAGCATCAATGATTAGTCTAGTACAAAAAGAGCGAGCCAATAAGTTCAAGTGGAACAAAAATATTTTACGCATGTTAGTTCAAAATAGTACGTACAAAATAGTTCCAAGTCCAAAATAGTCCAAGTACGTTCCAAAATAAGTTCCAAAATAAGACCAAGTACGTTCCAAAATAAGTTCCAAAATAAGTCCAAGTACGTTCCAAAAGTCAAAATAGTTCATAAGTTCAAAAGTCAAAGTTCGATAATTTGCAATTTGATTCATAAAGTTTTCAAATACAGTTAATCTTATGTTTCCCCCAAAATTCATGTAAACATATATAAAATAAGGGGTTGTAACTCACGGATTGCGAAGAACGAGAACTCGGAAGCTCGGTCGGAATATGGAAGCCGGGAATCACGGATTGCCTAATATTACCAAGATAGTTTAATTAGTTGTTATATTATTATGTTCTTATATAATAATATAGACCAATTTTATTAACTTTAAGTGTCAAGGTTAAGTAAAGTTGAAATGGTCCGAAAAGGTAATTGTCACGTTTTTGTCCAAAGGTCCGATTTAACGTTTATGATTATTATCTTAAGTGCTTTTGCTCGCTGAAGTGATTTACAATTTCTGAGGAAATTGGGCAGCGCTTCCGCGCCCAAATTTCATGCCCAAAAATTGTACCATCACTTCCGCTCACAAATCACCTAAAACACAACATCATATATATTATAGCTCAATATAGTCCAAATAGTCCAATATAAGTCATCATTATTATTAGTTTTATCCATCTCAGTCCCATAATAATGTTAGTATAAGTCCAGAACGTGTACATAAGTTTTAAACGGACAAAACGACGATTTTTGGGAAGAACAGCAGCCCGGTGCGCGGCACCTGTCAGGGGGTGTTGCGCACCTCATTGCTATTCTTCACCATTTCGTGATTTCTTTGCTAAAAACGTCTTTTTACCCATAGATTTCGACATGCAACCGGTTTAAACTTATTAAAACATCTTTTTAACAGTTTATAAAGCATTTTTGGTTACAAATCCGTGGATCTAAAGGTTATTTCGGTTAAAAATGTTTTTGACCATAAAAAGTCATGCATAATTATCACTTGAATCGTGGAGCTCCAAGATGTGCATTTAAAGTGGACATCCAGACTGCTTATGATACGGTGGATTGAAATTTTCTTAGAGATGTTCTAAATGGTTTTGGTTTCCATAAGCGGTTGATTGGTTGGATTATGGAGTGTGTTACAACTACCTCATTCTCCATAAGTATTAATGGTTCATTGCATGGCTATTTTAAGGGTAAGAGGGGTCTTCGTCAAGGGGATCCTCTATCCCCGTATTTGTTTACTTTGGTTATGGAGATTCTTTCGCTTATTATTAACCGGCGTGTGCTTGAAGCGGATTCATTCACTTATCATCCGCATTGTTCTAGAATTGATCTTGTCAACTTATGCTTTGCTGATGATTTATTTTTGTTTTGTTATGGCAACGTGAATTCAGCCAGGGTAATCATGGAAGCATTGGACGAGTTCAAACAGGTCTCGGGTCTTGTTCCGAGTATTCCAAAGAGTACGGCATATTTTTGCAATGTTTTGAATCATGTAAAGCTTGCTATTCTTAGGATTCTGCCGTTTGAAGAGGGTAAGCTTCCGGTTAAGTACTTGGGAGTGCCTTTGGTGTCTTCTAGGTTAATGATACGTGATTGTAAGGAGCTCATTGAGAAGGTCCAGTTTCGTGTGGATAGTTGGAAGAATAAGTCTCTTTCTATAGCGGGAAGATTACAACTTATTCATTCGGTTCTTGGATCTTTGCATGTATTTTGGGCTTCGGTGTTTGTTTTACCGAATCAGGTTCTGTATGATATTGAGCAAATCATGAGGAGGTTCCTTTGGTCTCATGCATCGACCAACAAAGGGAGTGCTAAAGTGGCTTGGACTGATATTTGTTTACCACGTCAGGAAGGGGGCCTTGGCATTCGAAGGTTAGACTTGTTTAATATTTCTCTTATGGTTACGCATATTTGGAAGCTAATTAATAACAAGGAGTCTCTTTGGGTTCAATGGATACATTCTTACAAACTGGTTGGTCGAAGCTTTTGGGATATTCCATGTCGTGGTAACATGTCATGTGGGTGGCGTAAGATTCTAACTATTCGGCCTCTTGTTCGTGATTTCATTTGTCATAAAATTGGGGATGGGTCTAAGATTTCAGTATGGTATGATAATTGGTGTGAACTTAGCCCTCTTGCTAATTTTATATCCAATAGATATATTCATAGGGATGGTTTTTCTATGGAATCGAAGCTGAAAGATGTGGTTGTAGATGGTCGGTTTATTTGGCCTATTTCTTGGAATGCAAGGTATCCAGCTCTTAATCTGCTTGTGGCTCCGAATCTTCAAAGTGATATGCAAGATACTTTACAATGGAAGGATCTTGATGGTAATGTTCGGCCATTTTCAGTTTCGGAGGTTTGGAATTGTCTTCGTCCCCGTGGTGATATTGTAGATTGGTATCATTGTGTTTGGTTCTTTGGTTGTATTCCACGGCATGCATTTCACTTGTGGTTAATCATGAAACGAAGGCTGAAAACGCAGGATAGATTGCGGGCTTGGGATAATGTAGATGCTGCAAATATGGTTTGTTCGCTTTGTGAGGGTCAACAAGACTCACATGAACACTTATTCTTTGCGTGTTTGTTCTCATCACAGGTGTGGGCAAAAGTAAAGCATATGGCTGGTTTATCACATACAAACCATCATATGGATTCCATTATACTTGATGTTTCTCCGTTTGCAAATCGGAGAAGTAGTAAGAGTGTTATTGCGAAGCTTGTTATTGCAGCGGTTGCTTATTATGTGTGGCAAGAGAGGAATAATCGTTTATTTCGTAAGGAGAAAAGAACAGTTGATCAAGTTGTGGAATGTATTCTTAGTTCTGTTCGGCTTAAGTTGTCTTCATGTGCTTGGAGGAGGTCTCGTATGGCAGAGGATATCATTCAGTTATGGGGTCTAAAGTCTACGTTTCTAAGTTAGTCTTTAGATATACGTCATCTGTACTATTTAGATGGCGTTTTCCTATTGGTGTTATTGCTTATGTAATAGGGTGTTGATTTGTTTTTGAGTCTTGTTTTTAGAGGTTGTTCAGGCATTGCTTGAGGTTATTGTGGTACTTCAGCCACAATCCATTGTACTTAATTGTTTTTGGTGATTAATATATTTAACCGGGGTATTCATTCCCTTTTACCAAAAAAAAAAAAAGTCATAGATTTGTTCAAAAACACATTTTCAACCGTTAGATCTTACATGCAATTGAATATTTGTATAAAAATAGTAAAAAGAAAGAAATCTACCGAAGGAAAAGCTCGGATGATGAGTTTTGGTCGGATTTTAGCTCCCAAAAATCTTTACAACACTAGTCCTTCAAACAAGTCTGTCACACCCCGCTAAAGTGGAAACACGGAATGTGAAGAGCAAAGAATCATTTCACGGGTTACACTAAAATTAACGGTTCGAGTCATTAAGATTTAAATTGAAAAGTACAAGTCAAAGATACAACCAATATTCAACATAAGACCATAGTACATAACAAAAGTGTTTTTAAATAAAATTCCCAAAATAAGGTCTTCTTCCCAAGTACACTTCACATAAGAGACTTGACCCGCCTGAGCAATGCACTTCATAACTTACGCTTAGTTCCTGAAACATGAGATAAAGTGTCAACTACGAAAACGTAGTGAGTGAGTTACAGTTTATGAATTGAAAATAGTTTCAACTTAAAAGTTCATAAGTGACCGAGACGAGTTCAAGATTCACAAAAGTTCAAGAGTTGTTCAAAGCCAAGGAATTTCAAGATAAGTACAAGTGCTTAAAATTCAAGAATAACTCAATAAAGTTTAAGTGCTTAAAATTTTAGAACAGTTAAATTTCAAGGTAAGTTCAAGTCCAAGTAAGTTCCAAGACCAAGTACGTTCAAAATATGTTCCAAGACCAAGTACGTTCAATATATGTTCCAAGACCAAGTACGTTCAAAATATGTTCCAAGACCAAGTACGTTCAAAATATGTTCCAAGACCAAGTACGTTCAAAATAAGTTCCAAGACCAAGTACGTTCAAAATATGTTCCAAGACCAAGTACGTTCAAAATATTTTCCAAGACCAAGTACGTTCAAAATAAGTTCCAAGACCAAGTTCAAAAGTCAAGTAGCGTAGCGAGCGAAAAAGTCCGTAGTCATTACCTCAGCGGTGGATTAGTCCACATGTGTAAGACAGTAAGTAAGTATATGCGTAAATAAAGACCTATGATTCTCGAGTTGTACCAACCACAAAGCTTAATATACGTAAGATTTAGTCTACACACTAATCCGATTTTAGTCAAGTACCTGCCCACTAGTCCAGTCTAAAGTCCGAGTCCGCGAGAACTTAGCAATATGTACCTTGGTCGCTACCCATTGGTAAGGAGTGACCGCTCCTAAGTATCGATACCCATAATTTATGCTAACGGCTTGTGTTAATAGTGTGTATAGTCGTCCAAGAAAAGTTGTGGGGCGTCTAGTCGTCCTGTTTTCAAAAGTCTTTTTGTCTGCACTTACGTTGCTATATTCACACCTAGGGTTTTGCACCAAATACAACCAAGCTATCAATGTCTAATCAAGAATTCAAAGAGGCAAACCTAGGGAGTCTAAAGTAAGCCAATCCGAACAATTGATGTTGTTTACGCATATTAGTCCAAATAGTCGTACAAAAATAGTCCCAAAGTAGTCCAAATAGTTCGTACCAAAAATAGTTCCAAAGTAGTCCAAATAGTTCGTACCAAAAACAGTTCCTTTAGTTCAAAAGTTTCCATAAATAGAAAGTCGTTCGAATAGTTCAAAAGGTTTCCAAAGGTTCGCAAAAGTTTAATAAGTTCGTAAAAGTTTTAATTAATAAGTAGCCAATAAGGCAATAAAGCATTTTTACGCATAAGAGTCTCTAAGAATTTGTCCAAAATAGTTCAAAGATCCAAAAGTCAAAATAGTTCAAATAGACCAAAGTCAAAATAGTTCAATAAGTACCGAAAGTCAAATTAGTTTGATAAGTTCAATAAGTCAAAATAGTCGTACAAGTTCACAAAAGGTTTGATCTCATGTTTTCCCCAAAAAGAGTACTTAAAATGTAAGAGTAGAGAGGGGTGTAACTCACGGTTTGCGAAGAAAGTGAACTCGGAATCGGTCGGAAAAGGAGCCGGGAATCACGGAATGCCTATGAATACCAAGATTGTCCAAAAGTTAATGTCTTATTAGGTTCTTTATATAAGATTAGGTAACTTTTGTTTATGATTATGTGTTGAAGTCAAATCGTCTCAAAATTTGGTCCGAAGCGGTTAACGTTTGTTTTTGTCCGAATAGTTTAAAGTTAAAGTTATTATTATGATAGACATGTTTAGGTTACTGAAATGGTTTAGGTTTTCTAACGAAATTTGGGCAGCGCTTCCGCGCCCAAATTTCATGTCCAAAACCTACAACCAATTCCGCTCACAAAACATGCATATACACATAATAACTTCATAATAAGTCAAATAAGTCCAAAGAGTCCAATACAAGTCACCATTATTATAGTTTTTATTCATCTCAGTCTTATAATAATATTAGCAAAAGTCCAGAATGCGTGTACGAGTTTTAAACAATCAAAACGACGATTTTCGGGAAGAACAGCAGCCCGGTGCGCGGCACCTGTCAGGGGGTGTTGCGCACCTCCTTGATGTTCTTCACCGTTTTGTGATTTCTTGGCCAAAAACGTTTTATTACCCATAGATTTTGACATGCAACCAGTAGATATCTTATAAAACATCATTTTTATAGTTTCTAAACAACTTTTATCCACAAAAACATAGATCTAAGTATCATCTAGATAAAAATCGTTTTTGTAGAGAAAGTGATATAAATCTTTATAAAAATTCATTTTTGTTGTTTAGATCATACATGCAATTAGTAAAAACAGTAAATAAAGGTAGGAGAAAGGTTTCTACCGAATCAAAATGAGTGGATGATTGTTTTGAACGAATTTAGAGCTCCAAAATCGGTAGAAAGAGCTTGAACCCGAAAATACTTTGCTCCTCCTTGATTGTTTTGATGTTTAAACGTTTTTGATGGTAGTTTTATGGTGGATTCGTGGCTGGAACCTCTGGTTTCAATGGAGGCTTTAGAGAGAAAATAGAGAGAAAATAGAGAGAAAAGATGAACTATGTGTGAATGTGTGTGTGTGTTTTGGATTTTCTAAAATGAAAATGAAATAGAAATTAGGGGAGTGATAATGAGGGAGTCTTGGGCAGTATGTTGGCAGTAAATGAGTGTCAAAACCCGAGTTTGATTGGGTGATTTGTTACAAAAACGAGGCAAGGCCTAAAAATGTAATATTTTTGAAAACTGGGGTGAGGTGCTGCGCACCACACCAATAGGTGCTGCGCACCGGGGGATTTTCAGCCTTTCTGATTTTTCGTTTTTACGTTATTGCTTCGTTGGACCTTTTTGTTAATTGAAAGTTCTAAATTATGATTAGTCATGAACTTAGGAAAGTTCAATATGTGTTTTCTTGGTGTTAGGACTTATAGAATTGATTACGGAAGTTATTCCGACACTAGTTCCGACAAAGTACCGACTCAACAGTTACGAACTAGAACAGAGCGAACACGATAAAAGAGTAGCTAATGTTTCGAACCGATATAGCAATTGAACAAGTACCTAGATTTTAGACGGTTGTCACATTCTCCCCGGGTTGAAAGGAATTTCGTCCCGAAATTTTAGTGCGTCCTATCAGGAAGAAGAGTTCTCGAACAGATGTGGATACTTCTGACGGAATTGGTCTTCACGCTCCCATGTGAATTCGTGACCACGTCGGGAATTCCACCGAACTTTGATTATCGGAATACGGCTCTGCCTGAGTTGTTTGACCTCGCGGTCAACAACTTCGAGCGGTTCCTCGATGAAGTTTAGCTTGCTGTCAATTTTGACCTCGTCAAGAGGGATAACGATGGTCTCGTCAGACAGACACTTTTTCAAGTGTGAGACATGGAATACATTATGAACACTCGCGAGGGTTTGAGGGAGTTGGAGACGATAAGCAACGGGACCGATACGCTCAATGACTTCATAACGAATTCCATGTCTCACACTTGAAAAAGTGTCTGTCTGACGAGACCATCGTTATCCCTCTTGACGAGGTCAAAATTGACAGCAAGCTAAACTTCATCGAGGAACCGCTCGAAGTTGTTGACCGCGAGGTCAAACAACTCAGGCAGAGCCGTATTCCGATAATCAAAGTTCGGTGGAATTCCCGACGTGATCACGAATTCACATGGGAGCGTGAAGACCAATTCCGTCAGAAGTATCCACATCTGTTCGAGAACTCTTCTTCCTGATAGGACGCACAAAAATTTCGGGACGAAATTTCTTTCAACCCGGGGAGAATGTGACAACCGTCTAAAATTCAGGTACTTGTTCAATTGCTATATCGGTTCGAAACATTAGTCACTCTTTTATCGTGTTCACTTTGTTCTAGTTCGTAACTGTTGAGTCTGTACTTTGTCGGAACTAGTGTCGGAATAACTTCCGTAACTGTTGAGTCTGTACTTTGTCGGAACTAGTGTTCACTTTGTTCTAGTTCGTAACTTGAGTTTCTGAAAAGAATCCTCCTGATCTTTTCCCCAGATAAAGTCCTTATCTTTCTGGGTGAGCTCGGTGAGGGGTTTTGCGATTTTAGAGAAATTCTCAATGAATCTCCGGTAATAGCCCGCCAATCCCAGGAACTGATGGATTTCAGTCGGGGTCGTCGGAGCTTGCCATTTCTCAATCGCTTCGATTTTGGCTGGATCTACATGAATCCCTTCCTGGTTGACCACATGACCAAGGAAATGTACCTCTCGGAGCCAGAATTCACACTTCGAGAATTTGGCGTACAACTTCTGTTCTCGGAGGAGTTCTAAAATGAGCTTAAGGTGCTTCGCGTGATCTTCCTTGTTCCTCGAGTAGATGAGAATGTCGTCTATGAATACGATCACGAACCGTCTAAAATTCAGGTACTTGTTCAATTGCTATATCGGTTCGAAACATTAGCCACTCTTTTATCGTGTTCACTTTGTTCTAGTTTGTAACTGTTGAGTCTGTACTTTGTCGGAACTAGTGTCGGAATAACTTCCGGAATCAATTTTATAAGTCCTAAAACCAAGAAAACACCTATTGAACTTTCCTAAGTTCATAACAAATCATACGTAAGAACTTTTAATTAACAAAAAGGTCCAACGAAGCAAAAACGCAAAAACGAAAAATCTGATAAAGGCTGAAAAATCACCCGGTGCGCAGCACCTCACGCCAGAATTCAAAATATTTACATTTTCAGTCCCTGTCTCGTTTTTGTAAACTTTCAACCAACCAACTCGAGCCTAGACCTGCCATTACTGCCATTCCAGTATTCCAAGACAATTAAAACAACACTCCATCTAATTTCATTTCATTTTTCATTTTACAAATTGAAAAACACACACACACACACTTATTCTCTCTAGCTTCTCTCTATTTTTCACTCTAACAAACACCATTTCCAGAAACATTTCACCATAAAAATCCACCTTTTATCCATACAAATCGTTCTAATCAACTAGAGAAGCAAGGGGGTGTCGTTTTTATCAAAAAGGACTAGTGTTGTAAAGATTTTTGGGAGCTAAAATCCGACCAAAACTCATCATCCGAGCTTTTCCTTCGGTAGATTTCTTTCTTTTTACTATTTTTATACAAATATTCAATTGCATGTAAGATCTAACGGTTGAAAATGTGTTTTTGAACAAATCTATGACTTTTTATGGTCAAAAACGTTTTTAACCGAAATAACCTTTAGATCCACGGATTTGTAACCAAAATGCTTTATAAACTGTTAAAAAGATGTTTTAATAAGTTTAAACCGGTTGCATGTCGAAATCTATGGGTAAAAAGACGTTTTTAGCAAAGAAATCACAAAATGGTGAAGAACAGCAAGGAGGTGCGCAGCACCCCCTGACAGGTTCCGAGCACCGGGCTGCTGTTCTTCCCAAAAATCGTCGTTTTGTCCGTTTAAAACTTATGTACACGTTCTGGACTTATACTAACATTATTATGGGACTGAGATGGATAAAACTAATAATAATGATGACTTATATTGGACTATTTGGACTATATTGAGCTATAATATATATGATGTTGTGTTTTAGGTGATTTGTGAGCGGAAATGATGGTACAATTTTTGGGCATGAAATTTGGGCGCGGAAGCGCTGCCCAAATTTCCTCAGAAATTGTAAATCACTTCAGCGAGCAAAAGCACTTAAGATAATAATCATAAACGTTAAATCGGACCTTTGGACAAAAACGTGACAATTACCTTTTCGGACCATTTCAACTTTACTTAACCTTGACACTTAAAGTTAATAAAATTGGTCTATATTATTATATAAGAACATAATAATATAACAACTAATTAAACTATCTTGGTAATATTAGGCAATCCGTGATTCCCGGCTTCCATATTCCGACCGAGCTTCCGAGTTCTCGTTCTTCGCAATCCGTGAGTTACAACCCCTTATTTTATATATGTTTTACATGAATTTTGGGGGAAACATAAGATTAACTGTATTTGAAAACTTTATGAATCAAATTGCAAATTATCGAACTTTGACTTTTGAACTTATGAACTATTTTGACTTTTGGAACGTACTTGGACTTATTTTGGAACTTATTTTGGAACGTACTCGGTCTTATTTTGGAACTTATTTTGGAACGTACTTGGACTATTTTGGACTTGGAACTATTTTGTACGTACTATTTTGAACTATCATGCGTAAAATATTTTTGTTCCACTTGAACTTATTGGCTCGCTCTTTTTGTACTAGACTAATCATTGATGCTTGTATAGGTACCAACCCTTGATGGAACTATAATACGTACTTAAGTGACGGACGACTACCTCTCTTTTAGACAAAACTATTTGACGCCCACGACTTTTTGGACTTGTACTTACACACTATTAGCTACTTAGCCGTATAGTAATTATGGGTATCGATACTTAGGAAAGAACCGTTCCTTGCTTAGATGGCAATCTAAGTACATATTACTAAGAATTAGACAATCTTTCCGTTTGAGAGGCGGGAAGATGGGCACCACGGTTGAACAATCGGTTTAGTGTGAACACTTAAATTATAGATGCCAAGAGGTTGATACAAGAAATCTAATTAGTTACTTACGCATAAACTTATGAACTTTTAGCGATTGACTTTCGCAACTACAAATTGACTAAATTTGACTTTATTTGGTCTTTACAAATCTAGGGCACTGGTTCGCCCGTTACTTGGACTTTAAAAGTATAAAAATTTTAAGCGACTTGTTCCGCTAACCTCCTTTTTGGAAACTTTTACTTTATATACTTTACTTATATTTTTGACGAACTCATTAAACTGTAACTCACTCACTACTTTCGTAGTTGACACTTTATCTTATGTTTCAGGAAATTAGTGTAGGCATGATGTGCATGGAATGGACGGGTCGAGGCGGTTGTGTGAGAACCTCAGTGGGAAAAGACTTGGTCATTTCTTTTGGGAATTTTTAATGAAACTTTTTAATTGTGTATCGATGTACTAAATTATCATGACTTGGTGGTTTTATGGATTGTAAACACTTTTTATTTTTAATTAATGACTTGATTGCCGTTATGTTTTATATGACCTGTGTAAAGATTTTCCAGCTCTTCACATTCCGTGTTTCCGCTTTAGCGGGGTGTGACAGACTTGGTATCAGAGCACGGGTTATAGAGAAAAACGGTTTTAAAATTTTTTCAAAAGTTTTCGAAACCAAACTATAACCAAGGCTTTTCGGAAAATCGTTATGGGTCTAAACTTTAGAGAATTAATTTCGCGATTGCATATTTATTTTCAACTATGCATGGCCTGATCACCCATGCCTAGTTCAAAAGGGATTATGCAAGGACGGAACGTGATTACTAAGGTTAACGGTTTTGAGACAAAAAAAAATTCCCGGTACTGTCTTTTCTTGATTCTCACGCGACTGACCCCGTACATGCATTTCATTACACATTTCCTTTATTATTCCTTTGTATCTTCTAGTACTCATGAAACTCATTGTTCACAGATCGACATGTCTTACTCTTCACGATCGCGTTCACCGTCGCACTCACAGTCTCGCTCCTTACCTAGAGCCGCGTCGCCTTCCGAGGGCCGCACTGCCTCGGAGAGCCAGCGACACCAGACCACCGATCCCACGGAGGATACCTCCATGGCGATCTCGAGCAGCATCGGGTCCAGCCCGAGGGATGTGCTACCGCCCCCTCCACCGGTACCCGTTGCCGCCACACTCCACTACCGAGGCCCACGTACCAGGTTGACCGCGCGAAAGCAGGTCATCCTCCCGGGCCGTCTGCCGGATAGGATGGCTGCCCGCCAGGAGGGACCATCCCAGCCTATTCCATCACACCTGCCGTTCGGACACCCACCAGAGGTCCCACGGAACCCTACCATGGACCACTACTCATGGGAAAGGCAGTTCGAGCGCGAAGAGATGCAGCGCGCCAGAGACGCCGAGGCCGCGAGGCAGAGGATGCCTCCTACCCTTCAACCTCCCCCACCGGCCGCGTTCCTCCACTTGCACCGCGAAGTGCGGGGACTGGCTCATGAGACCCAGAACCAGGGACACCTCATCAGTGAGGTTACCGACTCTGCAGAACGGTTGTCGGAGCAGGCGTTGCGATTCATCGCATCGACCCGAGCTACGGCCCGTACTGTGCAGCGCCTCATTGGCATGTGCCTGGTGATGGGCACGTTGATTGTGGTTATGGCAGCCAAGATGTTTCTGGATAGGCGCCATTAGTTATTTCTTCTACTTGTATTGTACTTAGTCTAGTCGTAATTTTCTCTTTGTACACGACGTAGACCTTTATCATCTTTCCTTTTATGTATTGTACCAATATTTCTCAGTTCAGTACTTGTACCAAACCCTATGATTATGAATGAAATTCCTGTCTTTTATCATTATGCTTGTCGTACCTTATGAATCTTGTACTTGTTGCGATCATTATAATTCTATCTCTTGGATCTAAATCTTGTGTGCACTACTTGATCATTCATCCTAATCTCGTGCTATAAGTGTATTGGTCACTAAATTGCATTCTTATCATATTCCATTCGTGTGTTCTAAACTAAATCTGTTCTTCTGATTGTAGAATCATGGCTCCTCGCTCTAATGCTAGCATCATTGCCGAGCAAGTTGCTGAACAGTTGAATGCGGCTATGCCCAACATGATCGCTCAGATCACCGCCGGGATCAACGCCAATGTCAACAACCACCACCAGCAACAGCAACAGCAACAGCAACAGCAACAGCAGCAGCAACAGAACAACCAAAACCAAAACCAAAATCAAAACCAGAACCAGAACCAACACCCAAACCCTCCTCCGTGCAACTAGAAGAGTTTCATGGTGTGCAAGCCAAAAGAGTTCCACGGCACAACTGGTGCTGTAGGATTGGTCCAATGGTTCGAGAGTATCGAATCGGTCCTACACATCAGCCGATGTGCTGAGGCGAACAAGGTGGAGTACGCATCCTGCGTATTCCATGGTCGAGCTCTGTCATGGTGGAACACTGTTGTCCAAACCCGAGGACGTGACAATGCCTATGCTCTTCCCTGGAACACCTTCAAGAACTTGCTCATCGAAGAGTACTGCCCGAGAGGAGAGATTAAGAAGCTCGAGGCTGAGCTGTGGGACCACAAGATGGTCGGAAATGACATCGAGAAGTACACTACTCGGTTCCACGAGCTCGCCCGATTGGTTCCAAGACTGGTAACTCCCGAGGAGAATTGGATCGACCTGTACATCTCTGGTCTAGTTCCGGAAATCCGCGGCATGGTCATGTCAGCCGAGCCTCAAACCCTCCAAAGTGCAATCATTCTGGCTCACCGTCTCACCAGCAATCTCCTCACCTCCCCTGGATCCTCCAAGAAGGAGTCGGGTGAGAAGAGAAAGGCCGAGTCAACCCCAAGGCGAAGCGACCGCAACAAGAAGAAGACCCGAAACTACGCCGTGACTGCTACGCCTGCACCTGCACCTGCACCACCTGCTAAATCTGGATATTACTCCGGACCACACCCGAAGTGCAACAAGTGCAACCTCCATCATCACGGGAACTGCCCATTATGCCTCAAGTGCCAAAAGGCGGGTCACTTTGCCAAGAACTGCCTTGACAAGACAACTGCTCCAGCCCCGAGATTGACATGCTTCGAGTGCGGAAGCGACCAACATCTCCGCAATGCCTGCCCCAAGCTCAATCGGACTCCACATAATCAAGGAGGGCAAGGCAGGGGTCGCGCTTACGCACTAACGGCTGAGGAAGCACGTCAGGACCCCAACGCAGTTACTGGTACGTTTTCCCTCAACAATCATTCTGCTTCCGTATTATTCGACTCAGGAGCAGAGAGAAGTTTCATTTCCTTAGAATTTAGACCCCTCATTGAATTAGAATCTAAAGTTCTTAAGGATAGTTTTACCGTCGAATATGCTAACGGCCAAGAATTTGAAGCTAAGGATATAATCTTAGGTTGTTCACTATGCCTATCCGATAAAATCTTCCCCATTGATCTAATTCCTATTGAGCTTTCAAGTTTCGACATGATTGTCGGAATGGATTGGCTATCTCGCTTCCGAGCGGAAATCATTTGTTTCGATAAACTCATCCGTATCCCTCTTTCGGAAAAGGAGACTCTCGTTGTTCAGGGAGACAAGCCTGGACGACAACTTCGCATCGTATCCTCAATCCAAATGCGCAAGTACCTTCTGAGGAACTATGACGCATTCCTTGCCCATGTCGTCGAGCGGAAACCTTTTGAGATTCGACTCCAAGATTTTCCAGCTCTTCACATTCCGTGTTTCCGCTTTAGCGGGGTGTGACAGACTTGGATACCAAGTCTGTCACACCCCGCTAAAGCGGAAACACGGAATGTGAAGAGCAAAGAATCATTTCACGGGTTACACTAAATTTAACGGTTCGAGTCATTAAGATTTAAATTGAAAAGTACAAGTCAAAGATACAACCAAGATTCAACATAAGACCATAGTACATAACAAAAGTGTTTTTAGATAAAATTTCCAAAATAAGGTCTTCTTCCCAAAGTACACTTCACATAAAAGACTTGACCCGCCTGAGCAATGCACTTCATAACTTACGCTTAGTTCCTGAAACATGAGATAAAGTGTCAACTACGAAAACGTAGTGAGTGAGTTACAGTTTATAAAGAGTTTCAATTTAAGAGTTCATAAGTGTCCGAGACGAGTCAAGGTTCATAAAAGTTCAAGAGTTGTTCAAAGTCAAGGAATTTCAAGATAAGTACAAGTGCTTAAAAATTCAAGAATAACTCAATAAAGTTTAAGTGCTTAAAATTTTAGAACAATTAAATTTCAAGGTAAGTTCAAGTCCAAGTAAGTTCCAAGACCAAGTACGTTCAAAATATGTTCCAAGACCGAGTACGTTCAAAGTAAGTTCCAAGACCAAGTACGTTCAAAATAAGTTCCAAGACCAAGTACGTTCAAAATAAGTTTCAAGACCAAGTTCAAAAGTCAAGTAGCGTAGCGAGCGAAAAAGTCCGTAGTCATTACCTCAGCGGTGGATTAGTCCACATGTGTAAGACAGTAAGTAAGTATATGCGTAAATAAAGACCTATGATCCTCGAGTTGTACCAACCACTAAGCTTAATATACGTAAGATTTAGTCTACACACTAATCCGATTTTAGTCAAGTACCTGCCCACTAGTCCAGTCTAAAGTCCGAGTTCGCGAGAACTTAGCAATATGTACCTTGGTCGCTACCCATTGGTAAGGAGTGACCGCTCCTAAGTATCGATACCCATAATTTATGCTAACAGCTTGTGTTAATAGTGTGTATAGTCGTCCAAGAAAAATTGTGGGGCGTCTAGTCGTCCGTTTTCAAAAGTCTTTTTGTCTGCACTTACGTTGCTATATTCTCACCTAGGGTTTCGCACCAAATACAACCAAGCTATCAATGTCTAATCAAGTATCCAAAGAGGCAAACCTAGGGAGTCTAAAGTAAGCCAATCCGAACAATTGATGTTGTTTACGCATATTAGTCCAAATAGTCGTACAAAAATAGTCCCAAAGTAGTCCAAATAGTTCGTACCAAAAATAGTTCCTTTAGTTCAAAAGTTTCCATAAATTGAAAGTCATTCAAATAATTCAAAGGTTTCCAAAGGTTCGCAAAAGTTTAATAAGTTCGTAAAAGTTTTAAATAATAAGTAGCCAATAAGGCAATAAAGCATTTTTATGCACAAGAGTCTCTAAGAATTTGTCCAAAATAGTTCAAATAGACCAAAGTCAAAATAGTTTAATAGGTACCAAAAGTCGAATTAGTTCGATAAGTTCAATAAGTCACAATAGTTGTACAAGTTCAAAGGTCAAAATAGATCATAAGTTCAATAAGTCACAATAGTTCAAATAGACCAAAGTCAAATAGTTCAATAAGTACCAAAAGTCAAATTAGTCGTAAAAGTTCGCAAAAGGTTTGATCTCATGTTTCCCCGAAAAAGAGTACTTAAAATGTAAGAGTAGAGAGGGGTGTAACTCACGGTTTGCGAAGATAAGTGAACTCGGAATCGGTCGGATAAAGGAGCCGGGAATCACGGAATGCCTATGAATACCGAGATTGTCCAAAAGTTAATGTCTTATTAGGTTCTTTATATAAGATTAGGTAACTTTTGTTTATGATTATGTGTTGAAGTCAAATCGTCTCAAAATTTGTCCGAAGCGGTTAACGTTTATTTTTGTCCGAAAAGTTCAAAGTTAAAGTTATCATTATGCTAGACATGTTTAGGCTACTGAGATGGTTTAGGTTTTCTAACGAAATTTGGGCAGCGATTCCGCTCCCACATTTCATGTCCAAAACCTACAACCATTTCCGCTTACAAAACATGTTTAAACACATAATAACTTAATAATACGTCTAAATAAGTCCAAAGAGTTCAATACAAGTCACCATTATTATAGTTTTTATTCATCTCAGTCTTATAATAATATTAGCAAAAGTCCAGAATGTGTGTACAAGTTTTAAACAACCAAAACGACGATTTTCGGGAAGAACAGCAGCCCGGTGCGCGGCACCTGTCAGGGGGTGCTGCGCACCTCCTTGCTGTTCTTCACGGTTTTGTGATTTCTTTGCTAAAAACGTTTTGTCACCCATAGATTTCGACATGCAACCAGTAGATATCTCATAAAACATCATTTTTATAGTTTCTAAACAACTTTTATCCACAAAAACATAGATCTAAGTATCATCTAGATAAAAATCATTTTTGTAGAGAAAGTGATATAAATCTTTATAAAAATTCATTTTTTTTTGTTTAGATCATACATGCAATTAGTAAAAACAGTAAATAAAGGTAGGAGAAAGGTTTCTACCGAATTAAAAGGAGTGGATGATGTTTTGAACGAATTTAGAGCTCCAAAATCGGTAGAAAGAGCTTCAACCCGAAAATACTTTGCTCCTCCTTGATTGTTTTGATGTTTAAACGTTTTTGATGGTGTTTTTATGGTGGATTCGTGGCTGGAACCTCTGGTTTCAATGGAGGCTTTAGAGAGAAAATAGAGAGAAAAGATGAACTATGTGTAAATGTGTGTGTGTTTTGGATTTTCTAAAATGAAAATGAAATAGAAATAGGTGGTAATAATAATGAAGTGTTTTGGGTGTGTAAAAATGCAGTGACTGCTGACCTATACCCGAGATTGATTGGTTGAAAGTTGTAAAAATCGAGACAAGGACTAAAAATGTAATATTTTTGAAAACTGGGGTGAGGTGCTGCGCACCACACCAATAGGTGCTGCGCACCGGGGGATTTTCAGCCTTTCTGATTTTTCGTTTTTACGTTATTGCTTCGTTGGACCTCTTTGTTAATTGAAAGTTCTAAATTATGATTAGTCATGAACTTAGGAAAGTTCAATATGTGTTTTCTTGGTGTTAGGACTTATAAAATTGATTCCGGAAGTTATTCCGACACTAGTTCCGACAAAGTACAGACTCAACAATTACGAACTAGAACAAAGCGAACGCGATAAAAGAGTAGCTAATGTTTCAAACCGAATTAGCAACTGGACAAGTACCTAGATTTTTGACGGTTGTCACATTCTCCCCGGGTTGAAAGGAATTTCGTCCCGAAATTTAGTTCGTCTCATGGGGAAAAATTGCCGTCGGGTCGTGGTGGATTCTCCTGACGAATTTCGGTCCATGCGTCTTCACGCGGTAGTGGGACTACGTCGGAGGTTCCACTGAACTCAGAGATGGGGACAAGGTTCGGTGTAGGTTGTTTGACCTTGGAGTCAACAACCTAAGCGTTTCGACAAGGAACTTGGTTTGGTAGCAGTTTTGACCTTGTCTAGAGAGAGATGACGAAGGTCTCATCCGATGAACACTTTACAAGTGTGAGGAGGGAGCACATAAGAACGTTAGGTGCCGGTTGGGAAAGTTAAAAGCAATGAGAAGTCGGATCGGTGTGCTCCAAGACTCAGGTTGAACCGGGGTACTTCAGGCCCAGTTTGCCGCGTTTCCAGAAGCAGACTATCCTCCTTCCGTGGCGATATCCTATTGCCCTCTAAGGAATTGAGGGCTTTTCTTCTAGATGGTCACGCGGCTCCTTGGCCGGGTACGGGAGAGCTTCTAGTCTTTCGCGAGTAGAGGTAAACGTAGGACCTTGCGAGTCGTCGACTGTCAGCTTCTAGCCGAGAGGGCGGTGTTCGACACTTGCGTCCATGTATAGACTGATGAGTGTGCACTTAGTGCTGGCACGGGATCCACGACACAAGGGTACCCGATTAGAGAACGGCGAATAGTGATAGGTGATGAGGTCTAGTCGTGTTCCTAGCGATTCTCGGGAGGGTATTCCGAAGGGAGTGGAACGCAGATCGACTAATAGAGGGATGGGTTTCGGTGTCCTGCCTTGTCCTCGAAGCAAGTGAGGCATTCGGCTGGGTACAAGGTAATGTTCTTATTTATGTCCGGCCAGAACAGTATTCTCGGGAATTCCTGGTACAGCAAGTCGGATTCCGGATAGATGGAATAACAGTTCGATGGCCCTTGACGGGAATGGATTCACGAATACCTTCGGATTTCAGAACTCATGCTTAGGGCTTGGCGCAACGAGTTATGTTTAGCCTGAGTTCGGCTCTTGCATGGTTGACTATGAAATCAGGGAAATGTTCTGCTCAGGGTGGGAATTTGCACTTTGAGTATTGGGCGTACGATTTCTGATCTTAGGAGAGCTCTAAGGTGAGCTTGAAATGTTCGCAGGATCTTCCTTGGGTAGGAGAGAGTGTTGACGAGGAGTATGATTATAAATCATCCAAGTATGGCCTACATACTTTGTTCATTAAGTCCATGAATACCGGCAGTGTTGTTCAGGCCTATTGACAGGGGGAAGGGCTTGGATTGCTCGCATCGAGTTTGGGGAAATGCGGTCCTCGGTAGTGTTGGTCAGAATATCGCGAACCTGGTGATAATTTGAGCGGGGTCGACTTTTGAGAGGTATGCTGCATCCTGCAGCTACTCGGAAAGGTCGTCGATCCTCGAACGAAATTCGTCAGGAGAATCCACCACGACCCGACGGCAATTTTTCCCCATGAGACGAACTAAATTTCGGGACGAAATTCCTTTCAACCCGGGGAGAATGTGACAACCGTCAAAAATCTAGGTACTTGTTCAGCTACTATATCGGTTCAAGACATTAGCTACTCTTTTATCGCGTTCGCTTTGTTCTAAGTTCGTAATTGTTGAGTCTGTACTTTGTCGGAACTAGTGTCGGGATAACTTCCGGAATCAATTTTATAAGTCCTAATACCAAGAAAACACATATTGAACTTTCCTAAGTTCATAACTAATCATAATTAAGAACCTTCAATTAACAAAAAGGTCCAACGAAGCAATAACGTAAAAACAAAAAAATCAGAAAGGCTGAAAATCCCCCGGTGCGCAGCACCTATTTGTGTGGTGCGCAGCACCTCACCCCCGTTTTCAAAAATATTACATTTTTAGTCCTTGTCTCGATTTTTACAACTTTCAACCAATCAATCTCGGGTATGGATCAGTAATCACTGCATTTTGACACTACCAACACACTCCATTATTATTACCCCTATTTTCTTTTTACTTATTCATTTTTACCAAAAACAAAACACACACACTTACACATAGTTCCATCTCTCTCTCTATTTCTCTCAAGAACACCACCATAATTCAGAGAAATACCACCATAATCAGTCCATAAACACATAAAAATCGACCATCAATCACATACAAAACGTTCCAAGAGTAAAGGGTAGCAAAAGGAAAGGATTAAATCGGGTTTTCAAGAAGATTTGGAGCTAGAAACTCATCCAAATCGTTTCATTCCTTTTCCTTCGGTATAACTCTTTTACTTTACTCTTTTTACTGAAATCCTTGCTTGCATGTTAGATCTAAACAATAAAAATGAGTTTTTATAAAGATTTATATCACTTTCTCTACAAAAACGATTTTTTTATCTAGATGATACTTAGATCTATGTTTTTGTGGATAAAAGTTGTTTAGAAACTATTAAAATGGTGTTTTATAAGATATCTACTGGTTGCATGTCAAAATCTATGGGTAATAAAACGTTTTTGGCAAAGAAATCACAAAACGGTGAAGAACAGCAAGGAGGTGCGCAGCACCCCCTGACAGGTGCCGCGCACCGGGCTGCTGTTCTTCCCGAAAATCGTCGTTTTGATTGTTTAAAACTCGTACACGCATTCTGGACTTTTGCTAATATTATTATAAGACTGAGATGAATAAAAACTATAATAATGGTGACTTGTATTGGACTCTTTGGACTTATTTGACTTATTATGAAGTTATTATGTGTATATGCATGTTTTGTGAGCGGAATTGGTTGTAGGTTTTGGACATGAAATTTGGGCGCGGAAGCGCTGCCCAAATTTCGTTAGAAAACCTAAACCATTTCAGTAACCTAAACATGTCTATCATAATAATAAATTTAACTTTAAACTATTCGGACAAAAACAAACGTTAACCGCTTCGGACCAAATTTTGAGACGATTTGACTTCAACACATAATCATAAACAAAAGTTACCTAATCTTATATAAAGAACCTAATAAGACATTAACTTTTGGACAATCTTGGTATTCTTAGGCATTCCGTGATTCCCGGCTCCTTTATCCGACCGATTCCGAGTTCACTTTCTTCGCAAACCGTGAGTTACACCCCTCTCTACTCTTACATTTTAAGTACTCTTTTTGGGGGAAACATGAGATCAAACCTTTTGCGAACTTGTACGACTAATTTGACTTTTGGTACTTATTGAACTATTTGACTTTGGTCTATTTGAACTATTGTGACTTATTGAACTTATGATCTATTTTGACCTTTGAACTTGTACAACTATTGTGACTTATTGAACTTATCGAACTAATTCGACTTTTGGTACTTATTGAACTATTTTGACTTCGGTCTATTCGAACTATTTTGACTTTTGGATCTTTGAACTATTTTGGACAAATTCTTAGAGACTCTTATGCGTAAAAATGCTTTATTGCCTTATTGGCTACTTATTATTTAAAACTTTTACGAACTTATTAAACTTTTGCGAACCTTTGGAAACCTTTGAACTATTTGAATGACTTTCTATTTATGGAAACTTTTGAACTAAAGGAACTATTTTTGGTACGAACTATTTGGACTACTTTGGAACTATTTTTGGTACGAACTATTTGGACTACTTTGGGACTATTTTTGTACGACTATTTGGACTAATATGCGTAAACAACATCAATTGTTCGGATTGGCTTACTTTAGACTCCCTAGGTTTGCCTCTTTGGATACTTGATTAGACATTGATAGCTTGGTTGTATTTGGTGCGAAACCCTAGGTGAGAATATAGCAACGTAAGTGCAGACAAAAAGACTTTTGAAAACGGTCGACTAGACGCCCCACAATTTTTCTTGGACGACTATACACACTATTAACACAAGCCGTTAGCATAAATTATGGGTATCGATACTTAGGAGCGGTCACTCCTTACCAATGGGTAGCGACCAAGGTACATATTGCTAAGTTCTCGCGGACTCGGACTTTAGACTGGACTAGTGGGCAGGTACTTGACTAAAATCGGATTAGTGTGTAGACTAAATCTTACGTATATTAAGCTTAGTGGTTGGTACAACTCGAGGATCATAGGTCTTTATTTACGCATATACTTACTTACTGTCTTACACATGTGGACTAATCCACCGCTGAGGTAATGACTACGGACTTTTTCGCTCGCTACGCTACTTGACTTTTGAACTTGGTCTTGAAACTTATTTTGAACGTACTTGGTCTTGGAACTTATTTTGAACGTACTTGGTCTTGGAACTTACTTTGAACGTACTCGGTCTTGGAACATATTTTGAACGTACTTGGTCTTGGAACTTACTTGGACTTGAACTTACCTTGAAATTTAATTGTTCTAAAATTTTAAGCACTTAAACTTTATTGAGTTATTCTTGAATTTTTAAGCACTTGTACTTATCTTGAAATTCCTTGACTTTGAACAACTCTTGAACTTTTATGAACCTTGACTCGTCTCGGACACTTATGAACTTTTAAATTGAAACTCTTTTTCAATTCATAAACTGTAACTCACTCACTACGTTTTCGTAGTTGACACTTTATCTCATGTTTCAGGAACTAAGCGTAAGTTATGAAGTGCATTGCTCAGGCGGGTCAAGTCTTTTATGTGAAGTGTACCTTGGGAGAAGACCTTATTTTGGGAATTTTATTTAAAAACATTTTGTTATGTACTATGGTCTTACGTTGAATCTTGGTTGTATCTTTGAATTGTACTTTTTAATTTAAATCTTAATGACTCGAACCGTTAATTTTAGTGTAACCCGTGAAATGATTCTTCGCTCTTCACATTCCGTGTTTCCACTTTAGCGGGGTGTGACAGACTTGGTATAATACCAAGTCTGTCACACCCCGCTAAAGCGGAAACACGGAATGTGAAGAGCAAAGAATCATTTCACGAGTTATACCAAAAGTCAACGGTTCAAGTCATATAAATTGAAATTTAAAAAGGTAACCATGTTCGAAAGATACAACCAAGATCCGTAAGAATAGAACGACAAATACATAATAAAGTATTTTAATAAAAATTCCCAAGTATCAAAGGTCTTTTCCCGTATTACTCTTCACATAACTAGCTTGACCCGCCTGAGCAATGCACTTCATAACTTACGCTTAGATTCCTGAAACATGAGATAAAGTGTCAACTACGAAAACGTAGTGAGTGAGTTACAGTTTATAAGTTGATCAATGGTTTCAAATAAAAGTTCGACGAGTATATGTATAAGTACAAAGTTTTCCAAAAGGAGTAAGCGGATAAGCAATCGCTTAAAGGTAATTTATATACTGTCGTAAAAGTTCAAGTCAAGAGTTTAATGTTCGTAAAAGTCCGAGTCAAGTTCAAAGTCCATAAAGGTTCAAGATAAGCTCAGAGTTCATAAAAGTTCAAGATAAGTATATAAAAGTAAAAAGGGTTTCCCAAAAGGAGGTTAGCGGAACAAGTCGCTTAAAATTTATATACTTTTAAAGTTCAAGTAACGGGCGAACCGATGCCCAAAAGTTAGAAAAGACCAAGTAGAGTCAAATTTAGTCAATTCATGGTAGCGGAGCAAATCGCTAAAAGTTCGTAAATTTATGCGTATAAGTAACTAATTAGATCCTTGTATCAACCTCTTGGCATCTATAACTTAAGTGTTCACACTAAACCGATTGTTCAACCGTGGTGCCCATCTTCCCGCCTCTCAAACGGGAAGATTGTCTAATTCTTAGTAATATGTACTTAGATTGCCATCTAAGCAAGGAACGGTTCTTTCCTAAGTATCGATACCCATAATTACTATACGGCTAAGTAGCTAATAGTGTGTAAGTACAAGTCCAAAAAGTCGTGGGCGTCAAATAGTTTTGTCTAAAAGAGAGGTAGTCGTCCGTCACTTAAGAACGTGTTATAGCTCCATCAAGGGTTGGTACGTATACAAGCATCAATAATTAGTCTAGTACAAAAGAGAGCGAGCCAATAAGTCCAAGTAGAGCAAAAATGTTTTACGCATAAGAGTTCAAAATAGTACGTACAAAATAGTTCCAAAGTTCCAAAATAGGTTCAAAATGAGTCCAAGTACGTTCCAAGTCAATATA
>CAJVGC010000592.1:8691549-8721339 GCA_910822075.1 Senecio squalidus
GCCGACCATCCTTGGTACCAGTCTAGCCAGCTCATGGAAACGGGTAGTGTATCCGTCGATGTCGTTGCCGACCATCGTGTGGTTCCAAAGCTCTGCCTCGAGCTTCTTCATCTCACCCTTAGAGCAGTATTCCCTTGTGAGGAGATTCTTGAATTCGTCCCAAGTAAGGGCATAGCAGCTTCACGTCCTCGGGTTTGATCACGAGGTTCCACCACGATAGGGCCCGTCCGTGGAGTACGCAGGAGCATACTCCACCTTATCAGTTTCAGCACAGCGGCTAATGTGTAGGACTGATTCGATGCTTTCAAACCAGGAGTAGTAGCCCTACAGCACCAGTGGTTCCATGAAACTCCTTTGGCTTACAAGCCATAAAGCCCTTATATGTGCCAAACGGGGAGGTTTCGGTTTTGGTTCGGGTTATCTCCCTGTTGTTTGTGTTGCTAGTGTTGTGGTTGTTGTTTATCCCAGCAGTGAGCTGGGCGATCATGTTGGGCATGGCAGCGTTAAAATGAGCAGCGACCTGCTCGGCTATGAGGCTAGCATTGCTTCGCGTAGGAGCCATGTTTCTACAGCAGGAAAAAGGAAACCAGTTTAGAACGCACGAATAGGAATAGGTGGTAAGAATTTAAAGAATGACTAGTGACCGTGATATCATAAGAAGAATTAAGGAAGGATAAATAGCACACGCACGATAATGGTTACGGAATGATAATACAATTCAAGCACAACCGAAAGTAAGGATATTAGTGATAGATATTCCATTTTATAAAATCGGTTACCTGTTTCATAGATATAACTAGGGAAAGTTTGAAACATGAATACTAACGTGAGTTTTAAGTTGCTACAGATGCAGAGACATTACAACTTAAACTAGGGTACAATACGTGACGTGAAATAAGCTAGTGGAGCATGCTTAGGGACTCCTTCGGGAAAAATAATGGTAATCAGGATACTCATCACCAGACACACGCTCACTAGATGCCGATTAGTCCTTGGTGTCGACTGAGTCGAAGAGACGATTCGATGGGAATGCTCGGATAGACGGCGATCGGTGTCGGAGACCTGGAACAGAAGACGAGCATGTTGCTCAGTCTCCTCTGTAAGTCCCTGAAGGTCCCTGCGGAGTGTAGGGGACTTGGCCGGGGTAAACCTCCGAATTGGGGTCGTCGTGAGCGGTGGTCGGGATGGTCTTGCTCCCACATGTAGTGATCCATGGGTGGCGTAGGCGACGCCGCGTACGGACCTTCGGGGTATAGTGGAACATGGGGAGGTGTAGCTCTGACCGGGTTGGGAGTCTCTTGTCCCATCAGATGGTAAGGTAGCCGATCGGGTAGCGTGACCTGCTTACGAGCAGTCACGGATGCGCGGTTCGCGAGGTTGTAAAGATGCGACGGGAACCGACGAAACGGTGGTTAGGGCAGTCCTCGGACTGGGTGTATAGTGGCTGTTGGTAATGGATCTAGAGTTCTCCTCCGAAGAGTCGGTAGGATCGAGGTGTTGAGCTCTCGACGCGGTGTTGCCGTCCGGAGTCTCAGTCGAGAATATGGTTCGAGAGTACGAGTGCACGGGTGATTGCGACGATTCAGACTTAACGAGAGTTGCGATAAGATGGAACGAGTAATTATAGTTAAAGAAAAATGTAATTAGGACAGTGCATGTTCGGGTCAGTCACGTGAGAATTTGGGAATCGGGGAATCGAGGATTGTTGACTCAAAAATCGTTTAACAATAGTAATTACGTTCCGTTCTTGCATAATTAATTTCAAACTAGGCGAAGTTGGCCAAATTACGCGTTGTTAATAATGAACCATGCATTTGCGGAATTAATCCACTAAAGTTTAAAACTCGTGAAATGATTTTTCGAAAATCCTTGGTTATAGTTTGGTTTTGAAAATTTTGAAAATTTTGAAAACCTGTATTCACTATAACCTGTGCTCTGATACCAAGTCTGTCACACCCCGCTAAAGCGGAAACACGAGATGTGAAGAGCAAAGATATCATTACACGAGATATAAAAAATACAAACGGTTTTTAAGTCATTGAAGTCAGAAAACGTTTACAAGGTTCAAAGATAACCAAGTATTTAACAATACAGTACAACCACGATAGCTTATGTAAAAACTTCAAAAGACAATTCCCAGAGTAAATAAATAAGGTCTTCCCGATTCTTAATCACGTGACCTTCCTGACCCATCACAAGAGGTATGCACTTAACGTCCTTACATTGCGTTTCCTGAAACAAGAGATCAAATGTCAACTACAATAAAGTAGTGAGTGAGTTACAGTTTTCTAGTCCTCGACTAAAAAGGTTTAGGTTAAGTATATCAATACTTAAAAGTTCCTAAAAGTAGGACAATACTTAAAGGATAGTTTCGATCCAAAAAAGTTACTCAAAAGATAGTTCGATCCGTAAAATTTGTTTAAGGAGAGTTGCGGAGATCGTATATACATATACGCGCAAGAGAAATAAACTATTGATTGAAATCATGTATAACGACTACTTGGCATAATATAACCTAAGTGTTCACGAATAGATGAACCGTCGAGTAGCGGGTATTTGAGGTAACGCTCTATACCAATCGAGAAAAATAAGTACTTGAGCTAACACCCAAGATTTCGAGTGAGAAAACACTTGGACTAACATCCAAGATCAATCGATGAATAAACACTTGAACTAACATCCAAGATCAATCGATTGATGAGCACTTGAGCTAACACCCAAGTTGAAACGATTAAGATCTTAATACAGAATTTGGCTAACACTAAAGTGTACCTAGGCTAACACCTAAGTAAGGATCCGAGTGATATGTACTTAGGTCAACACCTAAGTGAGAAATGATGGTTTCCTAAGTATTGATACTCATACTAAGCGGCTTAAACAAGCTAGAAGTATGTAAAGAAACCGAGCACTATTAGTCGAGAGGCACTTACGAATCGCGTTATATTCTCATCAAGAGTCACGTTAGTTATACGATTAATCAAAATTCATACGGGTGCCGAGAGTGGCATAAAGTAAGTTTATCACAGATTCGAACCAATAAGACGATTAAAGGTGGCTAACCATTAAGCCGAAAAAGGGTGGCAAACCATTTAGTTTAATGTATGCCAAACGGGCAATTAAAACTGTTTTCGCATGTAAGTTCCACAAAACGTTCAATAAGAGTTCAATAGTAATAAAACGTTGCAAGAATTCATAATAGTTCCAAAGTTCATTTATATCTCATGTTTCCCCCAAAAGTTATGTAAAACAATAAATAAAAGTGGGGTTGTAACTCACTGTTTGCGAAGATAACGAATACGGAATATCGGTCGGAAAGGAGCCGGGGATCACGGAATGCCTAAGAATTACCAAGATTATCCAAAAGTTAACATTTTATTGAGTTACTTTGTAATTGAGATTAGGTAGCTTTTGGTTGTAAATAAGTGTTAAGTCCAATATTGTTCCGAAAATTTGGTCCGAAGCGATTAACGTTGCATTTAGTCCGAAAGTTTATTGTTTTTGATTATTACGTCTTAAGTGCTTTTGCTTACTGAAGTGATTTTATAATTTCTAGGGAAATTTGGGCAGCGCTTCCGCGCCCAAATTTCATGCCCAAAAATTATATCGTCACTTCCGCTCACAAATCACCTAAAACACAATAGTATATATAATGTAGTTCAAAATAGTCCAATGTAGGTCACCAAGGTTATTAGTCTTGTCCATCTCTGTCTAAAAATGATAGCGGTAAAAGTCCAGAATGTAAACATAATCTTAAAACGAGTTAAAACGACGATTTTCGGGTGAACAGCAGCTCGGTGCTGCGCACCAGCTGCTGTCCATTTCCCGTTTTGTGTTTTTCTTGCTAAAAACGTTTTGTGACTTATTGATTTCTACATGCAACCAGTAGATCCTTTATAATATGATGTTTTCACAGTTTCTAAACAACTTTTAGCCACAAAATCATAGATCTAGGTGCTATTTAGACAAAAATCGTTTTATATAAAAATGACATAATCTCTACAAATATTCGTTTTTGTTGTTTAGATTGTACATGCAATTAGTAAATATCATCCAAAACATCATTTCAACAGTTTCTAAAACATTTTTATTCACAGATTCGTGGATTTAAAGAGTGTTTCGATTTAAAAACGTTTTTGACCATAAAAGTCAAAGATTTGTATAAAACACATTTTCAACCGTTTGATCTTTCATGCAACTGATTATTTATGTAAAAATAGTGAAAAGAAAGAAATCTACCGAAGGAAAAGCTTGGATGATGAGTTTTGGTCGGATTTGATCTTCAAAAATCTTTGCAACGGTGGTCCTTTTCCGAAATCTTTTGTTTCCTTTAGCTTCTTTGGATGATATGGACGATTTGTATGGTTTAGAAATGGCTTTTAATGGTGTAATGTCACTGGTTTGCCTTGAGTTTTTAGAGAGAAAATAGAGAGGAAGAGAGAGTTTGTTAACTAGGTGTAAACTAGTGTGTGTTTTGGATTAAATAAAATGAAAAATGAAAATGAGATAGGTAGGGAGTTAATTCTGGACTTAGGGACTGGTAAAAATCAGTAAAGGGTCGTTTGTGATTGGTGGAATTGGGTGGTGGTGGTGTAAAACGAGAAAAGGACTAAAAATGTAACATTTTTGAAAATTCTGGAGCCAGGTGCTGCGCACCCAGCAAGGGGTGCTGCGCACCGGGCTGTTTTCCGGAATTCCTGATTTTTCGTTTTTGCGTTATTGCTTCGTTGGACCTTTTTGTTAATTGAAAGTTCTTAATTATGATTTGTTATGGACTTAGGAAAGTTCAATAGGTGATTTTCTTGGTATTAGGACTTATAATTCGATTCCGAGAGTTGTTCCGACATTGGTTCGACAAAAAAAATACGGATATAAAAGTTTGCGAACTAGAACAATATGAACACAAAAGAGTAACGAGAGATTCGAACCGAGAAAGTAACTGAAGGAATTTCCTGAGTTTTGGACGGTTGTCACAAATGGCGTACAGAAAATTCGGTTTATCTAGTCAATTTTTTAGCTTGAAACTAATCATGTGGTACACCTACGGAGACCATGTGGTTCAAAGCGACATGATGATACGTTTGAAACAATATATTTTTTGAATGCCACCAACCAAACATATCAGCCTCAAATACAAGCACAATTTCTACCAGTAGTTCAACAAAACCATATTACTTTTACAGACTAGTAGCGGAATATACAAATACAACATCCTCATCAGTCTCAAGAAGGGTTTCCATCATCCTATACCGATCAGTTTCATCCTTCTAGTTATGTTGAACCAAGTATACATATTTAACAAGACATGTTCCCATCAAGGTATACATAATAATATCACGAAGAAGATCAGGACTCGGATGAAGACCAACACGAAGGCCACCCACACCATGAACCAGAAGATTGTTTTGCTGAAAACAATGATTCAGAGGACGATAATGAAACGATGGAAGAATATACAACAGAACACTGTGCCCTTCTTGGAGACACTTCAGAGGACGAAGGACGTCATGATGACTTCGTACCTCGTCATGAAGATGATGAAGTATTTGTGGAATCAAGTGTTGGATTTGTGGGCGAGGAAGAATGGAATCGTCTTCCATTCGACGAAGATGACGAATCAGTGGACTACTGGTGTGAAAGACAAGACCCACGTCTCGGCATGTGCTTCTAGAGCAAGGCTCAATGTGTATATTACATTAGGATACGGTGTCTTAAAAATAATCGAAAAATGTACTTAAAAGATACAAGGCCAGAGCATTGGAGAGCAATATGTTACACATAGGGTCTAGACTACGAAAAATACGAACATCATAATCCATGTGAATGGACTGCTAGGGGTTCAAGTAGAAACAAAAGGGGCATATTGCGTCTGGTAGTTTGGAACCCTGTCCACAACTGTGTTGGATCGGTGTCTAGAAACAACAACCGTTCTTTGTCTGCAAGCATGATTGCAACCAAAATGTCCAACCAAATCAAGCTAGACATTGCATACAAAGTAAAACACATCGTTGCCACTGCCAGTGGACGTGTCTTACTGTAAAGCTTGGAATGCCCGTAGAATTGCTATTGAACGGCTCTATGGAACATGGGACAGCAGTTTCGCCGAGCTACCGAAGTACATTGATAAATTGTTCCATAGAAACCCGGGTACCATTGTCAGATGGTTACATGCACCGAATATAAACCCAAACGGTACTACCAAATTTAGGTATGTATTTTGGGCTTTCAGACCTGCCATTGAAGCCTTCAAGCATTGTATTCCCGTCGTATGTGTCGATGGGACTCATTTAAAAGGAAACTATCGCGGGAAACTTGTCAGGATCGAATAAGCTAATATAACTTAAAGTTTGCCTTCGTTAAGATCTTGATCTATTAAAAAAGTTCAGCAGCAGATGAACACTTTAATATTAACAAGTTGATCTAAACAAACAATATTGTAATATGCTAAACAAATAAGAACAATAAGTTTGTCGAATATTAAGCCTCAATTGCATTAATCAATATATCAATACAACGTGTTTCGTTTATTCTACAAGGATCTATATTTATGGACCTTGAGGCTATCCTAGACAAACTAGGACACTACATCTTATCTAAAAGGAAACATAATCTACTTACAATTATAACTCTTAGATTAAACGTGCATGGCAAGGAGTTGTATCCGTAGTAACTTCAAACAATATTAACATATGATCCGCAGTAATGAGAATCTTCCGTAGTAATGGTTGAACAGCCGTATTAACTTGTCTTCCACAGTAACTTCTATGTCTTCAGTATTAATTGTCTTCTGTATTAATATCATGAGTTACTGTCCGTATCTAGAAGCAGTATTAATGAGTTAAAACTTTTTTGACTAAGTTATAAACCCAACAATCTCCCCTAATCTTGAACTTTTATAACACATCAAAAGTACAAGTTTCATACATCAACTTTACCTATTTTCATTACATAATATGATCATTTGTTCTTCTCATCTTCTTGCCTTGCAACTTCCTTTTCTCCTTCTTTTGCCAACTCTTCAGTGAGTTGCATCATGATGTTCCAGACCAGTTCATGAGCCATCTTTGAAGTTATAAGTCCAAACAATCTTACCTTAATCAGCTCTTTCAGTGTCCTAAACCCATGTGGATACCTTCTGTCTACTAGATAGAACTCCATTGCACCATGAGTTCTAACTATAGAATATGTGGCACTTCTTTCATAAATGAACCACTTCTTTCATAAATGAACCACTTAATGACTGGGTTGTTTGGACCTCCCTTTTGGAAAGCAGGGTTAATCTTCTCAGCATCTGGGTCAAACATTCCATTCAACCAGTCCATGGCCATGTCTATGCCTGAACTTTGACCCCTGGAGTTTGAGTATTCTCTCTTCCCAATATCATAAATTCTCTCCAGATCAGACCTTGAGAAGTCTCTAACCATTATGTGAAAGGCTGGAACAATGGTCTTGGACTTATCTTCCCTAGTCACTACATACTCAGTCTTCATTCTTTCACCAATATACTCCCAGTCTATGATTTGAGAAGGCTCAACAGCTAAAGGTGCAATCCTTAGTCCTTCTTCATGAATGATCAAGGCAGAACAGTCTTCTTGAGATATTTCTATATCATCGTCCTTTTCTTCAACAACAACTGGTTCTTTCTTGACTTGAATAACTGGTACAATAGGACTTCCTTGAGGAGCAGTTGAAGCATTAGTATCTTCTATTCTTTGTCTCTTTTGAACAATTCTTGTTGATACTGACTTCTTTCTCTTCAGCCTCTCAGGTGGATTGACTAGCTTCTCAGGTGGATTAGCTTTAACTGGAGCAAAAGGGTTTGAAATTTCTTTTCCTTGTCCATCAAACATCTTTCTCCTCAATTCATGAGCCCATTTTAAAGATCTCTCTAGCTCATATTGCTTTTTGACTTGCAGTTTTATGAGAGATATCTTTCTTTGAGCATCCCTTTTTCTTTCTTTTTCCACAAGTTCAAGCAAACTTCCCATCTTCATTGGTCCTAATGATCTACCACTATAGTTTTTGGACTTGAGGTATGAGATAAACTGCTTTCTATCTTCAGTGAGTTTGTCTTGTGTGGATTGTTTCTTTTGGACTTTCTTTTTCTTTGCTCTTTCTTCTTTGGCTAAATCAGCCAACTCTTTCTCTACCATAGCTTTCACATCTAGCTCTTCTTCCCTTAGCTTTTGTATTTTCTCCATCTCTTGAATTTGAAGCTTAGTATGGATGTCCACAATGGTTGCTGGATCATTACCAACATCCAATTCTTCAGCAGCTAGCTGGTAAGCAGCAAAGTCAGCCAACTTCTCTTCTCTTTCCTTCTTTTTCTTCATCTTCTCCTTCTCCTTTAGATCTTCTGCTACCTTATTCCCTTTAGCCTTCTCTTCAGGCTTTATTTCTGCAACTGTTTTGGGAACATATGATCTATGAGGAGGAATGATTGGTCTTATACCTGATGGTCTTGAAGGATCTGCTACATAATCTATTCCTTTTACCACAATTGTGCTTTGTGGAACTGCATGTATTGTCAAAGACTTTTCCTTTGGAAGTGAAGCTCCTTCAATTCTTCTTTCTGCAATGATTGCAGCCATTTCAATTTTTAAAAGTTCAGCAGCAGCAGCTTCTTCATCAACAATATGAGTTGTAATCATAGACACTGTTGTGACTGTTGTTGCTTCAGAAAGAATTGCCTTCAATGATTCACTAACTTGGATTGCTTCAGATAATGGAGGAAGTGATACTGATGAATGTGTTTTCAGTAGAAACATGAAGATCCGTAGTAACAGATGTAGCAGTAGTAACTGGATCTTCAATCAACACTTCTTCAGTAGAAACTGGAATATCCGTGGTAATGGGACTGACCGTGGTAACTGCTTCAGCTTCAGTATTAACAACTTGTGAGTGTGAAGCCGTAGTAACAGTTTCTTCAGTATTAACAACTTCTTCATTCATAACAGGAGGGGCATTTGAAACAAACTCAACTGCAGATATGAGAACATCATCAATTTGAGAAGTAGTTATGATTTCTTGCTCCTCATTGTCTATCTCCATTTCCTGCTCCCCCTCATACATATGCTTCTTTTCAGCTTCATCATCAACTACCATCTTCTCACCTTCTACCTCTTCTTCATGGGATGATGTGGCAGTAATTACTGTTTCATCACTCTTTCTTTCTTCCTTCTCCCCCTTCACTTCAGCATCTGACAAAACCTCATCTTCACTTTCTTTCTCCCCCTTTTTGTCTTTAGAAGGAGAGTCATCACTGGATGAAGAGCTTGAAGGTACTGGAGAAGTGCCAATACTTCTCTTGTTTGTCTTTTGTGAGAGAAGGAAGTCCATCATCACCTGCTGATGATCAACTAACTTGGTAACAGTATCTCTCAGCATAGCAAGTTCCTCCCCTTTCTTTTCAATTGTAAAAATATATTTCTGGTAACATTCCAACAATTCAATGGGATCATAGTTATATCTGTCCTCACCCCTTGCCCGTTGAGTACCAACAGGTGGTTGATCATAGGACGTAGAGGGACCCCTCTGCCTAGCAGAAGTTGTTCCCTCCCCCTTGGTTTCTTGGCACCAGGGACCACTGTCCAAAGATGCTAAAAAAATCAGCATCCAAGGTTAGTGTTGCCTTGGATTGGGTCTTAGTGATGTTAGTACTGTCATGAGCATCACTATGAGAAGTAATGACATCAGTAGTATTAGCCCTTTCCAAATGGTCACCCCCCTTCTTATGGACCACCTCAGTGAGCTTGGGGGTTTGCTCAGTGTTTTCCCTTGTTTGTGTCTTTCCTGAAGATGTTTCAGGTAAAGATTATTTGAAAATAGAGAGTGGGGAAGTTTGAAGCTCAAGAGGCTGAGGAACCCTCTTGGCTTTTCTCGTAAATGCAACCAGTGGTGGTGAGTGAGGTGTAGAAACAGATGGTGGAGTCACAAAAGTGGTGACTGGTGCAGTATTAACTGGAGTAGAACTCTCAGTATTAACTTGAGGTACACTTGCAGTAGAAACTGTAGTTGTGGCCTCTAGGATTATAACATCAGTACTTGCAGCAGAAACTGTAGAGGTACTTACAGTAGTAACAACAGTAGATGGGGGTTGAGACAGAGGTAAAGTCACTTGTCTCTCATCTTGTGAACTTGTTCCCACCATCATTGTTGAGAACAATGGGGAAACATTTGAAGAAAAACCTTTGTTGACCCTTCTCGTATTGACAAAAACCTTTTAAGTATGAGCATGGGTTGGAAAAACATTTGTTGATCTTTTTAAATCCTTGATTTCACAGTTTATGATATGTTGTAGTAATCTTGGATACATTAAAAATTTATGTTTAGGATTAGATAGATTCCACAACATACCATCAAAGATAAGAGCTGAAAAGTTGAAAGTTTGATTAGTGGCAAGACAGACCATAGATGTTGCCAAGGAAAGACTTGCCTCATGCCACCTAGTCCGTTTTTGTGAAATACATTGTTGCAAAGTGTGCATCATGTATTTACATTGGGGTGACAATTGTGCTTTTAAAAACATTGAAGTATTTAAGTCCCCCTCATATCCCATAAGTCTAAAGTTTTCAAAAACTGTTTCATTGGGCAAGTCAGTTATACCTTTATCATCTTGAAGTTGAAGATGTTTGCGGATTGATGCCTCTGAAACAGTCACTTTCTTCCCACCAATAGTTGCAGTAATGACTTGTGTGTCACCCTCATTGTTAATAGCAGCAGTCTCCCAGAATGAGTGTATGTGATCATCATGAATCTCTGGACTGACTGTAAGAGCAACATTTATATGAGATTGTCTTAAGAAATCAATAATCTGATGAAAATCTTTGTTTTCATCATTCTTAAAGAAACAGGCATCCATGTTGTGGCTTGAAAAGTATTGTAATTCGGCCGTTAATGTTTAATTGAAAGAATTTTGATTTCTGTTAAAGAAAACTTAGAGTTTAATTGCAACGGTAACTTTTTAGAAATTAGGGTTCTTGAGAAGAAGGTAATTTGTGAAAGATTAACGGTAACCCCTATTTATACGGTTATGATTATAACAATTTGGCAAGTTGGATTAGATGCGGGTTATGATTAAAAGTAACGGTGCAATTGTGTGTTGCCACGTGTCAAAAACTACTTAACCCGCGCCGAAGATTTAAAAGTTAGGTCCAATTACAAATTGCCACGTGTTAGAAGTTAGATGCAAGTTGAGATTTGACTTGTCAACGCAGTATTAACAGAGTAATCTTATGGATCAAGAAAACTCTACAGTACTAATCGTTGCAGTATTAACAAATAATAACCGTAGTAATTAGGTTAATGACCGTAGTAATTGTACAGCGAGCCGTATTAACTGGTCTGGCAGTAGTAATGTGAATTACTGCCAGTATTAAACAGAGGTCCGTAGTAACAACTTACTTAGGCAGTATTAACCATTCTGGCCGTATTAACACACTAAGGGCAGTAGTAGTTAAACCTTCCCGTAGTAATGAAAAATCTTCCGCACTAATAAAACTTTGGTTAAAATTTGTTTCTACTGTTAATTTTACAGTAGTAACAGAGTACAATACTAAAAAGTAACGCACTTGAGCTTATGTTAAGGTTATTACTGCTTTTCTCGAAGGGACTAAGATTGAGATAAATAAAGACTTTTTTTTTAAATAGTTTAATCCATGTTGATCATGCCAATGCTGGTAACCAAGAATGTAAATCTTCCCACATCAAAAGCTTTTGTGAGAAGATCAGCAAGCTGATTATCAGTATGGACCTTTTCAACACGAATTAGTTTCTTTTCATTGCAGTCTCTTATGAAGTGATAGCGTATCTCAATGTGCTTTGTCTTTGAATGCTTCACTGGATTGTTGATGATGCGGATTGTGCTCATGTTGTCAATAAAAATTGGTGTGTTCATGAGAGCATATCCATAGTCCATTAGCTGATTTTGGATCCAAAGAACTTGAGCACAGCAACTTGAAGCAGCAATGTATTCAGCTTCTGTTGATGATGTGGAGACTGTAGTCTGATTTTTGTATTGCCAAGGCACCAACCTTGAACCTAAAAATTGACATCCTCATGTGGTGGATTTCCTGTCTAAATTTTCACCACCATAATCACTATCAGAGTAAGCAATTAAATCAAAATGTGAGTCTTTAGGATACCATAAACCTAAGTTAGGTTTGCCCTTCAAGTATCTAAAAATTCTTTTGATTGCAATGAGGTGAGACATCCTTGGTCTTGTTTGATATCTTGCACACACACATACTGCAAACATGATGTCAGGTCTTGAAGCTGTAATATACATAAGTGAGCCTATCATTGACCTATAGTTATGTATGTCAACATCCTCCCCCTCAAGATCTGCAGTCATCTGTTTGTGTGTCTTCACAGGGGTGCTTGCTGGTTTTGCATCCATGAAGCTAAACTTGTTGAGACTGTCCCTGACATATTTGGATTGACTAATAAAGAGACCATCAGGGTTCTGCTTAACTTGTAGACCTAGGAAGAAATTTAATTCTCCCATTGAACTCATTTGAAACTTGGTGTGCATGAGTTGTTCAAATTCCTTGCACAGAGCATCTTTGGTGGAGCCAAAGATGATGTCATCCACATAAATTTGAACTAATAGGATGTCAGAGTGTGATTTCTTAAAGAAGAGAGTTTTATCAATGGTTCCTCGCTGAAAGTGATTCTGGAGTAGATAATCAGAGAGGGTTTCATACCAAGCTCTAGGTGCTTAATGAAGTCCATAGAGAGCTTTGTCAAGCTTGTATACCATGTGAGGGAACTGTGGGTCCTCAAATCCAGGTGGCTGTTTAACATAAACCTCTTCCTCAATTACTCCATACAAAAAGGCACTCTTTACATCCATTTGAAATACCTTAAAACCCATGAAAGATGCAAATGCTAAGAATAGTCTTATGTCTTCAATTCTTGCTACAGGGGCAAAGACATCCTCATAATCTATGCCTTCCTCCTGTGTGTACCCTTGAGCTACCAGCCTTGCCTTGTTTTTGATAACAATACCTCTCTCATCCTTCTTGTTTCTGAAGATCCAACGTGTGCGAATCACCTTCTTTCCAAAAGGTAATTCAACCAACTCCCAAACTCTTTGAATTTTGAATTGAAGCAATTCAGCTTGACAGGCTTCAATCCAGTGTGGATCAAGAAGTGCTTCTTGAACTCTTTTTGGTTCCATTTGAGATAGGAAGCAAGCAAAGAGACAGGTATTGATGTCTCTCATTGGATCCCTTTTGGGCTTGGTTTGACTTCTAGTCTCCATGGAGAAGTCAAGATTTCCAATTATTTGAGAACGTGGGTGATTCTTTGAGACACGATAGGATGGAACCTTCTCAAGTCTTAATTCAACTCCCAAGTTTGTATCATTAAGATCAGGCAGTGCATCGTTTGAGAAAGATGCAGTGGTTGGAGGAGTATTCATTGGAGTGGGTATGTCTGTGGTATATTCTCCAAAAGGTTTAGTGACAATGTTTTCAACTCCATTTTCATCTTCTTCCACTAAGTGAGGAACCCCATTGGGTCTGCAGTCAGCATTCTGAGCAGTAGTTGTAGAAGCTGGAACTTCTTCAACCTCATCAGCAGGGTGCTCAGTTTGGGATGATTCCTCTTCAACTGCCTTGGAGATTGTGTCATAAAGATGTAAAGGGTCTTCAGTAGAGACAGGAAGATAGATGTACTCCATAACATCCAGTCTGTCAGTACCAATGATTGGAGCAGTAGGAACTGGCTCCGTAGTAACAGATGTAGCAGTAGAAATAGCCGGTGTGGCAGTAGAAACTTTAGCAGTAGGAACATATGAGGTGTGGAATTCAAAGTTAAAATTCAAGGACTTGGTTAATGCATCCAAATCAAATACCCAATTTGGTCCTTGACCTTTCTTGTTAGGAGTGTGTTCATTAAAAGAAACATTAGAGCTTTCTTCAATGATCTTGGTCTTGTGATTGTAGATACGATAAGCCTAGCTCTGAGATGAATAGCTAACAAAATATCCTTCATCTGCCTTTCTTTCAAACTTACCAAGATGATCCTTTGAGTTCAAGACTGTGCATGGACACCCAAATGCTCTTAAGAAACTTACCAATGGTTGTCTCTTGTGTAGAAGCTCATAAGGGGTCTTGTTTTGTGATTTGACTAGAAGAACTCAATTCTGAACATAGCAGGCAGTGTTAACTGCTTCTGCCCAGAAGAAAATGGGTAGGCTAGAGTCTACCAACATGCTTCTAGCTGCTTCAATTAGTGTTCTGTTTCTTCTTTCAGCAACTCCATTTTGTTGAGGAGTTCTAGCAGCACTTATTTGTCTTTCTATCCCCTTCCCCTCACAAAATTCATTCATCACTTGATTCTTGAATTCAGTCCCGTTGTCACATCTGATCTACTTTACTTTCAGATTGAGTTGGTGTTCTACTTTGGTGATGAAGGTGATAAGCAGCTGACTTGTCTCATCTTTTGTAGCCAGAAAATACACCCAGGTATACCTTGTGAAGTCATCAGTGATGACAAGGCAATATGACTTTTTAGCAATACTTTTTACATTTGTAGGACCAAAAAGATCCATGTGGAGCAAATGTAAAGGAGTAGTAATAGTGTTTATCTCCTTGGACTTGTGAGAAGTTTTGTGCTGCTTTCCCTTTAAGCATGCCACACAGTTGTCATCCAGATTAAATTGTTTGTCTGGAAGACCTCTGACTAGCTTTGACTTCACCAGCTGATTGATGTTCTTCAGATTCATGTGACACATCCTCCTGTGCCATAGAGTGGATTCATCCAATGTAGCCTTAGAAACTAAGCAGGCTTCTTCAGCAGTTGGAGTAACTTTGGTCATGTCAAAGCAATAGACATTGTCTTTGCGTGGAGTTCTAAGAATAACTTTGCTTTCATCTATAACATAACCAGGCTCCATAATCAAACACTCTGTAGCTGTGAAAATTGTTGTATTTTTCTGATCACAAACTTGTGAGACACTTAGTAGATTATACTGTAACTGTTGGACATAGAAGACATCCTTGAAGCTGATTCTTCCATTTGTTACAGTTCCTTTTCCAGAAATTCTTCCCCCTTTTGGATTACCCCCAAAAGCAACATATCCACCATTAAACTTTTCAAAGTTTTGAAGGCAGGACATGTCACCTGTCATGTGCCTGGAACAACCACTGTCTACATGCCAAAAGCTCTTTCTCTCTCTGTTGTTGGTTGTTCCTGCACATAAACAAAAGGAATTAGTCTCTGGTAGGGACCCAAGCCAAAGCTTACTTGAGTTTGCCCATCTCATCAAAGTAACTCACCTTCCTTTGAACTAGTTTTGAGAAATCAGGTGGACTAGGTGGTTGAGTTACTTTGACTTTTGGTTGCCATACTTGTTTGAATGTTTTGACTTTTGAAATGTTTGCAGTGTTAACTGATTTTGGTTTAACAGTAGGAACAGATACTGGTTTGACAGATTTTTGTTTCACAGTATTAACACGAGCCGTAGTAACTGAGTTACGTTTTGCAGTATTAATGCGTGCAGTATTAACACGATTATTGTTCACAGTATTAAAACGAGCAGTATTAATACTGTTATTTTTCACCGTATTAACCTGTGCAGGAGAAACAAAGTTTTGTCTAGCAGTGTTAATTCTATTTCTACTGTTAGAAAATGAGTTTTTTTTAACACTTTTTCTTTCTGAAGCAGTAGTAACAGATTTGTTGTGAACATGATTTATTCTGTTACTACTGTTTATGGTTTTTCTTTGATGTTCATTCTTTCCAGTATGTCTCAACCCTTTGTATTGTTGTTGAATCACGTTCTTTTGATTTTCAGGATTGTAAAAACAGATTTTTGTATAATGATTCAACTTGCCACAAATAAAACACCCTTTTACAGATTTTTTAGGAATTTGGCCTTTTTGTGCCTTTATTTGGTTCATGTTTCGTTGATTTCCTCTTTTATCTATATGAACCCACTTCTTTTCTTTTTCCCTAGGAACTATGGAGTTTTTGCAGCATGTACATTTAGATTTGGTTTCTTTCTTAACATGGTCATTAGTTGACACAGACACTAGACTTTGTGAAGATTGGTGAGTAACTCCTTCAATTGTGATTAAGTGATTTTCCAAAGGAATATCCTTGTTTTTCACAATGTTCAGTTTACATTTTTCAACTAAGTCCTCAATCAGAACTTCATAATAGTTGATTGGATCAACTTTGAATGATTCTGTTGGAGGTGTCTAGGAGATAGGAATCCTAGGTTCATCTAAGGATGGAGGGATGTAGTTTTGATTAAATGGAGGGGTTGCTTCTTTATAACCTGAACCAGCTTTTACTTTACCATGTATCTGTTGTTGAATAACGTCATTTACTGATTTTGAAGCATGTTCAATTTTCCCTACATCTAATTCAACTTTATCATGTTTCTCACCTAATCTCTTGATTTTTGCCCTAGCATCCTTAATCTTAACTAGCATATCCTCTCTTTGCCATTCAACTAATCGGATTTGCTCTTGATAACTTTCTTCATTTACTTTATATGATTTAATTTGATTTTCTAAGTTATCTATTACCCTAGCAACTGACCTTATTTTTTCCTCTAAAGATTTAATGGAGTCACTCATTAATTGATTGTGGTTTCTATATTTAAGAACAACTTCCTTACATTCAGAAGAACAGAGTTTGAAATTTACCTCAGCCATAAGTGATGAAGTTTCAGCAGCCTTTGATGATGAGTCAATTGCCATTAGAGATTGTAGGAGAACATCATCTTGAGTAGATTCTTGTTCATCTTCATTCCAGTCATATCCAAGAACATCATCGTCAATTTCCGTAGTAACCAGGTCAGTATAAACAAGCTCTGTAGAAACAATGATGAAGGGGAAGATAGTCCGATTGTGAAGGCAGTTCTCAGCCATTCACTCAAACAGTGAATGACTTGAACACAACAACACAACATGAGGGATCTAACTCACCTGAGGGCAATAACCATAATCAAACTAATCCAGACACATACACTGCTGAAGAGGAACCAGTTGAACCGACCACTGTTAGAAGGTATAGTAGACACACTTCCCTTCCCAAAAAACTTGATGGTTTCCAAATAAGCAGCAAAGTTAAATATGGCCTTGACAAACTCATAAATTATTCCAAACTAAACACTGAAACCTTTTGCTTTATCACTAATCTTAATAAAAGTGTGGAACCACCTTCCTATTGGGAAGCTTGTAAATTCAAACATTGGGTTGAGGCCATGAATGCTGAAATGGAGGCCCTTTTAAGAAATGGCACATGGGAGGAATGTGACCTCCCATCCATGAGAAAGGCCATAGGATCCAAATGGATTTTTAAAATTAAATATAAAGCCACTAGGGAAATTTAAAGGTACAAAGCCAGGCTTGTTGCCAAAGGCTACAGCCAAAGAGAAGGTCTTGATTATAAAGAGACCTTCTCCACTATGGTTAAAATGGTCACCATAAGGTGCATCATAAACCTTGCCATTCAAAATGACTGGCCCCTTTTTTAAATTGACATAAACAATGCATTTCTCTATGGTGACCTCTGTGAAGAAGTCTACATGACCCTTCCCCCTGGATATGTCTCAAATGATAATAAAAAGGTCTGCAGACTAAAGAAGTCTCTTTATGGTCTAAAACAGGCCCCTAGGCAATGGCATCAAAAACTTACCCATACTCTACTTGAAATTGGCTTCATTCAAAGCAAAAATGACTACTCCCTTTATACAAAAACTGATGGGAACACTTTCCTAGTCCTACTTGTGTATGTTGATGACTTTATATTAACTGGTAACAACTTGCATGAAATCAACTCCTTCAAACAGTTCCTTAGTAGCAAATTTTCCATTAAGGACCTTGGCACTCTAAAATACTTTTTGGGCATTGAAATTCTTGAAACCAAACATGGTGTGTGTATGAATCAAAGAAAGAACTGCCTTGAACTCTTAAGTGAGTTTGGCCTACTTGGGTGAAAACCTCTCAACACACCCATGGAACAAAACCTTCCAATCAATCCCACTGCCACATACCAAGACCCTTTACTTGTTAATATCATTGAGTATCAAAAATTGGTTGGCAAACTGATCTACCTCACTCACACCAGACCCGACATTTCATACTTTGTGCACTGTCTCAGTCAATATATGCATAATCCCTTAGAATCTCACCTAAAACTGGCCCTTCATGTGTTGAGATACCTCAAACAGTCACCTGGAAGGGGAGTCCTAATTGAGAGAAATCAAACCTTGGACTTTCATGCTTTTGTTGATGCAGACTATGGTAAATGTCTTGTTGACAGGCGATCAGTCACTGGCTTTAGTGTCTTCCTAAACGGTAACTTGATCTCCTGGAAAAGTAAAAAACAAAACATTGTGTCCAGATCCTCAGCTGAATCTGAGTACAGAGCCCTTGCCTCTGTCACAACTAAAGTTTTGTGGATCTTAAAACTACTTGAGGAACTTAACCTCAAAAATTTGCTTCCTATAAAACTGTTTTGTGACAATAAGGCAACTCTTCAAATAGCTGCCAATCCATTCTTTCATGAATGAACCAAACATTTAGAAATTGATCTCCATTTTATAAGGGAGAAGATATCTGCAGGTGTTATTCAAACGCTTAAAATTGACTCTATCAACAACACTGCAGATATCTTCACAAAGGGATTGGGCAAGTACCAACACCGCTTTCTATGTTCAAAACTTCACCTTTTTGACATATTCCAAAGTAAAGATTGGGGGGGGGGGGGGGGGGGGGTTAAAACTATAATCTTCACTTTCCTTTTCTAACGATATGGTTGATTGTGCGCATTTAAGAGTTTCCACAAATACAGGGGCTATTTATGTATGACAGCGTAATTACAGTTGGAGGGCTAGAGTTGCCATAGTTAGAAGTGTGAGGGGGACAGCTGGACGTTTGCAAACTAGTATAAAGTCACAGGATCTTTTGCCATTTGACTTCATCAAAGCCTTTGTCATCTCCATTGTTGAGTCGTTGTCTGCTTTGTTCATTTTAACACATATTGAGTGTTCTTATAGATTGAATTGTCTAAAAGTCAATTCAATCATTTGGCTATTGAATCTGTGATTAGTATTATATTTGTAATCATTTGAGTATTTGTAATCTTTGGCTATTAGCCTCAATAAAAGTTTGATTCAGTTTGTGTTTGCAACCATTATTTCACTTTACAGTAAGCACTTCGATAACTAGAGTAAATAAATACTGGGAGATAGGATCGCCTTCTCGAAAACCTCTCTGACCTTTAAAAAACCCATGAAGTTCTCCATTAATGTTAATCGAATATGTAGCCATACCTACGCATGTCATGATCCAACCTACCATTTTAGAGTTAAAGCCAAAGAGAACTAATCTTTTCTTCAGAAAACTCCATTTGACGATATCATAAGCTTTTCGAATATCTATCTTGAACGCGCATCGTGAAATCCTTCCATCAATATGATAATTTTTCAAAAGTTCTTGAGTAAGAAGAATGCTATCAGAAATAGAGCGACCAGGAACAAATGCAGATTGGTTTCCATTAACAATTAAATGCAGACCCTCTTTGACTCTATCCGCGAGAATTTTACTAACGCACTTGTATAAAACATTACAACACGAGATTGGGCGATAGTCATTAATACTTTTCGGAGTTGAGACCTTTGGGAGCATAGAAAGAACCGTGTGGTTTATTTCACAAAGTAATTTACTGTTACGAAAGAAATCTTGAATTACGATGTATATATCATCTCCGACCACGTCCCAACCATCAGGACCTGCTGATTTCTCTTCACCAATATCAAATATATCATTTTTAACTTCTTCTTTTGAAACCATTCTCATCATAGTATTTTCAATATTAGATAGCAACTTCCTCGAAAATAGACTATTAGGATCACGGATTGGGTTCAATTTCCCCTCGGTTCCCGGAAACTTCTGATAATGATCAACAAAATCTTTCGAGACCAAGACACCCACGACAATCTTGTTATCAGCATTGATGATTCTTTGGATTCGACTTCTATGATTCCTACCTTTAACCACTTTATGAAAGTAAGCAAATCACCCTCTTTCAGCCATTAGATTTTTGAACGTTGTTTTAGTAATCTTTCCTCATCCAATAAAGCTTCGTTAAACGCTTTGAGAATCATATGTTCATGTATTCTGATTTTTTCATTGAACGGGTCTCTTTTAACTACTTTTTGGGCATCTTCAAGATCTTTACGAAGCTTGGTCACTCTCTCATGCAAATTTCCTTTCTTCCACATTAATTTACGACATGGTTTTTTCAAACTTTGTAGTTTCTTCACTATTTGGTACATTTTGTAACACGCAATGTGTACTTTCCAACCACTCGAAACAATATCAGCAACCTCGTGTTTATTAGTAATAAAATTAGCAAATCAAAAACACTTTGGTGAACTATAATGTTGAGTAGGGAATTTTAGCATAGCGGGACAATGATCAGACGGTCCATGTGTCACACCCCACCGTTGGCGGAAACGTAGGATGCAACCGATTGCCGATCATCATAACACATTGAACGTTAAATAAAGAATATCTAAAATAAATGCAATAAATATGAAATATAAAACGTGTCATAACATCGCACAATCACAAGCAATGACTTATGTATTGTCGAGTCATTTCACAAAATAAGAACATCCAACACAATACAATATCCAAAATTCACAACTAGGGTAACATACAATATCCATGACAATATATAAAATGATAGGAATCATCTTCTAAGTCCAAGCATCCTAGCCGTCCTATGCCTTATCGTTACCTGAAAGTGAAAAATAAAAAGTCAACATAAATGTAAGCGAGTTCGCAGTTTGAATAAAATATCACATGTTGTTTCGAAATAATAAGTATGAGCAAAATATGTAGTGTAAGTAAGCAAACCAAGTAAGCTCACACAAGTGATATATTCAAAAACAGATAACAATGGCATCATGTACATTTTGCATCATGCAACCCAACATATTACATATTAGTCTGAGTATGTCAATGTACCCGCGGTACATTGATCGTATTTCATATAACCAAAACTAGTTATACGTTGAGTGTATGTCAAGGTCATCACTGACTCTGGATCGTATATCAAAGTCCCTTCCGTACTTTGATCGTATTGCATATAATCTAACTGATTATACGTTTGAGTGTGTCAAGGTCATCACAGACTCTTGATCGTATATTTTTTCCAACCTTTTGAATTGTGTTGTACAGGCCATTTAAAATGTTACCTTTTAGAAATCTTTGGTATTGCAACATTCCGAAAAAACTTGTTTGTAAAATAAATCATATTTATTCAAAAACTGATTTACATAAAATAATTAATTTGTGTTTTCACTTTCCCCCAAATCATTTGTATAAAACTTGTAAAATATAAGGTTACGAACTCACCTTTGTTCTTGACTAAGCTATGAAATGAATATACGCAATGCAATAACAGAGTGCTGAGCTTCCTAGATAAAATGATATACTTAGGAACATTAGAAACATTCTAATAATTATTTTTGGACACTTTACTGTATTAACAACACCCAAAAATTGATTCGATAGTTTTAAACACTTGTAAGTATTTTATAAAAGTTTGACAAAACACTATACGCAAAACAGGGAAATATTAGGACAAAAAGTCCTAATCGATTTTCGTAAAAATACTTAAAGACCTCCAAAATTCAAACAAAACTCATTTTAAGTAGTGTCAGTATACAACAATATATCCAACAACCAATGTCTAACTCTTTTGTATGAGTGAGATAAAACTTATACAAGTTGAGACAAGATCATACGTTTCAAAACTCAAGATAGACCAACGTTTGTATTTTACGAGTTTAATGACCAAAACTAGGAAATAGTAGACGAGCCTTATATTTCCAAGCATTAGACTCAAAGCACTACAACTTAAAATAATGATTCAATCAAAAACACTATGTTATGACCAAGATATGATCAAATGAAGGGAAGTGAAACTATTGAGAATTCACGAGAAACGTTTATAACATATGTGGTAAAAATGTTTTTAAATATCAAACGATTACGTGAATTCACCCACAAATGCAGATCATGAACTTGACATATAATTAAGGACTTTATGTTTTAAGTTTTCACACATTTAAGTCATAGAATAAGTGCATACAAAATCGGATGTAGAAAACTCACACAAAACTCAGTTTGGACCCATGTTCACTAAAAATAAGATCAAGTTCTATATTTCTAAAAACTAGACTCCTAAGTGCTACAAGATGGTTATGTATATAACTCAGAAAGACAAAATTAAGATCAAGTTAAGGCTCTTGAACACGACTGAAATTATGATCCGCAAAACAGAAAGTTTACAACGAAGAATCTAACCTACCAAAAACGTTTTTAAACATACGCAGCCTTGGATTTTAAGACCTGAACTCGAAAATATTTATATAACCTTACAAAACAGATTACTCGATTGAAAACCACCAAGACGCAATATCCCAAACTTGTTTTAAAATCAAACTACTAGAAACCTTTTTATACGCAAAACCCTAATAATAAACTTATAAACGAAAAAAAAACGACTACATAATTAATGAAACTTAATAATAACGACATGAAATAAAATACGTAAGAACAGTAGACAAGAGGATTACCAAAACAAAACAAATGATGAACAAACATAAGTGTTTGATGCACTGAGGTGAAACCGAGAAGGAGAGAAGACGAGATGGTGATCAAACGATTTCCCAAAGATCCTTGCTTGTTTGCTTGCTGATTGAATCAAAGGAAAAGAAGAATTCGAAGGCTGCTATGGGAGGGGGATTGGTCGATCACATAAGAGAAGAGGGAGGGAGAGTCGACAAGGGTTTAGGATTTTCGGTTTAATTTAGTTTAGGATAATTAGTTTGATTAAATTGCAAATGGGTACAAACCATGGGTTATGGATTATTTGATTAATTACAAAACGGGTCAAACATTGGCTCATGGGTTAAATGAATAATCTCATAGGATCGGGTTGCAAGATATGGGCTAAAAAAAAACTAGCAATACTAGAATAACTAATTCATGAACACGAGAATGACTCGAGAATAATAATACGAAAAAAATATGAAATACGCCTCGGGATTATTAAAAAAACTTAGGGGGTGCTTGGTTAGGGGTAATGGAGGGTAATGGGGGGTAATGATAATAATTGAAGGTGGTTGGTTTGTTGTATTGTAGTTAATTATTGCACAATAATAGGTAATACTCCATTATAGTCTAAATCGGGGATATTCATTAACCACTAATTGCATTCCATAGTATTCCCTTTCCCATTCCCTTTCCCTTTCCCTGCTTTGAACCAAGCAGGCCCTTAAAAAGAAAGTTTATTTACCCGCTTTAATTATAACAAATTGTGACTACTCAAAACGTTTATCTTTTCTAAAACGGTCTTAGAAGCTCAGACTCGTGCAATTGCGTTTTCGTTATCTAGCATGTAAACTTTATTCTTTTAAAGGTGATACAAAAAATATTAACCCGAGATAAACACGTTTATGAATTGTAAGTTGCAATATAATAGTAAGCAAAAAACATAAACACGTTTTGTAAGTACAAACTCGTATAATTCAAAAAGTGGTAGCTATCAAGGAACGCCAGTCAGGCAAAGAAGACTTTGACCAACGGAAAAATTTCCGTTGACTCGTCGGATTTTGTGACGGTTGTCACACCATGTGCTTGAAAATCAGCAAAAACGCCATTGAAATTAGCAATAAGACCGTCATTTCCCATTACTCGATCAATCTTCTTCATGATACCCGAGCCTTTTATACGTCTTTGATTCTAAGTAAAATGAAAACCTGAAGTTTTTATATCTACCATATCAATATTCACCACACAATCTTTTAACTCTCTCATAGCAGCGGAAATACTAGAAATACTTGAGATACTATCTTCAACATTAAGAGAGACATTAAAATCACGTATAATACACCATGGATTATTGTTTACAAATGGATTATGACGAATTAAATCTTTCAAAAGCTCCCATTTATGAGTTTGAAGGTTTCCTGCATAAAAAGAACAATGAAAGTTGTTGTTATCGTTTAGGATGTTAACCTGACAATTCATAACTTGATCAGTTTGTGAAATTAGCATCACATCACAAACCGCGGGATCCAACCAATTATAATACAAAATCCGATGTTACAATGTCGATAATTTGTCATCCAATTCCAATTTCCTAACACCTTTGAACAAATAAGCTGAAGATTCTTGTTTTGGACATGAGATTCAAGTACCGCACATAAATTCACGCCATTAACACGAAACATATTTTGAACCTTTTTTTGTTTAGGGACTTAGTTCATTCCCTGTATATTCCATATTGTGGTACTAAACATAAGGACTTGTTTGACAGGGAGTGCTTGCCCCCTCACTAAATTTTGGATAATCCCAATACAACTCCATACTCGCTAGAAAAGGGTTAAGGTCCTTTATTACCAATGAACTTTTCACGGTGTATCGTTATAACCCTTGATCTTATTTTAATACAATTGTAATCCTTAAACTTTCAAATTTCGTCCCACAATACCCAATATTGTAAGAAATTTGACTTGTTACCTACACAATCGGTTAATACTGGCCCACTCTCCCAATTCCTCTCCATTTTTCACACACTTTCACACACTTTTTTATACATAGTTACAATTTTTTCATCGCCGATCATCTTTTTTCATCGCAATTCGCCGGAATTTTTCACAGCCGGTAACTAATCTAGTCTACATCTCACTCATAATAAATCCTTGCAAAAAATTAACATTTGTAGCTATGAATTTAAATCGCGTACGTGATATGTATTCTTAACTCTTTTTTTTGTATTCTGCTATACTCAGATATGTTTCTCAATCTAAACAAAGTTTAAATGCAAAAATATATGAAGTGTGTTCTAACTATAGTGCAAAATTTGCTTGATCGCATCCTTTTAATCTCATTTTTTTTATAACCTCTTTAAGTTTCATCTATTGGATTTTGTCAAACAATGACAGACCAACTCACATGGAAACTTCTTATCTATGTTTTGACTGATGTATATGAGAACACAAACTTCTGGAGAATCGAAAAGAAAAGTATGAATTAAACTGAAAACTTTACTACTTTCCGAATTTCCACATGGGTCAATATACCCGGAATTAAGCAGCCAAGTCGTAGAAGACAAATAAATGCATGATGTATCCAAAATAACTTAAAATTAGCTGATAATTATATGAACAACATTGACAAGCTATACACGAGCTACTGGGATTTGGACGACTCTCAAATTTCTTCGCCGGAATTCTTCACCGTCGGTAACTAATCTAGTCCATATCTCACTCAAAATACCTCCAATTTCACTTACTTCATCGTAATTTTCATTAATTTTACATTAATTCTAATTATATGCATATTGAAAATGAATTTTGTTTGTTAATTAGGTATTACCGTTTTTAATTTACTATTTTTGTTGTCAATTTTCATTAATTTTACATTAATTCTAATTATATGCATATTGAAAATGAATTTTGTTTGTTAATTAGGTATTACCGTTTTTAATTTACTATTTTTGTTGTCATTTTGATGTGTTTGTTGAGTGATTGTTGTTTTTATGCATAATTTTAGCTGATCTAATTCATATCTAATTCAAAACCTTTTCACACCATTTTTCAATTTTACTTGTTACCTAAACCAAAACCAAAAACCTTTTCACACCTTTTTTTTCCTCCCACTGATTTTTTTTACTTGTTACATATGTTTGTTAAAAAGATTGAATCTTTTTTGTAGGATTTTAATGTTAGGGTATTATTATTGTAATAATGTTGTTTAAATGTTTGAAATTTGTAGAAAGTAATAATCGGAGTGTGACAATGGTTAATTGCTCATTTTTGGGGAGAAAGAAAAAGAATGTTTTTTTTTGCCGGAAAAAAAGGTGTCGTCAGAATAATGGCCGGAGAAGATAAATAATGGCCGGAGAAGATGACTAAAAGGTAACAAGTTACCGATTGCCTATTTTAACAAGTAATTTCGAAGTTCAAGGATTATAATAGTATTAAAATAAGATCATGGGTTATAACGATACACCCTGAAAAGTTCGTTGGTAATAAACGACCATAACCTCGCTAGAAAATCAGCCTTTTCTTTTTCCGGATATTCAAAATCACTATCTTCGTCCACTCATGTTTTTCCACAGGGTCTGCTTTATTTCTCAAACTTTCTGTCTCGTCCTCCTGATTGTCAAGGCTTTCTGTTAGGTCCACCGTATTAAGCACTACAAAAGGATTATTATCAGAAGTCTTAATTTTATTCTTTGTATTTTGGACTGGTCTATGAATCCACAAGTTGCTCTTGCCAACCTGAAAACCTTGTTTATCCTTGCCTTGATTGTGACGTTGTTTTTTAGCTTCCCCTGTTTGTTTTTCTGTTTTCTTTGGGACTTGAAAACCATCATCATCAACTTTAGGTTTAAGCTTTTTCGTACTAGGTTAGGCTTTTGAGGGCATTCATTTTCTATATAGCCCAAAACCTTTCAATTCTTGCATCTTGATGGTTTCCGTTCATATTCTACTCGTACTTGGTCAATGATGTACCCATCATTATTTACTCTAGGCTTTAACACTGTTATCATCTCTTTTAGCTCTTCTTTCGCTGAAACTTCCACCATAGCTCTAGCAAAACTCTTCGGTCTTCCCCACGCTTCTACACACATTGTGCTAGTATATGAATCTAGCAACATTGGTTTTCCTACTTTAGTCGCTATAATGCTCAACCCATTATCTGTAAAGGCCTGCACTGGAACTTCAGGTAGTTTTACCCAAATTCAAACCGTATCATGCGTTTGTTTAGATAAACATACATCCACTGTCCATTTATTAAGAAAAATAGGGACATTCTGAATCATCCATGGACCGTTTTCGATAACATCTTGCATGCCCTTCTGGATTTGAAAAAAAAACCTTTTTATGTCATCATCGTTTTTTCAATGCCAAATTTCTGCTACACGTTGTTAACATAGTTGTTAACTACTGCGAAGGCACTTCTCTTTCCAATAAAATAACCATTCAATGTGTTTACATACCTCTTTGAAACATCTACCACTGAAGTTTTTGGTAGTAAACATCTGCCATAATACCCTCAAGACTATTTGATTCCAACGGTCTGAATTTTACTATACGTTTCGTGGTTTTTGACCTTTAATAGATGCGTCACAACCTGAACTTGCTATATTAGTTTTATTATTACCAGAGCTTTTATTACCCAAAATAGAGGTAGACGATCCCATAGGATTTGTTTGTTCAGCCACAGGTGCAACTTTCCATGAGGTTGTATTCTCCTGTTCCTTTTGATGAGTTGGACTCGCCCGACTAGTCAACGTCACTTGTGGGATCTGGTGAGCTTTAATTGGCTCACTAACAGCAGACCCGTCTCGTATGTTTTCATGTGAAGAACCATTATCGTCTCCTTCCTCCATGTTGTCTGAAGTATCCATATCGTTCTTGTTCTACATTGATGAGTCTTCCTCACCACTAATAATTCTGCTTCGTAAAACCCAAGTAACAAATGGAATAATTCGTTTTTCATACTTTTTTCATTTTCTCGTTGTTTGGTTTGTATCCATCAAACACCATACATATCCCTTTGCAACTCCAAACCTTCGTTTTATCGTGGTAAATCCGGCGAGATGCCGGAATTCACCAGGGAATCGCCCAAAAAATACGGTATATATAGGAGTGCAGTGGTTGAGCATATCACTTTGGCCTGGCACCTCAGCATCTTGGCCTTTCACCTATCATCTTGGCCTTTCACCTCATACCCCACCACTTTGCGAGGGCCTCATCACTTTGTGATGAGATCAGAGCTCATCCCAGGACTTGATGAGCCATGAGCTAGTGATAAGCTCTAGGCTATTGAGGTGGGACCCACATCGCTTGGACCACATCAAATATGTTTGGCTCACACAAGAACATGGCTCGGAATTCGGACACTCAAAATGGCTCGGAGACCGGCTAGGCAGCTCGTAACTTGGCTCGATAAAACCACCCCATGTACGAGTAAAAATGGCCTGGCTCAAATCGTTGCTCGACCCGTGCACGAGTAAAAATGACCCGACTCAGATCGCCGCTCGGCCCCATGCACGAGTAAAAGTAACCCGGCTCGGAGCTCGCTGCTCACCCCATGCACGAGTGAAAGTGGCCCGGCTCGGAGCTCGATGCTCGCCTCATGAACGAGTCAAAGTAGCCCGGCTCAGATCGTACCTTGACCTCGGTCACGAGAAAAATAGACCCGAGAGCTCGCTGCTCGGCACATTCACCCCCTGGTCGCAAGAACATGTGACTCGGGGAGCCCCGCAGATCGGCACACATGGAGCCCCATACTCGAGCAAGAGTACCTCGCGCTCAGCTAGCATACTTTTAGGCCCCGTGCTCCCGGAAAGTTGCTTCGTTGTTCGGTCACCGCCATCACACATGTTCAATCATTATGGATCACAAACGGTTCAATCGTGATTCGGACAAATTAGTAACCAACTTACATCATCATTCCTTTCTGGGTTACAAGCCATGGCCCATAAACATATAAACTTGGTCCATGGCCCATAAAGGGAAACCTAATTCATTTCCTATAAATACATAACCATTTTTCATATTTGGCAGGTCCTATATTCTACATCTTACCCACACGTATTGAGAAATTTACTACTATCTTAAGTCAGCCTAGCTAATCAATACGTCACTTTAGGCTCGCCAAGAGCTCGCTGCAGGAGACCGTATTGGTTTGCCATCACACCCAAATCATTGAGCTCGTCAATCGTTTCTCAATCATTAGCGCCATCCGTGGGACCGTTTTTGACAACGACTTTCACTAAGTTTTCTCCTCCCAGTCCTTCACACTCCATGGATTCCAATAGCCGTTTCACGAATCCACGACCGAGCAGAGAAGAGCCTCTTCCCTCGGTGGACATCAACGCTACTCCACCAAAATCCTAAGGTACTGGCCCAGGAGCCACGATCGGGAGCACACGAAGGATTAGTGGAGAAAACCTCGCATGTGTCCGGACTAGGCTTTAGTCCATTACACCTCCAGAAACTACCGACACCAACACTGGAAGTAGAAGTTCTTAACACTCGTAGGACTGGCCAGTGAAGCTATCAAGGTCTCCAGGCGGGACCTCAAGGCTTCCATATGGGAAGACCTCCCGTAAACACAACACAACCCTCCTCCTTGAACACTAATCTGCTTCGGTACACTCCCCCATTGACTAGTTTGGAAGGGTTCACTTTTCCTCAACAAGTGCCTCCTACACCAACTCAAACCCCCTCTAACGAGAAACCATCACTCGAAGAGGAACTAGAGCTCCTAAAGGCATATTTTTCCCAGCAGAAGGCATCCCCACCAACTCCAACTCCACAAAACGACCTTTTAGCTCGACTAATGGAGAACTTGAAACCCAAGCCTGCACCACAACCAACTCTAGTAACCGATACAAATGCTTTGTTGGGACAGTTGGTCGACAAGTTGCGGAAGCAAAAGACACCAAAGCTCACTCATCCCCCACCTTCGCAGAGAACCGCTTGAGAGCTCCTTAACTTACTAAAAGAATATGTTGGGGAAGAAGGAGAACCATCCGGAACTGCAACAATTCCAACACCAGTGGTTAATCCAAATTTTGTGAATGGGTGGCAAAGTATCCAATCTCAGACCAACAAAGAGTTCCCTCTATCGTTGATACGAATAATGGCACAAGAGATCCATAAGACCACTTGGATTTATTTAAACAATCCATCATGATAGACCCTGTAGCATGTCACATGCTCCCGGGAACCCT